>OU611918.1:5542570-6142570 GCA_914767705.2 Tenthredo notha | reverse complement strand
TTTATCTCAAAACGATCGATATTTTCTTGACATTTGGTCGAATCTCAACAACGTTTCGATACTTATAAATCGATCACCTTTTTTTCAAACAATATAAATAAATATATATAACTTGAATTCGCAATTTTCGTGACAGCCGTCTCCATCTCTGGAGAAAATTGAGAAATAGATAAAGCGCAGGCGAAAGAGAGATAGAGAGAGAAAGAAAGAGAGAGAGAAGGACACGAGCTCTCGTAGTGTTTACTCTCTCTTTCTTTTACTACGTATCCCATAGAAATACACTCAGGCACGTATGAATGTATGAATAACGATATGCGCGCGCCTATGCCGTGGCCAAGTCTCTCGGTGAGGGGTTCGATAAAGGTGATAAAACGGTAGGTAACGTTGGTACGGCACGAGCGTGGAGTTTCGGGTCGGTACGGGAATGAACATTAAGCATATATGAAATGTTGTATTTCGTATTAATAAATAATAATAAAAGAGATACAGATAGATAAATAGACTATTAATAATAAGTGATAATAGTTATTTATTTATTTATTTATTTATACACACGTATATAATCGTGTATTAAAATGATATTATAAAAGAAAAGAAACTCTCTATAATATAATGTTTTTTTTAAATATCTAATAAATAAACGTATATAATAATATAATCGTGTGATTTTAAAACCTCTAAAAACCTCTATAAACCGATGATTGAAGTTTTACTAATATCTATCTCTGTGTGACTCGTTGAATCGTTGCCTCGTTGTCTATAGGGTTCAGTTGGATTTTTAGCGGCGTTAAGTTGCAACGAAAATTCCCAGAGCAACTGTCAGGACGCCATCTTTGACAGTAGCAGTAGAACTGGCCGTAACAGCAGCAGACGGTATTTAGAAGTGTTTCTATCTCCGGCGTTGATATACTTCAAAACTATTATAGACGTATATAAACATATATAATAAATCCGATGATAAATATCTGTATAAATTTGAATATATCATTTTTCATCGTTAATAAATCACATAAATATTACGTGACTAGATTTAAGGGGCTCATTCAACTGGCCGGTACATAAGCCGAGTGAATGTGAGGCTTTAGGGGCCGGTCCCAGGTCCTTGAGGATCGCTGTTAAATCCTACGTTTTTTCTTCTCTTCTTCTTTTCTCCTTATTATTATTATTATAAACAAATTAATCCACGTTTTTTTTTCGAATAAACAATATTTAAAAACTATCATTTATAATACAACGAAAATTAAAAATTAATTAAATAAATTAAATAAAACTCTATGATATAGTTATATAGCGCTATGCGCAGTGATTGGTTTATTCATGAACTTTTCTAATCTTTTCTTATAAGTATTCAAACTTTGTATAAATAAATTATACTTATATATGTATAAATAAAGTTTATTTATCATATTACGTGTAATAAAAAAGAAACAAAGAAACAAACAAACTAACGACAACGCAACAACACCATATAAATAAATAAGTTATAATATATAACACAGTGCGGTATAATAAATATAGAGAAATATAAATATATTGATATTGACAACAACAACAAGAAGAAGAAGAAGAACGCAACGATAATAATATAGATCATCAAATATGAGCTGTCAAAGAAATCCTGGTAAAATAACAGTGCCAGATGACCTGAGGGACATATTGCTAGAGTTCACTATAAGCTATCTTCTAGAACAGCCAGGAGACATAGTCGATTATGCTGTCGATTTTTTTACAAGACTTAGAGAAAATCGGCATACTGCTGCACAGATGATACAATCTAATGCACAGACTTGTTCCTCGACACCTGACGAATCTGTTGACGATGGTAAGTAGATTATATTTATTACGACTAACTATTATTATTTCATTTTTATGTCGATGAATATATAAAATAAAGAAAGAAAGGAACGTACGTTAAGAAAGAAATACATATTTGCGGTTGGAGTAGGTAAGTAAATAAAAACACAAACATAAGACGACGAATGGATAGATGTGGAATTTTCTATTGATACATTGTTACAGAAAATAGTCACAATGTTAGAAAATTAACAAATAATATGAAAACAAAGTTCTGAAAATAATTCACACTTTTCTACAATCGTATTTTCATCGATTAAATTTTTTTGTAATAATTTTAAATTATTTATAAAACAACGAGTAGGGTGTAAAATAGAATTATGTAAAAAAAAAAAATTATGTTTCTTACTCTTTGAGTTGAAGAGTTGACGACATTAACGAAACACGGTCTAATCGCTTCAGGCAACTTCTTCCTTTACTGTACTAAGTAGTAGCTTGTAGTCTCATAAGCCAACAACGACGTTTTATAAGCTTATATCATCTGCATTCGACGATTACTTCTCTTACATTTAATTATGTTCACAGCTTATCCTTACCGACTTACTTAACTCAGTTACGTTTAATTATTAGTCATATACTCATGTATATATATATATATATATATTATATATACATAACCATAATCGGCAGAGTAATTCCTATATACAAACCTACACATATGTATTACGTACATTACTCTGATCTCTCGTAATTGGCTTAAGTTTGTTAGCTGATAGGTATAAGCTTGGAGTTCTCAATTAGGGTCAATAAAAAAATTAATCCTCTTTTTATTTTTCTTTATTTGTTTCATTTTTACTTAGGTATAGATATCAACTTGATCATCGATAATCTCCGTCAATAAGTGGCTGTATATGTTTTCGTTCACTGCATCGCATTATCAGATTAAATTTTTGGACATTAGTATATTGTGATACTAGGGCGGGAAAGTAGGGAATACAAGACTAGTGTCGTTTGTATCAACCTACTATTTTTTTTCCACTCTTTGATGAAAAGGTACTTTACGCCCGCCATACAGGCCACTCGAAAATGAAACTTTCGAAGCAGGTGTTGGAAGAAGTGAATTAATTAATCGATTTTTTTTTCCCTATAGTAGTCTTATATACTTCTCGTTTGAATTTCTATATATATATAACGTCGACAGTGTACTTAAGTCTTAGAGTGAAAAAAATAATTTACATTATATATAATAGTATAACCACATCAGGTTGCAACGGTAAGTATGGAATACAAATTTATTTCTTCTCCTCTCTTACGAAAGCAGCGCCAAGCAAACGAAGCAAACGAACCAACTAACCGAACCGAACCGAGCCAAGGATATTGTCTTCAATGTTCTATGAGTGTTTGTTCACTTTATTCATCGACTTATAGCCTTATAATTTTAAATTCCAAATTCAATGTATCGCAAGTTTGGAATAATATAGTGAACATATTCCAATCGCTGTAGTAGTTTTTTTTTCTTTTCTTTCTTTCCTCGTTATTATAACACACTCGTCTGTAGTTTAGTTTTCGTCGAGGGGAAAATTCCTCTGATAGTAATTAGCCTCGTGTTTGTCTGTCGACACATGATGATGATGATGATGATGACGATTATGATGAGGCCACGTCTCATGTCAGAGAAAAGACTAGACTGTATAGTAGAGCAGTAATTGTTTTTTTTTTTTTTTCTTCTTTTTCTTTTTCTTAAACATAGAAATGTATTTTATATATCGTTTTCAAAAGATCCGAGGTCGAGATTATTATAGACACTGGCTTTATATATTTCTAATTTTGATTTTTTTTTATTAAATAAAATTTTGGAAATTTGAATTATTTTATTCTACAATATTTGCATATCATTAAATCGTAGGCGTCCACGATATAAATATATATTATATATGTCATATTATTCGATAGATTTTGACTTTGAAAATTATCGTTTTGATTTAGAAAGTATAATATGCATGTTAGTATATCGTTAACGCTTTATTATATACCTATAGATACGCTTTATACTATCGCATCGTATTTATAGTACCGTTACAATAATTATTTCTAGCTATATGGTATGTATACGCTATATATAATATATATATATATACATATTTAGGCGTGGTTAACCGTATCTTTGTTATATATCTATGTAACAATTTAATATTGTATTAATTAATAAATTCTAATCACTATCGCGAAAGCTGTGATGATATTTTGAGAGTTTTTTTTTTTCTTCATTAATTGCGGGAAAATTCGATGATTCGTTGAAAAAATGTTTTTTTCTATGTTGTTTGAAAAAAATAATTCCGAGTTACAATTCAAAATTATATTTCCTCAATTATTATCATAATATGATAATCGTGTAGTAGTTTGTGATAATGATAAGAAGAAAAAGGTAAAAAAATAAAAATAAAATGATATTTATGTTGTTCTGCGATGTGTTAAAAGATGTGTAATAATGTTATATGGGTATATGAGGTATGATACGTAGTTGTTCAGTTATGCAGTGTCTGTCTCTTGGCCAGATATGGTTTTTATATATTTATATCGTATCACGAGAATAACCGTATAAAGTGTTAGAATAATTTAGATCACCTATTATAGCGTGGGAACTCGCATATAACGATATATATATATCCGCGAGACGAGGGGTCGATTTCTCTTTAAAATGTACTATATGTGAGTCTTGTTCGTTCCGAGTATTATACATACGTACAGTAATTTTCATTGATGGGGTCCCCGTGGCTCACTATTATTCCTAGCCTTTTTTTTTTTAATCGAGTTTCCCTTCTACTAATATTCTATTTACCCATGACCAATGAAATTTTTAGATTATTAGGAATATGACTCCTGGCTACTTTCCTTTAAATGGGTATAAGCATAAGGATTAAAAGAAGAAGAAGAAGAAGAACAAGAACAAGAAGAAGGAGGAATATGATAGCCGCGAGGTGGAGCAGAGTCGTGCCTGTTCCACTTGGTCATAGGCAAATAAAATATTTGTAACAAGGGAAACTCGAATAAAAAAAAAAAAAAAAAGGCTAGGAAAAATAGTTAGCCACTGTGATTCCATCAATGAACACCACTGTACATATATGCAAACGTATAGTATATAAAATTTCGATAAATCTATACAGTGAAATTTTTTTTTTTCATAAAATTCACAAAATTATTTTAAAAATTGTTGATGTTTTTTTTTTTTTTTTCTTTCTCAATTCCCATATGAATTGAAGATATTATTTTTCTACAATTATCAAGTAGTATATATGTAAAAACAGCTGTATTTAATTTGTACAGCTGTTTGCTTTTATCGTCACGCGTTCACCTGAATTATAGGTATATAAAGAATTTTTTTTTATTTTTTATCAACACGCGTGTTGTTAATTCTCCACAATTATTATAAAATATATATATATAGAGAGAGAGAGAGAGAGAGAGATTTTTCGTGCACAAAGAATTGGTAAATGTTCATTTTTTTTTTTCGTTTCTTCTTTTTCTTCAATGGAGAATAAAAGTTTGTGAAAACAACTAAACACAAACACAAACACAAAAAAAGAAAAAGAAAAATGAAATCTAAAATAGGAGACAAAATTCCTTCAGAAATTGCTGGTATATATGTAACTGCTACTACACGTTCGTTATTCGGCTCTAGGTATATTTAGAATTCAGAAGTCGAAGACTCTTGGCGCTGCTCGAGACTCTAAAGTCGAAAAATAGTCGCTTTCAACACTCAATAATATTTCGTAACCGGCTTTACGTACTTCTCTCAGTCTTCGTACTAACATCTACAATTATGCATTCGACGGTTTATAATTTTAAATAATAAATCTGTAATTTTTCGTTTTTTTTTTCTTTTCTTTCATAGAGAAATATAGCAAAAATTAGGGACAGAAATCGGTATAAAATATGTACGAAGAATTTTAAACACGAAAAAAAGAAGAAAAAAAAAAAAAATCGACAATATTTTAGGAGAAAAAAAAACTATTTGAGAAAAAAAATCGTTGGCAAAAATTCTTCATACTTTATTACAAATTTTGGATAAAGATGTTTCAGAAATCGGTGGAAATTTTCAAAATAGTTTCAAAAAATCGTCGTGTATATTTCCAGATATTTCAATGCTCAAATTTCTGAAACTTGCATAACACTTAATTAGCGAATAACATCGGGTCCATGTGAATTTTTTTTTTTCTTTCTTTCTCTTTCTTCAACATCGAACACATTGAACTAGTACGATATTCTATGTAATAGTTGCAAAGATTTAACCAGCTCTAAAAATATATACCTTGAAGTCAAACTAACGAAGATCATAAATCTATTTCGTTTCTATACCCCAGCCAAGAACTGTGAACGCAACTTTATGCTTCAACGGATTGACATTTGTAAGAAAAAAAAAAAATAATATCAACAAAAATTGAAGAAGAAAAAAAAAAAGAGAAAATTTTATCAAATCTTGTCGATTTTTTTAAATTATGACGAATTTTTTAGAAAAATTTGATCAAATTTATACCCGAAAATGATCGAGAATTTGAATAACAATAATAATGTTGGATGAATGAATGAAATAAATCGTGAGAAAACTAAAAATTTCAATGATTTTTATAATTCTAAGAAAAAAATTCGATTCAACGTTATATGAACAAGTTTTCTTTTTTTTTTCTTTTTTTTTTTTTTCTTCTCAAGTAGAAGAATTATCTATACCTATTTTCGTCGGCTGTCTATTATCCCAAAGTTTGAGATACCCAAATGTTCGTGTATACTTTTGTTTATCACATATCGTATGACATAAGTACTTAAACTGTTATTTCCTGTCTTCCCTGTTACATCAATTTTTCATGTAAACCTACGTTTCGATGAAAAGAAAAAAAAAAAAAAAAATCACTGATGTTAGAGTTATGGTCGTAAAAAAAAAAACGAATAAAAATCATTTTTACTTCGTCCCTTCAAAACGAGGCATTTTTGCCTCCTCCTCCAGCTTCCCAGCTTATAGTCTGGTACCTAAAAATCTATTTTTGCATATAGCCGGGAAGCTTTTATCGCGAATTGTTTATATGCACGTAGTAGCTAGTAGATATATGCGTATTACAGATAGGAGGATTGATTCGATTCGAATATTTATCCAATTCAACTATACATATATTGTAGAGTTAATCCAATTTCAATACACCCACCTATACCTATTATACACAGCTGTAGGTTTATTTCTTTTCGCCAATTTTTTTTTATTTCTGAACTTTTTTTTTTTGATTTGATCTTCAATTCATTTCAATACCTAGTTTATATGATTGAAATTGTTTTTGACTCGTTTGAATTTTTTACACTACCATAGAGCGGAATGGGATTAGAAGATTTTTAGTTTAATTGGGTTTATGTTTGAAAAAGGTTTGCTTAATCCCCATATTCATGGATATATATATATGATATATTCAATTTCGTTGATTGTTTCCCAACGTTTTATAAAAGCCTAGAAATCCTAGGCTTTGTTCATTCAACAAAAGCAAAAAAGGAAAAATGAAAAGAAAAAATTTTATCCAATTATTTGTCGAATTTAAAAGAAATCTTTAAAGGGAAGTAAAATTTTTTTTTTTCGATATTCGTATTGCGAAATGTTAGAGGAAAATTCAGACTTGAAATGTAACGAAAAAATATTCACAAATTTTAGTCAAATCCTTGAAATTCATCAAATATTTGATATCATATTAAAATCTTTAAGTAGATCTGCGATATCCCAGTGAAATTATTCAGCAATATTATATGTACAAAATTTTCGTCAAAGCTCACGATTAAAGAAATTCGTAAAAAAAAAAAATTGCGGAATAAATTGAAAAACACACATTTTTCTATAATTTAGGGTTTGAGTAATTAGTTAATGACGTTTCGCATTATATGTCATTCAATTCCTTCCTTCCTTCTGCATGCACAGTGAACGTAGACATTCGTGTTTTAAGTCTCGCAATTTCTACGTTTCTAATTCAGTTTCATAATTAAACCGTTCAGGAACTCTAAGACACGCATCCAATTACGTGAGACAGATCAGAACGGAGCGAAGCAGAGCAGAAGCTGTGTCAGCTTTGCAAATCCAAGGAACCAACTGGCTCTCTCATTAAATTGAAGAAAAAAAAATGGAAAAAAAAATAATTCCCTTTCGTCGTATATGATGAATGAATAAAAATCAAATCATGATCATAGTTTCTTCTAGTTTTTTTTTCTATTCTTCTCCATTCATTCGTTTTCTTCACGAAGGCCAAGTTTCATTTCCGGACTTAGTGGTGTTGGCATACGTGTATCAGATTGCTGCATTATATTCCGGTAATTATACTGCAAGCTTAGGCTATAGCGGACGAGTGGGCGAGCGAGAGAGCGAGCAACGTTAACCCAATTTTATGCAAGCATCTAGTTGTGGTTTTCATTAAATTGCCACAAACCAATGCTAAGCTGTTTTGCGGTACTACTTGGAAGTTTGTATTTCAATTTAACAACCAGGATTACATTTCACTAATTAGTCATTCGGATATCGAAAATTCTACTCGCTTAAAATAATCAAGCATTCAGAATTCGAATGATTAATATCAACCGAGATACCTAGTCGAATTCTGCACTCGATTATAGTAACGATGAATCCTTCGAAACGATAAAGCATTTCGATGTCTAACTAGCGCTACTATCATGCTATAATTTGAAGTCATAAACATGAGCTAAGATACTCAAAATATGAGTGCAAAATGTTTATAGAATTGCTGAAATTGACTGACAACTGAGACTAACTATGCAATTGGATTTGTCAAGCATAATATTCTCATAGAAGGTCAGATCAGGATGCATTGAAATGATTTTCCTGGCTCTCTGTGTTGGAAATTTAGAATTTCTCTTCATCCGACGACGACGACCCACGCGTCATTCGTAACTCTGATATATATTCAAGGATTGAATATAAGAAAAAGAAAAATAGAACGAAGTTTTCTGCCTGGAGTGTTGATGACGAGTACTACGAGTGAATAGCAAATAATTAGAGAGCTTGAAACTTCATTTTCCTTGTATTTACTGCTCGTTGCACTAATTGCAAACTTGCTATCGAATTATCTAATTCCCAACAACATCTAGTCGGGATTAAACTCCGCAGGTGGAAATCTGCTCAACTGGAGAATTTGATATTGACTGGAACTACGCTGTTTATCAAACTAGTTCGTACGAGAAGCTAAAGGTCACGTTGCGGATCTCTTTACGCCTGATGCGCTTAAAATTAGTGCAATTAGATTCAACGGTTGGATGATATTTCACCTGTAGGTACTAATCCAGTTTATGTTGAAACTGAACGGAGGACTAAAGTCAACCATCCATAAAGGACGATTTTATAGTATCATTCGAGGGTTAAATCACGAAACAGAATGAAAATTTGGTCATTTCCCAACATCCCTCTGCACATAATCTCCCCTCTGATTGAACCCTCAGTCTCATTGAACATTTAACTGAACTTGAGTCAATCGTTTTTGAACAAAGTCTTGTGGTCATGTTAATCTTTCGAAAGACAAATGAATTATTCAAATTATGGAGGAGAGCCATGAACCATGGTTCATGGTTCCTCTCTCTTTTCAGTTTACCACTGGCATAAGTTGAACCTTTATGTGTGCGCCCCTGCGCGCCGTCTCTCCCTTTTATTTCTATCTCTCTCTTTATCTAGTATAAGGCAACTGGGGGTGTGTGGGTCTGTTTGATCCACCATTAACTCACGGGTGGCTGGAACCACGTCCTCTGTTACCTCACGGCTCACCCTATGTCCTATGTCCTTCCTTTAACCCCCCCTGTCCATCCATATACCACCCCTAACGTCCAAAGTGAGTACGAACGTTACTCTGTCAGGGTGAAGTCTGGCTGTCTACTCTGTACTCGGTCTCTATATCCGTTGTTCAAAGGCTGTCATATCGGTTTTCATGTTGTTGTTCTGCTGCTATTACAATTCATCATCTATTTCAAGTCAATTAATCTATTGTCAGTTATTCTAGTTACAGGGATTCATTATAAATTCAGAACAACGTTGTGCGGTTGTAGAATTGTTCACATCATTAATCGCGACGAAGTGATTTCTGATAAACGAATCATTTTTAAATTTATTTACAACATTTGAGGGAGATTTGTGATAAAATCGGACCTGATATCATCATCATCATCATCATCGTTCTTCGAGAGTAAAACGAACGTTGAAGATACGTAGAAGTCTTGACAAATTTATCATCAAGTTCTGTGATCAGTGGAATAAAGAACAGAAACTGAAACATTGGCAATCATTGTGCTTATCCGTTTTTCTATCCTGAGGATTTTTTATATTACGTTTTAATAACCGAAAACGCGCAATGATCGCAGCTGCTAATAGCAAACATGTTAATCTTTGTGCCTGGGAATACGATGACGATGGTACGATTCAAATGATCAGAAAAAACTTTAGTCGAAGTTTTTATTTTAAGGCTTGTAAATCAGTTTCAGTAGAAAGAAAATAGAATTAAAAATTGAACGATCAGTCTTGTTCTGTTTTATAATGTCCATTATAAACCGGAAATGGTAGCTCCGAAAAGTATAATGAAAATGTTAAAATGATAAAGACAGATCTGCCTTTCGTGTGAACTACGGAAAATCTCATGTGACATGTTAAAAATCATGAAAATTTTAGAATAGATTGAAAACAGTCTCGAAATAATGCCAATTTAAATTCTATTTCGTCTCTGTCTTTCGATCGGTAGTTAGAATCAACGTTTTCTTAGTTCACACGGAAGGCACATCTTCACACCTCATTTTGGTCTTTTGATTTCATTTTTTAACCATGCCGTTTCCGGTGTGACATGTACACCACGCTCACCCGCTGCGTTAACAGGACTTATATTCATATTCCCGTTTCCTTAGTCAAAAAAAAAAAAGAGAGAACGAAAAATGAAAGGAAGAAAAATACTGAAAATAAAACAAAACTGAAAAGTTTCGCGAGGAAGTTGAACCTACTTGAAAACTCCAACTGGGTTTTTCTAGCGGAATTTTTACGAGGAGACACTTTGATGAGATCGTTTATATACCGTGAATATTCGGTGAGACTACACGATCCCCTTCCTATGGCAAAACCAACACAAGCGCACCACGTGCGTGAGGCTAGTTTAGGACGGAATGAGGTGCAAGTAGCATTGCATCCCCTCCCGAACGAGACTCACGCACACGGTGAGCGCCTGTGTTGGTTTTGTCGTAGGAAAGGGATCGTGTAGTCTCACCGAATATTCTCGGTATATATATATATATATGAAAACTTTGACATTTCAGCTAGTAGAGGTCTGAACATCATCATTTTATTATACATATTCGTTAGTCTTGAGTTAGGTTGTTCTATAGATGTATATAGATACTATTTCCTGCTTATATCGTAGGTCAAATTGTTACCCTTATAATTCATAAGCCCCATAATCCTGGCTAGCAGACTAAAACCCTACGCAGTCTGTTCGATAGCTATAGTTGGTTTAAGTTTTGTTTAATTATGTTGTTTAAACTTCACCGTTTATTGTCATATAGTAAAATTCATATTTATATCTTAATAATTTAACGAGGATAATAAAAATTAGCAGGTTAATTAAAACACGCGCGAATTTTTATTCGGCTTTGTACAGAGATGATATTTACATTTTCAAATATTATATTGCAAAATTAATCAGGATCATCGAATTCATATATGAAAAAAAATTTTATTTATAGATATAATCGGATTGCGTTATGGGATTTCATGGGAAATCATAGAGTTTAATATTAATCCACTCTATACTTTTATCGAATTTCGAAATAGAATTACGATAAAGTATCATCGGATTTTGATAGAAATTGGTAAATTTCATTTACGGGATTATTTCACTGACGTATTCGAGTCGTATAATATGTAGAGAGAAATTCATGAATTTAATGAAATTTCGCACTAGGTATGAAGAAATTCCTTGAGAATTATTCATACGTCAATGGGATTTCATGATGGAATTTTCACGAGTAATCGTCAAATTTTTTTTTTGAAAAAAAAAATTCTCAAATTCAGATTTAGTTTTATGAAATTTTTGAGAACCTTTGGTATATAAATTCTAGAAATAATAATAAAAATTCAATAAAACATGATGAAAAATAATTAAAAGATTCTCATCGAAAATGATTTATTTTTTAATATTTTTTTTACAGAACCACCGGTTGCGAGGTTTGCCACTAGAAGGAAGAGCGTTTTTGCGGAGACTTACAACCCCGAGGACGATGAGGACGAGGAAGGAATCAAGGTTTGAATGAACAATTTCTTTTTCTTTCTTTTTTTCGAAAAATAAGATTTTTATTTCGTTATTACATCCGGCGATATTTAATTTCATTTAAATTCAAATTCGAATTTAAATTTAAATCTTCGGGGTTCAATTATTAAAGGGGTTTTGAAAATTTTTTATTTAATGGCCTGTTATATACCGCTACACACCCGAAAAACCACTTTATCAGAGTAATTCATCTTCGATTTGTTTAGTCGATTCGACAGACCCTCCAGAGGCTGGTGTTTCAGGGTGAATCGTAGGGTTCTATATATAGTATAACGCTGACCAATATCTATGGCTAAACCCGACCCCAAGCCCTGGGGTAAATAAGCCTTTACCCTAACAGGTTACAGGGTAAATAGTAAAACACTGAAGGGTTTGACTATTCTGAAAATTCATAAAATCGGTTTTCATAAGAAAAAAGTGTTTTTTTTTTTTTTACTTTCATTATATCTCGGAAACCGCAAATGATATCGAGATAAATGTTTATATAAAAAATGAAGATAATTAAATTCTCTATAAAAAAGGTTGAATACATATTTTCCGTATCTTCATTGGTTTTGCTGTTTTTTTGAGATTGAATATTTATACATATTTCGAAATAAACGTGACTTATTGTTCACATATATCTTTCACGTTAAATTATAGCAAAACCAATTAAGATTGGGCTAAAATGTATTCTACATTTTTCGTAGAGAATTTAATACACTTTATTATTGATATTCAGCTTTATATCGATATCATTAACGGTTTACAAGATATCATCAAAAAACTGTTTTTTTTTTCTTTTTTAGTCCCACTTTCGCAACTTAAGTAAAAAAATGATGGATGATTTTCCAAAATTTCAACTAAATTGATGATCAAAAACTGATTTTCGTACACGTATCTCTAAATGGCTGTTTGGATATTTGAGATACATCACATGCCATGAAGGTTTGACGTACTACAAAGGGGACTGCGAATTTCAATTATAAATTATTCGCTGACCGCTAACCGCTAAACCATCGTCGTCGAGGTTTTAGCTGTATTAGCAGTCCATGTATCTAGTTATTCAGCAAATTAGTTTGATGATAGACTATCAATTGATTGACGAAATATTATATATATGGCAGCAACGTTTGCTGCTGCAGCTGACAGTCTTGTTGATGTGAGGCTGTTCTGTTACGATAGTATTTGCTGATTGGCATGGACCACAAAATACCTTGACCAAATTTCAGCTATAACATACCACATGCGGTATCGCGAATATAGAGAGATAAAGAAGAGAGTGTGTTTATTTTATATATATCCTTGTGTATCAAATTGTTTATTCATTTAAGCAAAAGGTATATAAAATCGATAAAACGGTTTAATACAATGACCAGATGATCACTTAATGCTTTATTCAGTTGTTTTTTTTTTTTTTTTATTCCATTGTGTATTGATTTCGAGTTCAGAATTATAGTGAGATCGTGAGAAATTGATCGATCGATTGTTCATTGTTCTATCAAATAGCCGAGAAGCTATAACAAGCACATTATAGTATAGAGATCGTCCGGGTTATTTGTTGAACGTGTTAACCGTTGATAGAACTGTTAGATATACATATTATACTATGTATACGAGCACATGTATATGTAGATCAATTGAATCGCTTTTTCGATCTTTTTTAATTACAACGCACTCTGAGCGGCGGTAAAGAATCCTTTTTATTTTAATTTTTCGGTGAATTTAAATTGACTCATTTTAGACGTTGGAATAGAAGACGTGGACAGTCGTTTATTAATCAAGGATGTCATTAAATTATAAACTGAAATACATTAATAGATGTGAAATAAATTGTGTGATATTATAAAAGAATATTATGCTGCCATAATCTTTATATGTTCAAATCATTTTCAAAATTCTAATGACATCTTCTGGAATGAACTAAAATTCATCAATGTATGTTGAAATGATCTTCAAAACGCTGAAATATGTACTGAAATCAGCTGAAATACATCAAAGCATGTTAAAATTATCTTGAAAATCTTAGAACATGTCTTGGAATGAGGTAAACTTGATCAAAATGTTTTAAAATGATCTTGAAAACGCTGAAACATGTACCGGAATCAGCTAAAATTCATCAAAGTATGTTGAAATCATTTTGAAAATCTTAAAACATGTCCCGAAATGAGCTAAGCTTGATCGAAATGTGTTGAAATGATCTTTAAAACACTGAAACATGTACTAAAATCAGCTGAAATACATCAAAGCATGTTGAAATTATCTTGAAAATCTTAGAACATGTCTTGGAATGAGGTAAACTTGATCAAAATGTTTTAAAATGATCTTCAAAACGCTGAAACATGTACCGGAATCAGCTAAAATTCATCAAAGTATGTTGAAATTATTTTGAAAATCTTAAAACATGTTCCGAAATGAGCTAGGCTTGATCAAAGTATGTTGAAATGATCTTTAAAACACTGAAACATGTACTGAAATTAGCTGAAATACATCAAAGCATGTTGAAATTATCCTGAAAATTCTAGAACATGTCTTGGAATGAGGTAAACTTGATCAAAATGTTCTAAAACGATCTTGAAAACGCTGAAACATGTACCGGAATCAGCTAAAATTCATCAAAGTATGTTGAAATCATTTTGAAAATCTTAAAACATGTTCCGAAATGAGCTAGGCTTGATCAAAGTATGTTGAAATGATCTTTAAAACACTAAAACATGTACTGAAATCAGCTGAAATACATCAAAGCATGTTAAAAATCATATTGAAAATCCTAGAACATACATATTCAGTCTCAAAAATATAGTGAAACCAATCAAGATACGGAAAAATTGTATTCTACCTTTTTCATAGAGAATTTAGTGAACTCCATTTTTGATAATCAAGTTTATCTCGATATCATTAACGGTTCTCAAGATATCATCGCAAAACTGTTATAGACTACCTTTTTTCAAAGATGGTTACTCGGACACTGTACACAACGAACATCCCATCCCATAAGTTACAATTTTTGCCGTAAATTTTTTTTTTTTTTTTACTACCTCACTAGACTATATGCATCTCCCGGGAGTCTGGCTTGGCTGATGTTATTGAGACCTTAGCTCCGGACTTAATTAAACCGCGAGGTAAACTATTTGAGTCTACTGCAGTGGGTACATTTCTATAGGTATGTTAGGTACTAAGCACTTCACTTCACAACACTAAAGTGACTTTTATATACCGCTGTGCATAACATTGATTGAGTCAAGTGAATTTTCACCTCGATCATTCCTTATTCTACTAAATATTTCCTACAATTTTTATTCTTCATCAATCATTTGAAAAAAGAAAAAAATATTCTTTTTTTTCATTCTGTTAATACAGGGTGACCCAGAACCCACGGGCCATATTGAATGGGCATATTCCTTGTCGAATTCTGAGACGAAAGTTCCTTTACGAAAACTCTCTGAGGCCAACGGTTCTCGAGTTATCAGAAATCGCGATTGACCAATCAGAGCGTCTCTCTAGTCAACTGCTTCATAGTTTCAGTGGTCCAGGTTGTCCACTCCATAGTTTTTGGCCGTTAACGTCAACCGTTTCATAGTTTTAGCCGTCCGGGTAATTCGCTCCATAGTTATGGGTCCGTCTAGGTCAATCGCTCCATAGTTTTAGCGGTCAAGGTCATTCGCTCCATAGTTACGGTCATAGAGAAACGCTCTGATAGGTAAATTGCGATTTTCAATAACTCGAGAACAGTTGGCCTTAGAGAGTTTTCGTAAAGGAATTTTAGTCTTAGAATTCGACAAGGAATATACCCATTCAATGTGGCTCGTGGGTTCTGGGTCATCCTGTATAACTGATATAATTCTTCTCTTACAAATAAAAGAATAAGAATTAGAATAAGATGAAGAAAGAACAATACGTATACCTCGTTATACATTGTTTAATATTTATCTTGTAATTAGACGATGTAATATGTGCTTGATCATGACGCATTCAAACTAACAATTATAAGATATGGGTACAAATATATACAGGGTGTCCTAAAATTCGCGACGAGGAATTCACAAGATAAATCTTGATCACACAAAAACGGGATCGAAATTTCCTGAGCCGTTGTTTTTTTTTCTTTTTCTACAAATGCTTAGATTTCTCGTTATAATTATTTCAATTTCAGTCAATAAGATGCGATTTAAGAACGAGCACTTATCGGTGTGCTCGCCGTTTGGTTGGGTGTGCGATTTGTTTCGCGGTGACAACAGGCTGGGAAATGCGCATACAAACGAGCGGTAATCACATCGACGAACGTTCGTTCATAAGCCACGTGTCATTGGCTGTTTTTTACACAATTATAACGAGAAATCTGAGCATTTCCAGAAAAAATGGCTCAGGAAATTTCGATCGCCTATTTTTGATCGAGATTTATCCTGTGAATTTCTCGTCGCGAATTCTGGGACACCGTGTATATATATGTGTGTTTGCACCGATGGTAGTAAATATAGTAAATACTGTTTGATCTAAACGACGTATATTTGCATTTAGATTACACGTACAATAGAATCACGTACTTATAGGTACTTATATGCCTGCAGCCTGTTCATATATATACGTATACCTATATTTATGTATTTAATTAAAAAAAAAAAATACAATATAGATCTATCCACAGGAAAAAGGATTCAAGTACTCACTCTTCATATTGTTAATTTAGTTGATGATTTATTTATTAATTTATTTATTTTTCGTATATATCAATCAGTCATTCGAAAATTAAAATCGATTTTTTACGATTTTTTTTTTTTTTTTGTTTTTTTCTCTTTCATATTTCTCCATACATATTATATATATACCATTTAATCCCTTAGCACAAGTTTAACGTTGTTCACCGGATTTCCAAGAGGGAAACACCTCGGATTTTTTCTTTTCTTTTCTTCTCTTATTTTTTTTTTGTTTTTCTTTAGTAAACTTTTTTCTTTACCTTTCTCTCTCTCTCTCTCTCTTTCTCTTTTTATTTTATTTTATTTTTTTCATTCTGTCTTTGCTTCCGTTCTTTTCAAATTATCAACTTTTTATCTTTACCCTGATATCCTTAAAGTACTTAATCACCCTTATTATTAACTTCCTAGACTATATAGTATTTATGTACATTGTACACGAACAATTATATTTCTGAAACTAAAATTCACGAATACATACCTTAGCTGCAACAGAATTTCGCTGCAGCAGCTCTCCGATATACACAGCAAGTTCACTTTCAGAATAATCTATTGCACCTGTTGCTCTCTAACAAATTAAGGAACGTTAGTAAATTCTTACGCATTAAATTTACACCTATCATTTATTTATTACTCTACTATATAGGTTCGCTGGTATTTTTTGCCTTTACACAAATTTCGAGAAAAAAAAAACGATGAAAAACAAAAAAAAAATAAGAAAAAATATTGGAAATTTTTTTAAATCGATATTCTTGTTTCGTTGATTTTGTGAGAAAAAAACAGAAAAAACTTATGAAATTTGTCTAAATTGTCTCTAATTGTATGGGTATACCTATATATCAACACTTTTTTTTTTTTCAACTGAACGAAAGGAAGGAGACCGAAATTTAGGCTGAGGTGTTAATGGTGTAAATTTTTCATCGCCACATACTTAGGCTCGAATAAATACCTATACCTTTTTTTTTTTACTTATTTAGGTATTTTTCTTTATTTTCTTGTTATTTATTTTTTTTTTTGATTATACTCTGTAGGTTTAAATTGAAAACTGAATACTGAATACGTATGTGAAAAGAAATTTGATTACTAAATTAATATTTCAAAATATAACGAATCTTTTATCACCTTTTAAAAAAAATATATTCAAAACTGCACTAATTTCGTAGAAATTTGAAAGAAATTTGAAAATTATCAACTAGCCGTAAACAAAAACAAAAAACAAAAAGAAAAACGAAAAAAAAAAATCAAAAATCAAAAATCAGCATATCGAAGAGAACGCAAATATATTATGTGTATATTATATGGTTAATTTTGAGTAAATATCAACTTATGAAATGTTAAGAATAATTGAAAATTGTCAGGATTTTGGAATTCAAATTTGACATGGAATAATGACCCTTATGATATATATTATGTATGTATCGCTCCAGGGATTGCCACGCCCGCAGGTAGCCTCGAATCTCGAAAGGTAACCTCGACTCTGAGCTGTTCTTTCAGAGCCAGAGTTTTAGTGTAATTAACGCATCTTTGTTCGACGAGTGGGCGTTTATCTATACCTATACATATACAGGGTGATTCAGAATTCGTGACGAATCTATTAAGGTGTTAATCCTTATCCTTGTCAAAATTGGGATCGAAAATTCCTCAGCCATTTTTCCGAAAGATCATTTTTTTTTTACTTGGTAATTTCAATTCTAAAGAATCCCAAATGATGCAAATGTTTTCAATATCAGAGAGATTTCTCGGTGAAAGTTTCTTATTTGCTGAAAGATGTTGAAAAAAAAAAGGTGTTTTTGGGTTCCGAGGTATGAAATCATTTTTTCGGAATAATGGCTGAGGAACTTTCGATTCGAATTTTGACGAGGATTAATCCCTTAGGAGATTCGTCACGAATTCTCAATCACCCTGTATACCTATCTTATGCTCGGGTGAAATTTTCGCAAAGAAATTTAGATTTTTTTGTCAATTAATTTATGGTATAATTTCAAATGTTTAATCTTTCTGAAAAATTCGTGAATTTCTTCTTTTCATTTTTTTTTCTTTTCTTTTTTTTTTCTTTCGGATTATAAAGAAAGATTCGTGAATTTTTTAAATTTTAAATCAGATAGCATTGAAATCATAAAGAATCGTAAAATTATAGGTAAAGAAATTCGTGAAAATTCATAAACGTGTCCGTCTGTAGAATAATTAGTTTGCAAAAGTTACCAAAGAATTCGTAAAGTTTTAGAAAATTGTTTTATAGATGAATTCGTGCATTTTTCAATTCTATCGCAAAAGAAAATCGTACATTTTTCAAATAGCAAATTTTCCCAAATAAATTATAGCTAAATTCGTGCATGTCATTATGAAATGACAGTGAAATTCGTGAATTTATCATATAATATTAGAATCATTATAAAAAAAAATGTGTAAAATGGTAAAGATTGAAAAAGGATGAATGATGCATAAAAGAAATCCGTGAAGTTTTGAAGTGTAAAAAAAAATCTTCAAGATCAAGTCGTGATTTCTGAATGAAATCCCTGAGCAGTCTTTTTTTCTTCTACTACAATACTACAATTATATTAATTTTATCAATTTTTTGATTTTTTTTTTTTTTTCACTAATCTACGGAAGCAACTGGATACAGCCTTAAGCCTCTAGACCTTGTAGAACGCTTCGTTCGTTGGTTCGTGTACGCCCTGATAAAGACTATCGGATCGGGAGGACAAGAGAGACGCTGATATGACGTCATGGAGAGAGTCTATCGATTTACGAAAAGCACAGGCATCGGCTTATACACTACTGGCTTCCCAACCCCCAGACAACAAACCCCCTTTCGTCACCCTGTTCTCACGTTGTACCCACCTACACCTACGCCACAATTTCTCTCACCTTAATAAACCCTCCGGGCTTCGAGCGCAGATCCTACCTACCTGTATCATAATTTTCATAATTTTCATCACTTTCGTTACACTCACCTCGTATGTTCCGATGAAGAATTATAAGATGAATTTTTGCCGTAATTCGTGATTATTTTACCTTTTATAGAAATTGCAGGGGAATTTGTAATCCGTGAGTTTTCGGAAAATTTCATTAAATCTTGAAGAGAAATTTAATAGTAATTCGTGAAATTCTAGATCGTGAATTTTTCACATGAATCCGAAAGAGATTCGTGAATTTTTCAAATTTAATCATAATAAAATTCGTCAATTTTTCAATTAAATCCAATAGAAATTCGTGAATTTTGCTATCACGTAGACGAGAAGTTTGTCAAATAGCTAATAAATTCGTGAATTTCCTATTGGGATCACAGAGATATTCAAAAATTGTAGAATTTTCTAATTGAATTATAAAGGAGTTCGTGATTTCATAAAATCCAATAGCAATCCGTGGGATAATAGATAGATTTATTAAATCATAGGAATATTTGAGAGAAATTCGTGAATTTTTTTATCAAGTAGACAAGAAATTTGTCAATT
The DNA here is from genome assembly GCA_914767705.2 of Tenthredo notha. Lineage (NCBI taxonomy): Eukaryota > Metazoa > Arthropoda > Insecta > Hymenoptera > Tenthredinidae > Tenthredo > Tenthredo notha. The sequence continues at coordinate 6,122,323 of OU611918.1, read as the reverse complement.
TCCCGTATAAATGAAATCACAGAGAAATTCGTGAATTTTTCAAATGAATCAGAAAAGAATTTGTAAATTTCTCAATGAAAATCGTAAGAAAATTCGTGAATATTTGAATAAATTAATGAAGAAATTCGTGAATTTCTCCATGGAAATCACAGAGAAATTAAGAAATTAAGAAATCGTAGTACTTTCTAATCGAATCAAAGAAAAATTCGTCAATTTATCGAATGGCTCAGAAAAGAATTCGTGAACTTTCCAATGAAATCATAAGAGAATTCGTGAATATTTGAATAAGATAATACGAAAATTCGTGAATTTATCAATTAAATCCAATAGAAAATTATGAATTTTTTAATCGTGTAGACGAGAAATTTGTCAAACAGTTAATAAATTCGTGAATTTCCTATCGAAATAATTAGAGAAATTTAGAAATCGTAAAGTTTTCCAATTGAATCGTGAATTTTTCGAATAAACCAGAAAAGAATTTCGTGAATTTTCCATGGAAATTGATTTACTTTTTTCTTATTCACCTACGAATTTTCACTGCGATGATATTTATTCATATAAACTTTCCATATATACCACTTTGTTATCACACCATGCATATCACCTCGTATATATATAACTACCAATACGCTTTGACCATTGGTGCGTGATAACATCTCTCCTGTCTTTTAGCCTTTGCAACTTTATTGAACATTATATATATATATGCACGTCATATATGTATGTTATGTGCAGTAGAAGCATCTGCAGGTAGTCAGTCAACCGTATAAACAATCATCCTGACGCAAAAGACCCACGATTACAAATACAGGGTGATCCAGAACCCACGGGCCACATTAAATGGGCATATTTCTTGTCGAATTCTAAGACTAAAATTCATTTACGAAAACTCTCTAAGGCCAACTGTTCTCGAGTTATTAAAAATCGCAATTGACCTATCAGAGCGTTTCTCTATGACCGTAACTATGAAGCGAATGACCTTGACCGCTAAAACTATGGAGCGATTGACCTAGACGGCCCATAACTATGGAGCAAATGACCCGGACGGCTAAAACTATGAAACGGTTGACGTTAACGGCCAAAAACTATGGAGCGGACAACCTGGATCGCTGAAACTATGAAGCAGTTGACTAGAGAGACGCTCTGATTGGTCAATCGCGATTTCTGATAACTCGAGAACTGTTGGCCTCAGAGAGTTTTCGTAAAGGAACTTTCGTCTCAGAATTCGACAAGGAATATGCCCATTCAATGTGGCCCGCGGGTTCTGGGTCACCCTGTATATTGAATGTTAAAATTCTTTATTTAAAAGAAGAAAAATGACTAGTAGTTGGTGAACAAAAATAAAAACAAAAACAAAAAAAATCGCGACAATCTTTGTGCTGCGACGCCCTTCGTCCGGATAACCAGCTGTCTGTCTGTATGTCTGTATATCCGTATCCGTATCTTATATGCTTTGGCTAGTATATATTCGTAAGGTGACCCAGTTTGTCTCTTATAGCTCGATTTATGTGTCCTGTAACAGGAACAAGGAACCAGACAACGTCTGTCATTGGACTGGTATTAAATCAAGGGTCAAACCCCCACGGCTTTTAATCGAATTCAGTATTATTTCTTACTTCTATGTTTATATTATGATGTACGATTTGTAACACACACATATATATATATATACAGGGTGTTTCAGACCTAAGAAACATAACCTATTTCTACCACGGTCTTGTCGTCGTCATTTGTATTTGATAAAAATCGGAAACAAATAGCAAACGGAGTCTAGGAATATTCGTGACAAATCTGAAATTGGTGGCATCCCTTGTAATATTCGTATGAATCAACGCCTGCGCGTTTGTAACTAGCTCTTTTCACGTAACCTCACGGTATATAATACATCGAGGTGATCTTTGATTTGATAATTTTCGAATTTCAGGACGGCTTCAATCACATAAAAAAATAAAATAAAAAATTTAGCTAAAACCCCAGGGTTCTTGTATCAATTCTTATTACCGCCCTAAAATCTCCAAATTTTCCCCCATTTGAATAAAAAACAAAAAAAGTATTTCCAAGTTACTAAAAATTGTGTGTTATTTAAATGGTAAAGTTCAAAGGCTTTGGGGCAGTACTTCGAATTGAGATAAAAACCTGGAGTTTTGACGAAATTTTTCGTTTCTATATTTCGAAACCCTCTGGCCTATGGGGGAGCATCGAAATTCTAATATGATCGAAATAATCGACCACCCTTATATATATGCGATTAGGATTAAAGATAGGGGTACTTTATTCTTTCTTCCTTTTGGTTTAAAACCGATGTGACAGTATAAAAGAAATATTAAAATAAATATTAAGGAAGGGTGTAGTATAAGGAAGGGATGTGTGTAGGTATTCGTGAAAAGTAGATCACACACACATACACACTGCTTCAACTGCTACGGTGATATTCGCACTTGACCCGATTATTAAGCGGCGTCAGCAATGCATCGTCCAGTAGTTGAAAAAAAAAATACAAAAAATTATAAAAAAAAAAATACAAAAAGGATAATAATTTTCATGGACGAAAGCGCAGTATCGAGTACATTAAAACCCAGATCTTCATCGTGCTTCGTTCATTTCTCTTCTGTTGATCATTTAAGCTGGTTGTAGTATTATAAAGTTCGTCATTATTGTATCTGTAATCACGTTCGTTAAGGATTATTTTATTGTAATACCTATTAAATATTTCATATTCATTTATTATCAATCATTATTTAGATAGATTTTTTTCTTCACTTAGTTATAGGGATGATTAAAAATTCTAAATTCGACATAATTTCGAAGATTATTCAAAGGGTTTTGATAATTTTTGAATTTCTTACAATACACACAAACACACAGACACATAAAATTAAAAAAAAAAACGTTATATAATATAAATTTCAACAATTATTCTAAAAAAAAAAAAAATGATTCAATGATTAAATTAGAGGAAAATTCTAACTTGAAATTTGGCCAAAATATTTCATAGTCAACATTGAAGATTTTTTCTCAATTCCTTTTATACACGCCGGATTTAATTCCTATGATTATTTTTTTCAAAATCTATTACCAAAATCGAATTCATGTCATTTTTTTTATTTTTTTATATTCTTTTAGATGGTGCATCCGAAAAGTGACCAGCAACGACTCAGGCTGGGTGAAAGTGTCAAGACAATTCTTCTCTTCCGTGCTTTGGACAAGGTAAGACAACACCCTCTTATTTATAACATATTTTCCTATATTTATAAACAACGAGGAAATTGGTTTTGACGTTCAATTTTTTTTATTAAATTCATGTAAAAAATTTAAGTCAGACGAATTTCCGGTACCGATTTATCATAACATCGTATCATTAAAATATGTATTCTAGTGTAAAAACGATGGCGTTCTATACCTAACACGTAGGTAGATGTGTGTGTGTACCGGATTTCATTCCCCGCGATCAATGAAACCGTTTCTTCTTCTATATGTATAGTTAAACTGGTACGAGTTGGTGTCAGTTTTATACCAGAAAAGTCGGGGGTTTCATCGCTGTGTAAACTACACGCGATTTTATATTTGCGGTTATTCCGGTGTTAGGTCAAAGGTCGAGACCCATACTTAGAACAAGAAAGCGAGGAGACACAAGTTTATCGCATACCCTTGAATAGGGGGAGGAGAAGGAATGCATGAAATTACATCAAACTTTATGAATTTTTTTTTTTTTTTTTTTATGAAGCTCGACTGCGATATCCGTGTGAAATTACTATGTGATTCTGTGACGTTCGTAGAATTATTTAGATATTGAAATGAAATCTTTGAAATTCTCGTGACATCCTATAGAGATTTTTTTTTAAATCGACACATAAAATCCTTAACCAAATTTGTGAAATTTTGAAGCAAACAAAAATTCACAGATATCACAGCGGAATCTGAGAGATAGAGAGAGAAAAAAAAGGAAAAAAATCGGTAAAATCGATGAAATTATAGTAAAATCTTCACCGAAATTTGCATGAATATCCAAAGAAAATTCGAAACAAATGTCTCGATTCAATAAATTTTAATATCGAATCTAGTACATCCCTTTGTAAAGAAATTTTCAAAAAGTATAATCATCGAGGGGTTAAACCACTCTTAAAGTCAGGTGTATACCTCGCTGAGAAGTCAGTTGAAGTCAGTTGAAGTCAGTTAAAATCAGTTGAAGTCACTTGGAGTCAGTCGAAGTCAGTTGAAGTCAGTGCAGCTGAAATCACTTGAAGCCACTAGAAGTCAGCTGAAGTCAGTTGCAGTCAATTGGAGTCACTTGAAGTCATTAGAAGTCAGCTGAAATCAGTTGCAGTCAGTTGAAGTCAGTTGAAGTCACTTGGAGTCAGTCGAAGTCAGTTGAAGTCAGTGCAGCTGAAATCACTTGAAGTCACTAGAAGTCAGCTGAAGTCAGTTGCAGTCAATTGGAGTCACTTGAAGTCATTAGAAGTCAGCTGAAATCAGTTGCAGTCAGTTGAAGTCAGTTGAAGTCAGTCGAAGTCAGTGCAGCTGAAATCACTTGAAGTCGCTATATAAGTCATTAGAAGTCAGCTGAAGTCAATTGAAGTCAATTGAAGTCAGTTGAAGTCAGTTGAAGTCACTAGAAGTCAGCTGAAATCAGTTGAAGTCAGTTGAAGTCAGTCGAAGTCAGTTGAAGTCAGTGCAGCTGAAATCACTTGAAGTCACTAGAAGTCAGCTGAAGTCAGTTGCAGTCAATTGGGGTCACTTGAAGTCGCTAGAAGTCATTAGAAGTCAGCTGAAGTCAATTGAAGTCAATTAAAATCAGTTGAAGTCAGTTGAAGTCAGTGCAGCTGAAGTCACTTAAAGTCACTAAGAAGTCAGCTGAAATCAGTTGCAGCCAGTTGAAGTCAGTCAACTTTATGAAGTCTTGAAGTCAGTTGTACGGTCAATCGACAAGTGGCTAACCCTTCGATAATAATTCTGTAATAATTTTTCAACAGTATAAAAGTGAAAAACTCGGTGTTTGACGTATCCAAAACTTTCATGTAATAGTATACAGTGGTGGTGGTGGTTTTATCACATTAAAGCTAAAGTTGCATGAGGTCATGAAACTTTGGGATTCATGTTACAGGATTGAAATTTTGAAGTTTAAGCTTTGAAGCCGCAAAGGGTAAAGAAGCCACCTGCAGCAGTGGTCAGTGCCTGGATATTTGAGTATCATTTATCAAAAGTTATGAAGCTCCGAGTGCCTATATAGCTTTGATCCGATCGTGAAAACCGCGACCTCCGATTCTCGCTGACCTCTGTATACCAAAACCGCGATAATTCATTTTCAAAAAATATTCATTTACGAAGAGACAATATATAGGAGAAAATAAGAGCTTTACAGGAGTCTGTGTGCTACGATCCAGCTTTTTCAACACGCTGTGCGTAAAGTGCGATTTTGCGCACGCTTAGCTTGCATAATATAAAATTAAACTCAACGCGCGTTGTGTTAAAATAGAAAAAAACAAAGACAAAGTCCAATACACGTGGGAAAGGTGATTCTAGTTTTCGAACGTTTTCGCACTAGTATCGAAAAGCACTCTATTCCCGTTAGCCTCGAAGTCTTTTCTAATTCATATTATTCTATATGTATGATGAATTTTTTTTATTTTTTTTTGTTATATAATCGTAATAAACGGCGTGTACGAAAATCCGGGAAAGCTTTATGTATATATATATATATATTCTCAAAGTAATTATTTCATCCCAGGAAGTCAGTGAACCACCCATCTTTTCCCTAGTCCGTTTGTCTAACGGACTGTAGATAAGGTTGAAGCCACTCAGGTGAACAGATTTCAAAAGCTCTGGATCACCAGCTTCGTATATTAATCGAGTTGGCGAGTTCGCTTCACTTCCTTTTTGAACAAGAAAAAGCAAAATAAGAAGAAAAAAAAAAAGAAAAAAAAAATAGAATAAAGTCAAGTTTCATGTCTAGAATGTTAATGTTAATCCTGATTGTTTTAGGAACAAATGGCTGATGTGTTAGATGCGATGTTTGAGAAGACTGTGGAGCCTGGGGAATTTATAATCCGCCAAGGAGATGACGGTGATAATTTCTACGTTATCGAAAGGTGGGATAATGATCTCGTCGTCTATATATACCGAGAATATTCTGTGAGACTACACGATCCCCCTTCCTACGGCAAATCCAACACAGGCGCTCACCGCGTGCGTGAGGCACGTTCGGGAGGGGATGCAATGCTACTGGCACCTCATTCCGTCCTTAACTAGCCTCACGCACGCAGTGCGCTTGTGTTAGTTTTGCCATAGGAAGGGGATCGTGTAGTCTCACCAAATATTCACGGTATATATTTTATTTTAACCCTCAAACACGACACTGGGTTACGGTAACCCAGACCTTTATTCAAACTTCAAAATTTTAAAACATTTTCTCCAACGTTTATTCATATATCTTGGAAGCTATGGAAGCCATTGTTTTTTTTCTGGGATAAATTTTTCCCTTGATTGTTTGACGCTTCGATTGAAAAAAAAACCATTCAAATCGGTTTATCAGATGCCGAGATATTTGCAAGACAAAACGCTGGGTTACGCTTGGCTTCGGAAGTGTGGTGTTTGAGGGTTGAGATCCGATGATAAATATACGATAATTACACGCCGGTTTTTTTTTTTTTTTTTTTTCTACTTTCAGGGGAAAATTTGAGGTATACGTCAAAGATCCTACAGGTACTGATATCCTGATTCACACATACGACAATAGCGGTGCTTTTGGTGAACTTGCGCTACTTTATAACATGCCGAGAGCAGCTACTATCAAAGCTATATCAACTGGAACCCTTTGGGCGATGGATAGACAGACATTTAGACGTATTTTGCTAAAGTCTGCTTACAAAAAGCGTAAAATGTATGAAGATCTTATAAACAAAGTACCGATGCTAAAATCTCTCGAGGTTCGTATTTATTTCACCATCTAATTATCGTATTCGATATATTAATTATACCGTGTCAATTTGAGGATGCGGAACGCCACGGATACCAACCCAAAACTCGTGAGCAGCAGCTTAGTAACTCACTAGATGTTTCTAGTAAAATCACTAGATTTTCAGTGATCTTACTAGGAAAATCTATTAAGTTACTGAACTGTTGCTAACAAGTTTTGGGTTGGTATCCATGGCGTTCCGCATCCTTAAATTGTCACGGTATATTACATACTATCAATTAATCATTGATCAATTATATTGTATTTTTTTTTTCTTTCTATCCATCAGAATTACGAACGTATGAATCTTGCGGACGCTTTAGCGCCAAAGCATTTCGCAGACGGTGAACGAATAATAAAACAAGGAGATATGGCAGACGGAATGTATTTCGTCGAAGACGGTATTGTCAAGATTACAATCCTCGGTGATAATGGGAGAGAAGTTGAGGTGAGAAATAAAATCCATTTAACATCCATATTTATTCATTATATTATAATATAAAATAAAACTAAACTAAACTAAACTGCCGAATGTTGACTCGTATATACTAGCGTTTTCCTTGTTTGCAGATCTAAACCGTGTGAATTAGTTCTATCAACAGAAAGTACACACATATTTGTTTGCCCATTCATTATTAGTCCGAGTTTGCTTGATTTCATTCAAAATTCAAACATATATAAGACTCTGAGATTTATAGCGTTCAAAAAATCGTGCAATAATTGTTTGTATAATTGCAAAAAAAAAAAATCACCATATGCCCCCCTCCCCCCCCCCCCCCCCTATTCTCTTTTACCTTCGTCATTACAATGTTTTATTTTTGTATCGCTGGAGCGCAGGGCATTCCCACGAATATAATCGAGGTATGAAGCGAACCCTTATAGCTAATCGAATTTATCACTATATAATATGTGATCGTTGTAAAGTGTTGATTGTTGTTATTGAGTAGAAACACCCCCCCCCCCCCCCCCCCCCGGATTCGTTGGTGGAATGAAAAATTCGAAATAATAAAAACACGAAAGAAAAAAAAATATCAACAACAACAACAACCACCTTCCACAATTAACTGCATGATCAAATCGGATCTTAATTATTTTTTTTTTTTCTCATCATTTTAGTTATTCTAGTTTTCTTAAATATTTAATTTTCCATAAACCAATGATAATAATTGTTGATAATAATTGTTGATATCGATTGAAAATATATTCTATACGATCCCTATAAAATTCACGACCCTTAGCAATTTAATAAGTGTACCCTCTCTACCCGTACGATAGATCTGATGAACCTGTTATGTAATGTGACAAATCATTACCCCACACAGATTTAATGTTTCCGAAAATGTGCCTTTTTTTGGTGTTTTTTTTTTATACAACGTTTTTATACAAATTTTACAGATAAATCGTGTACCTGCTGGTGGATACCTAGGCGAGTTAGCTCTGGTCACACACAAGCCACGAGCAGCTTCCGCATATGCAGTTGGAAACGTTAAATTGGCATGTGAGTATAATAATGAATGAATGAAGAAATAAATTTCGCGTTAATGTGAAATTTTACAGAATTTCGATCGAAATCTTGTATCAGATTTTTTCTAAATTTTCATCAAATTTATTTATAATTTGTTGTGAAGAAATTTTACTTCTTCAAACGCGTGTCGCGTTCTCAAATTTCGACTTTTCTTGACTTTTGCGTGTGCAAAGTCCGCGTTTCTAGCACTAGTGCGCAAAGTTCGTGATTCTGGACCCCTTTGCTTTGATCGGACGACAAATTTCACACTTGTGCCAGAATCACCAACATTGCGCACTAGTTGCACAATATACTACATATTTACAAACTACGTGCGCAAAATTCGATTTTACATCCGTAAGCAGAATCTACAAAGTGTTCAAATCCCGCACGGCCTCTCGTGCGAAAAAAGTGCGGAAAAATAATTTTTCTTTTCTTTCTTATTTCCCAATTCCACTACAGTCTTGGACGTCGAGGCTTTCGAACGTTTACTAGGTCCCTGCATGGAGTTACTGAAGCGTAATATCGAGGACTATGAAGATCAATTGATAAAGATATTCGGCAGTAAAACTAACATCTCAGACGTCCGATGAACACCTTAAATCATCATCAGCACCAAAAAAATATCATCTACATGCTTAAAAAGAAAACCTATTACTTTTTATTAATAATATTATCATCATTATTATTATTACTACTATTATTATTATTATTATCATTATTATTATTATTATTATCGGAATTAAATATTTACACAGCGAAGAAAAAAAAGAAACATCAAAACCTTCTGCCACTGGCTTTATATACATAGGTACATTAAACGTAATGGATTCTGAGCCGGATGTGTATGACAATTATAGAAACAGCCAATCGGTGCTCTGGATTACAAAAATGCAGAGTGCCGATTGGCTGTTTTTTCAATTGTCGAACACATCCGGCTAAGAATTCATTTCATTAAGCTTACATACAGCGTTTGCGTGTAAAACCTTTGCTTTTCATATATTATTTAAACTAAAGTGAGAATTGTGATATCCACAATTATATAAATCTATTGTATTATTTATTTATATTTTATCTAATTTCATTATTTATCATATAGTTTTCTCGCTATAATAAGCCTTTCATATTTCTTCATAACATCATATTATTTTCCTTATATTTAATATTTAAAGATCTGTGTTTTAAATATTCCACGTAGTTTATAACAATGTTGAAAAGACTCTTTACTCTTATCGTTTTTTTTTTATATTAGAGAACGCGTGCTTATTATGGTTGCTTCGCTCGCTGGCGCCACCTGGATTAGCTTTTTTTCTTTTTCATGCCAATACTGGGTTTAAAAAAGAAAGAAATGAGAGAAATAAATAATATCTAATGTCCGCGGCAAAAGCCAGTGAATAGATAAATACGATATATGTATATCTATCGACGATAATGATGATATGCTATCTTTATAATAGGAAATCAGAAATAAGCCATACTTTCAATAAATTATTTTTCATTATTAAAAAAATTCGCGTGAAAATTTATCTATGTCTTTAAAAATTGAAACAACTATCGAATATCATATTTATAACGGTATATCTTGAGTCTGTTTGTTGTGTATCTCTTTCATTCTTTATATAAATATATAAAATAAGCTGAAATGATAAATTTAAAATATATCTAAATTCGGTACTAAAATAAACAATGATAGGGATATTTAATTTACCTTATAGGTGTAAATTTAACAAGTTTACATTACTTAATTCGTATTTTTTTCTTTTTCATTTATTTATTTTGGCTTTAAATTATTGATTTTTCATTTATATTGTGGTATTATCAAAGAAACAAATCGAATCTTGCAAGCTCAAATTCATTCGCTTAACTATCTTCCCTCTCTAATACTTTATATTAACGTATTTATTTTATTCTCCGCTCATATTATTATATACCGCGAGGACCAGGTGAAAGAGAATGGTCCGTCCGCCCAGACACCTAATATTTTGTATTTTCATGGGGATAGCCACTCGTTGCGCAGAAAATCCTTAGGGTGATTTTGGCGCGTGGTCGATAGCTTCGACCCCAGGATATATTTTTCAGCGCAACGAGTGGCTATCCCCATGAAAATACAAAATATAAGGTGTCTGGGCGGACCGACCATTCTCTTTCACCTGGTCCTCGCGGTATATATGTACATGGAACTGCGAACAGAAAGGAATAAAATATTATCGCAATATGTTATGTAAATTCATAATCTGTCCAATTGAGGTATATCAAATTGAAGGAGGGGAAAAAAAAATAAATAGGAATAAAAAAATTCTGCTGGTGGAATAGATATATATATATATATATATATATATATATACATACATGTAGTAGGTATATATAAAGGGCTTAAAAATATGTCATCTTCCATCGATTATACATATATAATATTTATATGAAAGACAGAATAAAAAAAATAATAATAATACTGATATAATCTTGCTGAATATAGACACATGACACACGTACTAAGTTCTTCTTCTACTGCAGTGACAATCTAAAAAATAAATGAAGATGATGAAAAAAAAAGAAGTAAATTAAAGAAATAAAGAAAAAGAAGGACAAAAACGAATATAATAATCGAATGAATAAATAAATAAATAAATAAATAAATGAAACGATTTTCTTATAAGTTCACTGCCAACATCTGGGACCGCATTGATACGAGACCATAATTTTAATCTTTGGATGTCGTGATTGAAAACTGAAATTCATACAATTCGGGACTGGGAGAAGATAATTGGGGAAAACTGATGAGGCTAATATTTTTTGGATTCGCGCAGCGGAGACATACATACAGACGAACTAACTAACTAACTAACTAACTAACTAACTAACTAACTTACAGATAGACATTATGCTAATGCTTTTTATTTATTTTATTCAATAACTATATATACGACACAATTATATAGGGAATATAATTCTTATGTGAAATAAATTGGAGATTTATAATTTGAGGAAAGATTAAGGTGAAAAAAGAGAGAGAGAGATATCTCCAGTTTATTTTTTATATAATTCCCTATGTATCTATAAATAAATATGATATATTTAATGTTTAGCGATATATATATATATAAGTAAATATATTAATTATAATATACCTATAAGCACAAAGGAAAGTTGTTTTAGCATATTAAGCGCACACACCAAAAACACATATACACACACATACACACATACATATACACAATAAATGAATAAACAAACAGATGGATGAAGATAAAGATATAGATAGAGACAGAGAAAGATGAGAGGCATACATATGCATTGATATGCTATGAGTTGGTATCATTAAAATACAAATCCATGTTATAATATATAATCATTGTATGCGAATAAGGGACTACGATTTTTATTAGACGTAGACATTTCCATTGAGATATATATTGAATCCTTATTATAACGCGATAAATATATATAATAGAAATATCAGAATACAAAAATGAATGATTAAATGAAGATTACATATAATTATAGTATATTAATGTTGTCCATTATCGCTGCAGGTGTACTTTAAAAGATAATTCATAATAATAACTGTAATAAATTAGGTAAATAGTTTATTTAAAATACCTAAAAATCATTCTAGAGTATTTATCTATATAAGTTTTCCGATATCAATATATAATATTAATAATAATAATAATAATAATGATATCGATGCACAAGTACTTATAATACACACTATTATAAAGAAGAAGAAGAGATGAAAAAAAAAAAAAAAGCTTGATTTCTTTTTTTCTTTTTGTTAGACCATATTAAATGAAGAAAAATCAGCAATTATACCTATGATTGGTATAAGAGCTTTGATTCTGTATTCATGGTTCACGAAGGATTTGAAGCTTCGTTATATTGTAATTGATTATTATTAATAAAAATAATAATAATAATAATCATAAGAATAGTGAAAATAATAATAATAATAATAATAGTATTAATAATGAGGAGAAGAAGAGAAAAAAAAAAAAACAAAAAAAAAAAAAGAAATGAAAAACAAAATCAAAAAAATAGAACACGCAAAACGTATCGCTATCCTACCTAACTAGACTCGATTCCAGCTGGTCTGATCGGTTAGCACGTATACCTATAATAATTGTTCCGCCAGTGTGTAGGGGTATAAATAGAGCACATTATATGATAATTATTGTTCTATATTATAATACACACGAGAGACACACACAGTAGTTATATTAAATGATTAAGTTTCTAGATCTGGTGGCATAAGTACTATACTATAATAATAATAATAATAAAACAACAACAATTATTAATGAAACTAAACAAAGAGACAAAAAAATATCTACAAAATTAAGTAAAAAAAAGTATGATCGTGAATATATATATTATGAATCTAGTATATATATATATAAATATATATACAGAGCGATTCTGTGTAAAGTAACGCGCCTGGAAGGTAGGAAAATGGGAAACGCCTGCATTGAGCAGATCGAACATCGACGATTGGGTTTTATTTATTACGTGGGAAATAAAAACCAATCATAGATGTTTGAGAACTGCTCAATGCAGGCATTTCCCGTTTGCCCACCTTTTAGGCATGTTACTATCCACAGAATCGCTGCGTAAACACACATTACGGATTTATGATAAATTTTGATGGAAATGTCTTATATTCAAGTCATGTTTTATTATGTTTCTTCAGTAGCCCATACATAATACATATACATATTAAATGAATAACAAATTATTTATTAAATCAAATATAATATATTATATATGATTATTATGGAGTTTATAGGAAATCGCTGCTATTGAAATAATAATAATAATAAGAAGAAGCCGCTAATCATATACGGTTTAATTAGCGCATACTTAATATCTATATTCTTTGATCTTTCATCTTTTCTCTCTTAATCACTATCACTATTATTATTATTATTATTATTATTATTATTATTATTAATAATATCAATGTTACCAATTATTATTATTATTATTGTTGTTGACTTTTTATTTATTATGTTTATTTTTTTCTTCAAACTGTGCGCATAAATATATTTATATTTTGAGTTACCAGAAGTTATATTCATAGTTCCCGAAGTTCTGGCTTACCGGGCTTACCCCCGTTATACAATATGCAGGGATAGACCGTATTTGAAAAGCGAGCAATAATTATTATATTATATTAAATACATAGATAGTGTATGAAAGAATAAGATAAAAAAAAAAAAAAAGAGAAAAAAAAATTAAAAAAAAATTAATATAATAAATGTATGAAACTGAGGACTTTCTCTGTAACCTATCCTTGATATTATTTATTTAATTTATAACTCGTATTTAGACTCAATTCAGTCTGACAATGAGTGGATGTTTTAAAAAAAAAAAAACTACCATTCTACACAGTTAGCTGGCATTATTATACCTATATTATCGCATGCGGTATGGGAGGGTTTTGAAGAAATTCAAATACTCTGAGTTTGGTTCCATAGATTTATTATTATATTCTTTATCATAAACTACATACGATATCTGTTATTGTACATATTTAACGAACGGGGATTCTATCAGTTAGAAGATTGTTTTGCTGTTCCTAGTATACAGTATAAAAATAAAGAATTAAAGTACTTAAACTGCAAAGTAGGATGATGACAAAAGAGGAAGAATAATCGCGATCTGTTAATAAGAAAGCTATAGATTTATTTTCGTGGAACACATTTAAGGCACTGATAAGCTACTTCAAACGATGCTATTAAAGTTTAGAAGAAGTACTGAACGTATAGCGAGCTTTGGACAGTAAATTAAGGGGTTCATCTCAATTTGTAAACTTGGTGAACACCTAGAAATCGGAGCAGAAAAATCTGAACATAGTTTAATGGGCACTCGGCATGGGGCCATTGACCCAATCAACTAGAGTATTGTCGTGCCAGACGTATTTTCCTTTAATGTCAGTATTATTTGGTAAGAGAGCGAGGAAAATCGGGGCCTGTGCTCCTCTTTCAGGAGTGAGAGGTCCCTTATGGCTTGTCATGTCGGTATCAACGTAGCCAGGATGTACAGAATTTACGACAAGGTCTTCTCTGTCATCCGCGTCGAATTCTTTTTGCTGTATACGGCTTAGAGCGGAAACGCCGACTTTACTTGAATAGTAAGCGCTGTTCGGCCATCCTAATGCTTGGTGAGTATCTGTCTTTGCAGCTCTGTAAATTGAGTTTCATTATTATCCTTGATTTATGCTTCGAATGAGACAAACAATCAATTTCGGGCTGGTCACACGATTGATGAATAAAATTTATCTGCTGTGACTTTTCTGACTTGGAATTGGACTTGGACCAAGACTCGCGAGAATATAGTCTGAAGTTAAACATCAGCTTGCTTGAATTCAGCGTATAACTTTATAGAAAACAAATCCGAATTAAGTGAGCTACAAGTTTATTTCTCTTCTCTATGCCAAAGGAAAAAAATTTAATAGATTGATCAGGTCTTTTCCTAGCTATGGAAACCCTAAATAAGTCAAGACTTCCAACTCACTGGACAAAATCTTTCATTATTTGGCTTAGTTCGTCTTCCGTAAGCTCAGGGCTTGCGAGTTGGGCTTTCAACTTATCCCCCTGTATATGAGACAGATGTCCAGCGCTGCTTGAAAGTTGAACAACTCTGGCATGCGGTTTCAGCAGTGGGAATAGAGCCTTAGAAACTCTTAGTAAGCTGAAATAGTTCACTTGCACGGTCTCAGATGCTTGGACAGAGAATGGCTCTGTGGCATTGTGCTATAATAGTGGAAAAAGTAATTACACATGTTTATGTTTGATAAATTCCGACACGAGCAATTCTGGTTATATAATAATCTCGATAGTTGAAAAACAAGCCAGATTAGATATCTGTGTGTTGTGACCGGTTATAACATAATTCGACTTCACAATTTGCTAACATAACGAATGATAAGATGATATCATCTTATCACTGCGTTACATTCAATATCTAAACATTCAAGTTTGGGTTTAAACCTTGAATGCAATTGCAGCATTATTGACAAGGACGTCTAGTCCTCCATACGTGTCCTGGAGATACTTCTTGAATGTTTCGACGCTTGAGTCGTCGGTGATGTCGAGCTGATGGAATTTAGGATGGAGACCAAGTTTGTTCAGCTCTTCAACCGCGGCTTTACCCCGCTCCTCATTTCTCGCTGTCAAATAGACAATGCCTTCAAATCGCTCGCATAAACCTTTAACAATCGCCAAACCTATTCCTTTGTTCCCACCGGTAACCTGTAGTTAGAAATAAGAAGTGATAATTAATGCACTTAATGCATAATCTATAACCAATGAAGGATCTCTCTGCTATCCGCGAATTTGATTAAATGTATCAAATATGTTATTTGTTCTTTACTTACGACTGCTACGCGCGACATTATTATAGATATATTCGATCTCTTTGTCAAAGAATGCCAAGTAAAAGGAATGAAGTCGTGTGGTAAGCCGGTTGGCGGTGACAGTTGACAAGAAAATGATAGTTTAATTTTTCCAAATGTCCAAGTGGCGCTATCTAAGTATACTGATAGTAGTTTCTTGAATTACCCATCGCGTTCCGACTAACGAAGCATCGATACAGCGGGAAGTTGAAAGGTTATTTTAACTTTAATCTCTTGTCTCTCCTATCGAACTTGACGTATTACCGGATTAGAATACATCAAATCATATGCTGAATGATGTAGAAAATGATGGTCAGGTATAACAAGGGTATTAAAAATCATCTGAAATATCTGCGAATGAATAATCGTCATTTTTCAGCAATATATAATAAATTTAAGTATCGTACGTTCGATTGAATTGAGCTGATAAGAACGTATACGAATTGTAAGAGGAGTATATTCATACATGATACGCCTCAATATCGTAATTTATGATAGAATATGCGTCATAATAATCTTTGATCAATGGCTCTTCATTCAACCAATAGAAATCAACGAGGTTTTAGTATAAAACCTTGAGTCAAGTCAATTTCCAGGAAACAGAATAACGGTATAGTATTACTTACCTACAAGCAGTGTCATTTGAGAACGAACATTCTAAACTATACAACAATGTCGCGCGTAGCAGTCGTGAGTAAAGAACAAATAACATATTTGATACATTCAATCAAATTCGCGAATAGCAGAGAGATCCTTCATTGGTTATAGATTATGCATTAAGTGCATTAATTATTACTTCTTATTTCTAACTACAGGTTACCGGTGGGAACAAAGGAATAGGATTGGCAATTGTTAAAGGTTTATGCGAGCGATTTGAAGGGATTGTCTATTTGACAGCGAGAAACGAGGAGCGGGGTAAAGCTGCGGTTGAAGAGCTAAACAAACTTGGTCTCCATCCTAAATTCCATCAGCTCGACGTCACCGACGACTCAAGCGTCGAAACATTCAAGAAGTATCTTCAGGACACGTATGGAGGACTAGACGTCCTTGTCAATAATGCTGCAATTGCATTCAAGGTTTAAACCCAAACTTGAATGTTTAGATATTGAATGTAATGCAGTGATAAGATGATATCATCTTATCATTCGTTATGTTAGTAAATTGTGAAGTCTGATTATGTTATAACCGGTCACAACACACAGATATCTAATCTGGCTTGTTTTCCGACAATCGAGATTATTATATAACCAGAATTGCTCGTGTCGGAATTTATCAAACATACACCTGTGTAATGACTTTTTCCACTATTATAGCACAACGCCACAGAGCCATTCTCTGTCCAAGCAGATGAGACTGTGCAAGTGAACTATTTCAGCTTGTTAAGAGTTTCTAAGGCTCTATTTCCCCTCCTCAGACCGCATGCTAGAGTTGTTCAACTATCAAGCAGCGCTGGACATCTGTCTCGTATACCGGGGGATAAGTTGAAAGCCCAACTCGCAAGCCCCGAGCTCACGGAAGTCGAACTAAGCCAAATAATGAGAGATTTTGTCCAGTGAGTTGGAAGTCGTGACTTATTCAGGGTTTCCATACGTAGGAAAAGACCTGATTAATCTAGTCCATTCATTCCTTCGGCATAGAGAAGAGAAATAAACTTGTAGCCAATTAGATTCGGATTTTTTTTCTATAAAGTTACACACTGAATTCAAGCGAGCTGATGATGATTAATTCCTGACTATATTCTCTTGAGTTTTGACTAGTGAAAGACTGAATTCCAAGTCATGAAAGTCATGGAAGAGTGAAGGAATTTTTTTTTATCCTAAATCATGTGTTCATCCCAAATTTGATTGTTTGTTATATTCGAAACATGAATGGAGCATATATCAAATCTTTATTTACAGAGCTGCGAAGACAGGTACTCATCAAAAGTTAGGATGGCCTGACAGCGCTTACTCAGTAAGTAAAGTCGCTGTTTCTGCACTGAGTCGTATTCAACAGAAAGAATTCGACGCGGATGACAGAGAAGACCTTGTCGTAAATTTTGTGCATCCTGGATATGTTGATACGGACATGACAAGCCATACGGGAACTCTCACACCCGAAAGAGGAGCACAAGCCCCGATTTTTCTCGCTCTCTTACCAAATAATACTGACATCAAAGGAAAATACGTCTGGCACGATAATACTCTAGTTGATTGGGTCAATGACCCCTTGCCGAGTGCCTATTAAACTATGTTCAGATTTTTCTGCTCCGATTTCTAGGTGTTCACAAAGTTTACAAATTGAGATGAACACCTTAATTTACTGTCCAAAGCTCACTATACGTTCCGTACTTCTTCTAAACTTTAATAGCATCGCTTGAAGCAGCTTATCAGTGCCTTAAATGTGTTCCACGAAAATAAATCTATAGCTTTCTTACTAGCAAATCGCGATTATTCTTCCTCTTTTGTCATCATCCTACTTTGCAGTTTAAGTACTTTAATTCTCTATTTTTAGACTGTATACTAGGAACAGCAAAGCAATCTTCTAACTGATAGAATCCCCGTTTGTTAAATATGTACGATAACAGATATCGTATGTAGTTTATGATAAAGAATAATAAATCTATGAAACCAAACTCATAGTATTTGAATTTCTTCAAATCCCACTCAAAAGCGAATAAGATATTGAAGAAAACATTTATATAAAAGTAGTTTCTAAAAATTCCAACTGCAATAAGTCCCTAATGTGTTTAGATTAAAATAAATACTATCAATCTTTTAAAGAGATAGTTCTCGGTTCATACATTCATGATATCAATTTTGGGTATCATATGTATGTATCTATACTCCGTTCACCGAAAGAACGACCTCCGTCTTCTCTCTCACTTCGCCTCGATCGCGTTGGGGCTGTCGTTATCGCACTCGTTGAAAGCGTGTCGTTCTCTCGGTGAACGGAGTATACAAGAGCCATGAAATATCTCTATACTGCTATCCATTATTAGTAGCAAAACTAGTTCGTAGATGCGCCATGAAGGGGTCACCACCTCCTGGTGTATACTCATCAATATCTGAATTGTGTCTGAACCATCGCAAAAGAATGGTGTTTAAGTTGCATATAATGAGGCGTAAAGACTGGATACTTTTAATGACAGGAAACTTAGGGTAATAACTGTCTATTTATTTAAACAAATTATTATAAAACACACGTTTTCATTTTTCATGCAAATACGATTTATAACAATTAGCGTTCGGAGTTGGAAAAAAAAAGCATTTATTTTATTTTATTGAAATTTTGGATAGTCAAATTTCTTGGACTGAGTTTTCCGAATTTCAGGTTTCCAAATCTCAAATTATTTGAGATTCTTTCTCGTATTGATAAAAATTATAACATGAGAATAGTCTATTCGGTCAACGGCAATGTAGTACTGTTCATCCAATCGATGACAGTATTATCATGCCAAACATATTTTCCTCTGATGTCGGTATTATTTGGTAAGAGAGCGAGGTAAACCGGAGCCTGTGCTCCTCTCTCAGGAGTGAGAGTTCCTGTATGGAGGGTCATGTCGGTATTGACGAATCCAGGATGCACAGAATTTACGACAAGGTCTTCTCTGTCGTCCGCGTCGAATTCTCTTTGTTGAATACGACTCAGAGCAGAAACACCGACCTTACTTACTGAGTAAGCGTCATCAGACCATCCTAACTCTCGGCGAGTATCTGTCTTTGCAGCTCTGTAAATTAAGTTTCATTAAAATTATCGATTCGTGCTTGGAATAATACGAAGAATCAAGTTTAGGGTGACCACATAATCTTACTGGATATATTCTCTCATCATTTGGCTTAGTCCATCCTTGGTCAGTTCAGAGCTTGAAAATCTGGCTTTCAACTCATCCCCCGGTATCATCGCTAGACGTCCAACGGTACTTGACATTTGAACAACTCGAGCATGTGGTCTCAGCAGTGGAAACAGCGCATTTGAAACTCTCAGCACACCGAAATAGTTTACTCGCACTGTTTCAAGTACTTGAGTAAAGATTGGAGTAGTGGAATTCTCCTATATAGGATGGCAAAATATAATTATGATCACAGGCACATGTATTAGATGCATGAAATAGATCCTACAGTTCAGTGAATAAAATTGAAGTATCTGGATGACTATAAACGACAAGCCATACTAGATATCTGGTGTCATGACCTTTTTTGGCCGAATTTGATAATCGGTTGACGTAACAAGTGATAAGACATCATACCAATACAGTGGCACATTCATTGCTATCTATTTGCAGAAGAATTCTTGTATCACTGCACAGTTCTTATAGAAGTAATATGTTATAATCTATGGGTGTGAATGGAATTGAAACCTCGAAAGCAATTGCAGCGTTGTTGACGAGAATGTCTAATCCCCCATGAGTGTCGTTGAGGTATTTCTTGAATGTTTCGATGCTGGAGTCGTCGGTGACGTCGAGTTGATGGAATCTAGGATGAAGACCAATTTTACCCAGCTTTTCGACTGCGGCATTTCCCCGTTCCTCACTTCTTGCAGTCAAATAGACAATTCCGTCAAACCGCTCGCTCAAACCTTTTACGATCGCAAAACCTATACCCTTGTTGCCGCCAGTAACCTGTGGCCACAAATAACAAGGAAAAATTGGTATACAAAATATAGTCTCGAATCAATGACCACAATTCTAGTATTTGGTACTACATTGGAGCGAGTGGCCGTCAATGTCTGTATGGGTCAGTGTTACCACAATTGTTGTCATTTCTATTGCGAAACAGTGCTGTCAGTGCTAGTAAATTGAACAGCTCATTTTCTTTCATGCGTTCTTTTATACTTACCACCGCCACACGCAATGTTGTTGCATTGACGTCGACGTTTTCAAGCTCTTCGGCAACGACGATTGACGGCGAAAGATCGATACATAAAATCGTAAGTAACACTAGTCTATGAAATAATATTAAAGACGATGGCTTCATCGTGCAGGTGCTTAGTTGCCGATTTCTTCGAAGCTCGATTTGTTTTGTAATATAGTTTTTAGCGCTAATCTAATATTTTACACTCGTAAGATATATGCTGATGCGTGTGGAGTTGCGAATGAAACGTATATATATGTTCGTACTAGGTGCCACGTCCAATTCCCTCTACTATACTGTACATTAAGTTCTTCTTTGACGTATGATAATTATTCATACTAGACTATCGGGATAAGGGTCAACTTAAATCGATCTGTTGCGTCATTAAACAAACGAGCTAGATTCCTGGCTATTTATATATATATGGCTAAGAGCATGATGCTCTTAGATTTCCAAATAGTGAAGATAAAATGTACAGATTTTCACCAAGAGTTCTAGCTGTAATGAATAATCGCTGTTGCTGACGTTGTACTTGATAAATATAAAAACACCCGGAAAATTTTCGCTTTTTGGAAATCCAAGAGTATCATACTCTCCATACAATTTTTCTGCATCACTGATATCAATTTCACATCGATCGGATGTGTTTTAGCTGGGAAACGAGCTGCCAAAAATTCGAGCTACTGTCGTTGTTTACACAAAATCTGATGATGACCTGAAAAAGGAATGCTTCTACACTTTATCAAAGTATCTTCAGCATAACGTACCAGGAATATGGGCACACTTAGATCCTATTTTGAAACACATTGAAGAGCAGTATTCTGTTGACACATTACATTTTGTTAGTGACAGCCCGGCAACTCAGTAATGTAACAAAACGCGATGGTTTATTTTCTCGCTGTTGAACTTCCGAGATTGTATCCGAAAATTAAAAACTTTTCATGGAACTATTCAGAGTCTGGTCATGAAAAGGGTGCTCCAGATGGTGTAGATGGGGTGACCAAAATAATAGGGCATTGCCTCGTTTGAATTTCTGATAATGTTGAGAGAATTAGATACTTACCTGTGGTCGCTAAGGAAATTGAGCAAAGATCTAAACTACTCGAGCATAAAAAGATTACGAATTTCAAAGGGCCGGACGATGAAAGTTCATCAGGTGAAGAATGATTTTTCCAAAAAATCATCACCACGGCTTCATTTTCTTTTCTCTGAGTTCTTTGGGAATAAATGATGTCGAATATCATCTTGGATCACTTATTTATGAGTCAACAAGTTCACCTGTGGTAAAAGTAACAGATTTATCGAGTGATGAAGACATGCTAACAACTCCAAGTGCTTCGTCTCAACAAAATATCAACAAAAGAAGATGCATAAGAAGATGGCCATGTCAAAGTGATGTATCTAAGAGTATATGGGAACTAAATAATGAACAAGCCTTCGAAGCAGACGAAAAAGACATTTCATATTTAGCATACGAAGATGTATTAGCTCTATTGTCATCTTCAACCACGATATTTTCGCGCCGTAAAAAGTATTTTAAGTTTGAGAAAGAAATAGATGTTTTTGAGCAAGGATAAAGCAATATACCGTGCGATTATGTGGAAATTACAGGTTCCAAGCGCGCAGGCGCTAATTTATTTTAATATCATTGGTTGGCAGAATCGCGCTAACAAGTCCACCAACTTTTCAGTAATATCCCTAGTTCGGTCGTCTGCTAGATTCACAACATACGTAACCTATTTCTGCTACGGTTTGCCGCCATTTGTATTTGACAACAATCGGAAATAAATAGCAGACAGACACTAGGAATATTCATGGCAAGTTTGAAATTGGCATCCCTCGTAATATTCGAATAAATCAGCGCTTGCGCGCTTGGAACCTATAATTTCCACATAATCGCACGGTATAGGACATGCCACTTCTGTGGCACCTTAATGTCTGAATTGTGTCTGAACCATCGCCAAAGAATGGTGTTTTGGTTGCATATAATGAGGCGTAAGGATGGATAAACAGGTTAAATGTTTTATTTTACGTATCTGGATACTTTTAATGACAACAAACTTAGGAAAATAACTGTCTAATTATTCAAACAAATTATTATAAGACACACGATTTCATTTTTCATGCAAATACGATTTATAACAATTAGCGTTCGGTGTTGGAAAAAAAAAAAATGCATTCATTTTATTTTACTGAAATTTTGGATAATCAAATTTCTTGGAGTGAGTTTTCCGAATTTAAGGTTTCCAAATCTCAAATTATTTGAGATTCTTTCTCGTATTGATAAAAATTATAACATGACAATAGTCTATTGGGTCGACGGCGGTGTACCGTTTATCCAATCGACGACAGTATTATCATGCCATACATATTTTCCCCTGATGTCGGTATTATTTGGTAGGAGAGCGAGGAAAAGCGGAGCCTGTGCTCCTCTCTCAGGAGTGAAAAGTCCTGTATGGCTGCTCATGTCGGTATCGACGGATCCAGGATGCACAGAATTTACGACTAGGTCTTCTCTGTCATCTGCGTCGAATTCTCTTTGTTGAATACGACTCAGAGCAGAAACACCGATTTTACTTACTGAGTAAGCCCTGTCAGGCCATCCCAACTCTCGGCGAGTATCTGTCTTTGCAGCTCTGTAAATTAAGTCTCAATATAATTATCGATTTGTGCTTGGAATAATACGAAAAATCAATTTTAGGGTGACCACATAATCTTACTCGATATATTCTCTCATCATTTGGCTTAGTCCATCCTTGGTCAGTTCAGAGCTTGAAAATCTGGCTTTCAACTCATCCCCCGGTATCATCGCCAGATGTCCAGCGCTACTTGATATTTGAACAACTCGAGCATGTGGTCTCAGCAGTGGAAACAGCGCATTTGAAACTCTCAGCACACCGAAATAGTTTACTCGCACTGTTTCAAATGCTTGAGTATAGATTGGATCAGTGGCATTTTTCTGGATAGGATGGCAAAATCTAATTATGATCACAGGCACATTGTCTTAGATGCATAAAATAGATCCTACAGTTAAGTGAATAAAATTCAGCGTTTTCTCGCAATATTGAAGTATCTGGATGACTCTGAATTTGATAATCGGTTGACGTAACAAGTGATAAGACATCATACCAAGACAGTGGCACATTCATTACTATCTATTTGCACAAGAATTCTTATAGAAGTAATATGTTATAAATTTGAAACCTTGAAAGCAATTGCAGCGTTGTTGACAAGAATGTCTAATCCCCCATGAGTGTCGTTGAGGTATTTCTTGAATGTTTCGACGCTGGAGTCGTCGGTGATGTCGAGTTGATGAAATCTAGGATGTAGACCAATTTTACCTAGCTTTTCAACTGCGGCATTTCCCCGTTCCTCACTTCTTGCAGTCAAAT
Source organism: Tenthredo notha (assembly GCA_914767705.2). Lineage (NCBI taxonomy): Eukaryota > Metazoa > Arthropoda > Insecta > Hymenoptera > Tenthredinidae > Tenthredo > Tenthredo notha. Next base: position 6,098,250 of record OU611918.1, on the reverse strand, counting down.
AGACAATTCCGTCAAACCGCTCGCACAAACCTTTTACTATCGCAAAACCTATGCCCTTGTTGCCGCCAGTAACCTGTGGCCACAAATAACAAGGGAAAATTGGTACACGAAATATAGTCTCGAATCAATGACCACAATTCTAGTATTTGGTACATTGGAGCGAGTGGCCTTCAATGTCTGTATGGGTCAGTGTTACCACAATTGTTGTCATTTCTATTGCAAAACAGTGCTGTCAGTGCTAGTAAATTGAACAGCTTATTCTCTTTCATGCGTTTTTTTATACTTACCACGGCTACGCGCAATGTTGTTGCATTGACATCGACGTTTTCAAGCTCTTCGGCAACGACGATTGACGGCGAAAGATCGATACATAAAATCGTAAGTAGCACTAGTCTATGGAATAATATTAAAGACGATGGCTTCATCGTGCAGGTGCTTATTTGCCGATTTCTTTGAAGCTCGATTTGTTTTGTAATATAGTTTTTAGCGCTAATATAATATTTTACACTCGTAAGATATATGCTGATGCGTGTTGAGTTGCGAATGAAACGTATATATGTTCGTACTAGGTACTACGTCCAATTCCCGCTACTATACTGTACATTAAGTTATTCTTTGACGTATGATAAATACTCATACTGGACTACCGGGGTAAGGGTCAACTTAAATCAATCTGTTGCGTCATTAAACGAATGAGGCAATCCACAGAATGACAGTCTATCAAAATGAGCGAGATTCCTGCGGCTATTTATATATACCGTGAATATTCGGTGAGACTACACGATCCCCTTCCTACGGCAAAACCAACACAGGAGCGCACTGCATTTCTTTGTTTTCCGAAACTGACGACCTATCTATTAATATTTTATATGTCTATGACTGATACCTTAAAGCTGCCGTCCCATGCAGGGTCGGATCGACGGAATCCAGAATGACGGAACGGAATGTTGTATGTCAATAGCACGGAAAACATCAGCCGACGCAAATAAAGATAACGAGTGAAACCTTCAATATTTTCTGATGAAAATTGATACACATACTTATTGAGAAGTACATGAAAACATATGAAAAAGTTAATGAAATTGCATTTGTAGTTTTTCCCAAAAAATACCCTAGGATATCCTCTTGAAGATATGGAATTTATGGAAGATATGGAATCAAGTATTGGAAAAGTTGGGTTTAATATTTGCTGTAGGGTATGTTTTCGTAATTAATCGTATAATTGATAGATTTATTATGCCAGAAAGGAAGGAAGCATTAGTCAAGCATTGTCACAAACGGTACAGTGGCCACAAATGGTACATCTACCCTATTATGATGATACGAAAAACAATGTGCTACAAATGAAAATACGTAAATAGTACTATCTCATAAATACTCTCTGTTCTTTCAATGTATGTACACTAAGAAAATACTTCTGTTGTGAGAACGTTCGAGCGCCGCGTCTCATTATACTCCTCAATAGCCAACACAGTAAAATCGACTGTGCCGGTTGTGTTATCCCCACCATGTTATCCAGTATAAGTCCACTGCGTTGCCTCTCCCGTAAAATTAACACAGTACCTTATATTGGATAACATGGTGGGGATAACACAACCAGCACAGTAGATTTTACTGTGTTGACTATTGAGTAGGCGCTCTAACGTTCTCACAACAGAAGTATTTTATCAGTGTACATATCATACCATGTTTAATTTTTATGCTTGTCAGATATATTCATATAAATTTCTTCTATTTACAAATACATTATCCCCACGCAGGGTCTCGAAAAAAATGTGTGTAGCCCCCCCAGGCCCCTTACAGGTTGCATTCGGCCCTGGTTAGGGGTATTCGGAAACTAGCGCTGCTCTCAAGCTAGATTCAGCCTTGATTAGTGGCTTTGTTTCACACTTGCCTAGGATATCTTCGAAGAAAACGAAGCATCGGGTATTCAGTGTAGCAGTGATCAGTGATCAATAACATTCAAATCTCGTTAACCGGTTTGATCGTTATACATGACGAAAACGAAAACGATGTCGCGCTTGGCAGTGGTGAGTCCGTAATAAATTGAATTTAAATAGCAGCCAATTTTCTACTATAATGCTTCTATTAATTATCGTTATTTGTGACAACAGGTTACCGGCGGGAACAAAGGAATCGGTTTTGCTATTGTGAAGGGTTTGTGCGAACGGTTTGACGGGATTGTATATTTAACCGCGAGAAATGAAGAACGGGGAAAAGCCGCAATTAAAGAGCTAAATAAAGTTGGTCTTCATCCTAGATTCCATCAACTCGATGTCACCGACGACTCTAGTGTCGAAACATTCACGAAATATCTCCAGGACACATATGGAGGACTAGACATTCTTGTTAACAATTCCGCAATAAACTTTCAGGTTTGCATCTTATACGCATCTATAGATTTTTAACACATCGCCATATCTCTAGGTATGAAAATCTGTGCTATTAAAATATTCTTTTAGGAATAGATGGAAACAGGTATGCTACTTTATTGATATAATGTTGTATCAGTCGATAGATTAGTAAATTATAAACTCTAAGAATGTCAGGACACAGAGATTAGATATCTTCAGTCTGGTTTATTTATCTATTATCATCCAGCAGCTTGTAATGATAACACAGTGCTAATCTCTTTTAGTTGTGGAATCTGTTATGAACTTTATACTGAAACGTTATTTAGTCTACCAATGATTGATAATGCTGACATGAAATTCTTTCACTAGGCTATCTACTTGATTAAATAGACATAGGCTAGCAAATTGTATTTTCTTTACAAAATTATTTCTCATCTTATAGAAAGTTGAATTTTCTTCATGTATATAATAACTAATTTAAATCTAATCTCATTTCTATCCACAAATGTTATTCGTTACCCAATTGCCAAGGGAATTTCATTAATTATTTATTTTCTTATCATTTTTCTACATTATTAATGATACATTGATATTATATACGTTATGTTGATGATGAATGATTTGTTCATTTTATACCATATTATAGGCCAATGCCATTGAACCAATCTCTGTTCAAGCATTCGAAACAGTGCGAGTGAACTACTTCGGCTTACTCAGAGTATCAACAGCGTTGTTTCCACTACTGAGACCACATTCCCGAGTTGTTCAAGTATCGAGTAGCGCTGGACATCTGTCAGCAATACCAGGAGATGAGTTAAAAACTAAACTTTCTTGCCCTGATCTTACTGAAGATGGACTGAACCAAATAATGAGAGATTACGTCGAGTGAGTTCTAAGTCATATTTTAACTAATTCAGGGTTTTCAAAATCAGGAGAATCTTCGAAATCTGAGAGAATTTTGTTATTGGGAAAATTCACTTATTTTCTAATTTGAAATTTTTTGAGCAAAAGTTATGCGCTGGATTCAAGTGAGTCAATATTTGAGTTCTTGACTGTATTCACTTTAGTCCTGACGAACGACTGATTCCCATTTGAACGTTTCTTCTCAGATTATGTGGTCGCTCTAGACTTGATTTGATCCGAAGTGAGAATCAGGAATAACAATGAATGGTAATTTACAGAGCTGTAAAGTCGGGTAATCACCGAGCATTAGGATGGCCTGACAGAGCTTACTCGGTAAGTAAAGTTGGAGTTTCCGCTCTCAGTCGTATTCAACAAAGAGGGTTCGATGCTGATGATAGGGAAGATATTGTTGTCAATGCTGTGCATCCGGGATGGATTGCTACCGACATGACTCTCTACCGGGGAGATTTAACCCCTGAAAGAGGAGCACAGGCTCCGCTTTATCTCGCTCTTTTACCCAAATATACTGACATCAAGGGAAAATACGTCTGGCACGACAGTACACTCATTGATTGGGTAAATGACGCCTTGCCAAATATCCATTAGACCATTTTCACATTGTTATTTTTTTTTATGAAATCGTCAGAGTTCAGAGTCATCTGTGATTTGGAAAGGTGAAGTTTGAAAAAATGATACTCAGAAGTATGATAATTCAGAATTTACTCTGACCTCGAAACCTAATTGCTGTGAGTCGTATTTGTATCAAGAATAAAATCATGCGAACGATCTAATGAGTTTTTTCAATAAAGGTATGGTGATATTTCTAAGTTTCCTATCATTGAACATATCCAGATACATAAAAAAATTCATTGAAACAATCCAGGGATGCTACGCCTCATTATATGCAACTGAAACGTCATTTCTTGGCAGTGGTTTATAGATCAAATAGTATATTGTCCAAGTGGTAGCACAAGGGTGCATCGTCTTTTTTCTCTAGTTACCTATGAAAGTGTGCATGATTTTCATCATAAAATACGATGCGCCACCGTTTTCGGTGCTGCGCCGTGCTTCACTATGCTTTAGTGAGCGTCAACCTTAATAGTGTTTCGTGAATGCGCCACCTCCTGCGCTGTACAGTAGAGGTGCGCGGTATTGAGAATTTGATGTCGATTTTCGGTATACGTTTTATGTAAATTATGATCAGTAGCTTCGGTTCACTGAAATATCAAAACTTCAGTGAATACCGATAAGCCGAAATTTCGGTGGTTCATCGAAACATCAAAATATTAACAGACATTGAAATACTTGAAAACCGAAATACTTGCGAAATTTGGTAACAATGATATCATTTCATGGCTGATTCTCGTCTTTAATATCGAGTTTACATACATATATAGAATTTAGTTCGAGTTACTACTAGATGCGAGCTGTGATTCTCATAGTTTAACACAGGTAGGTATGTCACTGTACTGCTATTTTGTATTTTTAAAGATCCGTATTTTTGGTCATTGGTTTGACATAGTGTGCGGTTTATAGTGATTACGATGAACTAACGTCACTATCGGCTGTGGGAACAGGTTGAAGCTGACGTGTGCGGAGAACTTCCTGCCACCAGGCTGTAGATAGTTTGGCTGTTCTTGTTCTATCTGTGGTGGTGATGTCCACGCTGATGATTCCGAAACGTTCGCTACAAGTTGAAAGTAATATAACATATTTTACATTTTAAATTTAACGGCGGGGGGGGGGGGGGGGGGGGGGGATACTCTATACTAAAGTGCGGGCGTACCATTTATTTCAACTTATATATCAAAGCCTACGGATCAAAAATGTAAAATCGGCTTCCTGAGCCTGATTCTGTATGGCATTCCGAACACAACCATCTAAAAACATCTTTGTTTTCGACAACAGTGAAGAATCTGCATCTAATCTACGATTTTGTGGTAATTTTCGCGATTGTCAACGGCTGGGAGCGGTCGTAGCCGCTAATGTGATGAAATTAGTTCACAGAACGCCTGTGAGATGTTGCCGCGCTGTTACATTGATACACCTGATACCACGTGACTCGGCCTGCAGTCCAATCATCTGTGGTTGACAAGCTAAGAATGGGCGCGCGACGACATCTCACGCGCGTTCTGGGAATTAACGTCATCACATTAGAGGCAATGGCCGCTCTCAGGCGTTGAGAATCGCAAAAATTATCACAAAATCGTAGATTAGATGTCGTTTCTTCATCGTTGTCGAAAACAAAGATGTTATTAGATGGTTGTGTTCGGAATGCCATACAGAATCGGGCTCAGGAAGCCGATTTTGCATTTTTGATCCGTAGGCTTTGATATAAGTTGAAATAAATGGTACGCCCGTACTTTACGATGAAAAAAAATTAAAAAAATTCCGATTTTATCCGATCAAACGTACCAGTTCGAACTCATTACTCGTCAAATATCGGCTGCCAAAAGGACAAGTCGATTGATAGCTCCGTGTCGGAGATATTCGAGAAAATAGACGGAGTTGGTAAAATTCTAGTATACCCATCCCCCCCCCCCCCCCCCCCCCCCCCCCTTAATACAGAAAAAATTGTGACGATAATATACTTACGAGAAACCAACGTCCCATTCAAAATTGTCCATTAATGTCCAAATCGTGTATCCTAGAACGTTGCATCCATCCTCTTTAATGGCTTTAAGTAACTCCGTCAAGTAATCATAGTAGTAGCTGATTCTTGCGTAATCCTTCAATTCACCAGTGTCAGTATATCCATTTTCGAAAACGTATACTGGTGGGTTTTTGTAATCGTCCCGAATCTTACGCAGTACATTACCAAATCCCTCTGGTACAACCTAAAAAATGAAATTAATGAATTTTTGCCTCACGATTCGAAGCGCCTGAAGAGGCGGAAAGGGCGTTGATTGTTTGAATGATAATTACGTATAGCCATTCTGAAGCGGCTCTTGACCAACTCTCATTTACACCTAAAATTAGACCGTTGTCCCTAGTGTATATGCCGAGGTTTTCATCAGTGTCGAACTCAGGTATATAAGACGTGTAGTGATTAATGCCAAGAAAATCAGATGTTCCGCTAGAAGATCATTGCATTGATAAGTTTCGCTTGTCAAGCTTGATGCGATAATGTCAAACGTTCGATAACTAAATAGTCAAACGAATACGAACTTTATTGCCGCTACCCATTCTGCTGAGAATTCTGGGAGACGTGAGAAAGGGTAACCTTCGAGTTCACTGATCTTCGCTATTCTGGTTTTCATGATTTCCGGATAGTCTCCGACATAGATTGGATGAATAGTCCAACCGCAAACAAATTGAAACAATTGATCAAAAGATTCATCACTCGTGTTATTACCTTCCACGAATCCATTGCAAGATGTAACTAAGCCTATTTGACCGTTCTGGGTCGCGCGAAATTCGTCGTCGTAGATGTGATACGCCGTTGCATGGGCTTTCAAAATGTTGTGTACACATAAGTAATGCCCCATATTTTCCAATATCTTGCCTGTATATAGAAATTTTATTGTTCAAACGTTTCATTTGGAGAAATAATTCATTAGAAAATGAAACCCGAATGTTTAATATACCTGGAGCTTTCTTTGTTTGATTATATCCTTCCTGGCAAACGACACTTGGTTCGTTGACGGTGATGAAGGTCTTGACCAATGGTCCTAATTCCGTGAAAACAACTCTTGCATAGTCTGCAAACCATGTAACCATCATTTCGTTAGTCCATCCTCCAAGCTCTTCGAGAATTTGCGGATGATCCCAGTGATACATTGTCACAACGGGTGTAATGTTATTCGCCAGGAGTGATTCGGTCAAGTTTTTGTAATACTGAATTCCATCCTTGCTGACTTGATCCGCAAAACCATTCGGTAGTATGCGACTCCAGCTGAGCGAAAATCGATAGAAATCAAGCTGAAAATTGAATATTAACGTAAAGAAATTTTCTATAAACCGATATTAATTAGCAAGTCTTTGCATTTACCCCTAGATCTTTAATCCACTGTACGTCTTCTTCGTACTTGTTGTATGAATCGCAGGCAATGTCTCCGTTTGTTCCATCCACTATGGATCCTGGATTGTTGTGTGTAAAATGATCCCAACTGCTTATTCCTTTGTCTGCAATAATTCATACAATGTAATACGTTTGACAATTACTAATTATTGTGCCGTGTAAACTTGAGCAAAGTAAAATAGTTACCGCTAACATTCCAGGCACCTTCTATTTGATAGGATGCAGTCGCAGTTCCTATGATAAAGTTCTCAGGAAAAGTAAGGCTCGTGTCTTGACATTGAGAAATTCTATGGAAAATACAAAATTAGAATATTACACTCGGGTTGTATGGCCTTACTATAACTTACTCTGTACAAATGAGACTGCAGATTGCAATAATCCAGAAATGTCTCATGATGAAATTGTAATATCCCTGTGTTGGGTTCCTTTCGAATTCTTAAATGACTTTGGCTTAATGCAGAGGGAACTTATTAACGAGTTAGATCATTGCTAAATAACGTCTGATTTATTCTTCAAATTGTTTTTATAACCATCACATCGACACAAAAAGTGACTACTTATCGCCGATATTATACCGATAACGTTATTAACGCAGTTATATATTATGTTTACTTCATTATGATAGCCATATCTAGACGTACATCTAATTTCGTATCTATATCGGTATAATATCTCTAATAAACATAAGTCGATTATAACACACATTGCATAATTTTCTGATTTTTAAGGCTTAATAAATCCGAACAATTAAACTACATCGTTGGAGTTACTATTTAGTATTTTTTTTATCAAGCTTCAAAATCATAATTCAAAAAATATATTTTGACAAATTATCGAGTATTCTTCGTATAGTGTATTTTTTGCTCTATAGGCTTCATGATACCTTTTCTGTACTAAATAATTTACAATTCATAGGCAAATGTGCTTTTCTTGTTGGATTATTTAGGATAATAGCTTCGTTAGCGAAAGTTCAGCGTCATTTTCAGTATCTTAACTATCTGCGAGCTTTTTATATTTGTATAAATTTCACATTGAAGTAGAATTGAACTGAGTGTACCTTAGTTTAGAGCTGGTTTTTTTTTTTTTTTTGCTTTTTTTTAACACTTCAAATCTCACTTCAAATCTTATCTGATACTAACGCGATTTATATAATTCTGATATAGTGTTATTTGAAGATATTGTGAATATTCGATACGACTCTAATAAAATCATACAATAAATTAAGAACCACATATGATTTTAATCTTTCTTCGAATCCAATATCAATTTACGCTTATATGAACAGAAATCAATAATAATACAATTTATACAGGGTGAGTATCTTCAAAAGTCCAAAATAGGTGGGACTTAATTCCGGCAAAGATTCGTGATTAAGCATTACCATAACCTATTCCCAACCGAATAATTGTTTACCTGATTGGCCGAATGCGTACCTTCGTCGTAAATAAGTCCCACCCATTTTGGACCTTTGAAGAGACTCACCCTGTATAACTCAAGCATGTTTTCCTTGCTTTTTGATGCCTCTGTATAGGTCCTAAAGTAGTACTTTTAAGTCCTAGGACTTAAAAGAGGCATCAACAAGTCGCTAAACATGGCTTCGTTTTATAAAATATCGTGTGTACCGAGGGCTAAGTGGGCTTTTTGACTTCCCTATTGAAAAACTCCAATAGGATCCCATCAAAAGCGACAAAAGCCGCATAGAAACCAATAGACACCAATAAATACTTATTGGTTTCTATGCGGCTTTTGTCGCTTTTGATGGGATCCTATTGGAGTTTTTCAATAGGGTTTGTGTAGTTGCAGTACTCGGTCTAAAAAAGCCCACTTTACGCCCTAGGTACACAATATACTATTATCGCCAAAATATGATTTTTGAACTTTCAATTTCAATCAAGGAATATTTTGCACACATCAGATTCTCGAAATAATAATTCTTTATTTTCGAGAATGTAGCGTGCGAAATTCACTCGTAGGTGTGTACATGTGTATCTGCTATTACCCCCACTATGGGATCCCGTTTGGACAGTCTTACTAGCCTCTATAATCTATTCATTCGTATATTTTTATAATATCTTATGTAATAAAATAGCTTAGAAAAATCTTCTCTGATCCGTATTATAGATTGCGGCAAGATTGTGATGTGATTTTTCTAAGATTTTATAATCCCCGCCGCTATGAGATCGTGTACGAAAAATCTTGTAATAATATGATTATTATTATAGATATTTTTGACAGGTTTATCAGGTACTTTACTTATTTTAGTCACATGTGATTATAATCAGACATTGTTATTCAATATACAATATCTAACTGATATTGTAGTTCTGAAGTACCTGTCAATCTCCATCTATAGATTCATCATTTCAAACACTGTAGAAAAATTTAATGTCAGTATATAAAAAAAATTGCATTTTCATCACACCTAAAGTAATCAATTCGTTGGTACGCGCATCGTGTTGTGAGAAAACTCGTTACGTTTCTTGAATATTTTGATATTGAATAAATCTGAATTTGCCAAATTATTTCGAAAACTGCTAGCTAAAAAAAAATCTACAATTTACAGGATTTTAGATGAAAATAACGGGCATGAATAATTGCCACATCTCGTTTGATTTGAACGTTTCTTTCTGTGGGAAAACAAAAATTTCATGAAAAATCGTCTCACAAATAAATACAAATAAAAAATACATTCATGATACGAAATGCGTCGATAAGTGTGAACCGCTTACCACACGTAGATCGGTTTCAAGCTTCAACATCATGTTATGTATACGTAGCGTTCATACTAGGTGGCGCCACCGTATTGATGGGTGCGTAACCTTTTAACGGAATACGACAACGACTCGATATTTCAAACACGAAACGATGAAAGAATGAAACAGAAGACTGACCGTTGAGAGGAAGTTGTTTTTGTAAGATTTAAAAACGTTTATAATATCTGTTAAGTGAAATAAACCATCGAACTTACATCATTATGGAAATGCTACAGTAAGTAGACAAATGTTAGATCTATTAAATTCGCAATCTTACGATTGTATGTAAACGACAACAATGAAATTGTAAACTAAACTAACCTAACATAACCTAATCTAACTAACTTTATTTTGATTTTATGTATTATTTATATATTCATTACATGTTATAACTTACGATATTCCTTTATTGTTTTATTTCTACCCGTCCTAACCTAAAAAATAAAATAAAAATACAAGATACGGCTATTTTTTCAACTTCCTGCTAAAAAAAAAAGAAAAATTATAACAGAAATCTATTACCACGAGTTATGTTTTCATATACAGATCCTTGAATGAAATAAATCCACTATTCTGGAAGAAAAACAGACTCGCCACTTTTGAGAATTGGCCATTTCAATCTGACTGCGTTTGCACACCTGAACGAATGGCTGCTGCAGGTTTTATTTTAATTGGTGGTAGAGACGAGCCTGATTTAGTCGAATGCTTTGTATGTAGCAAGCAGTTGGACGATTGGAATTCAGAGGACGATCCTTGGTACAGAATTATTTATTTTTTTTTAGTTTTTAAGACTTTAATGCTGAGAGAGAGAGTCCTAAGATTTGATTCGATTTGATTTGATTTGGTTTGATTTTTATTTTATCTTATGTTTTGTTACATTTGTTAAAATTTTATAGGAGCGAACACGCCAAACATATGCCCACTTGTAAATACGTTCAGATTGGAAAGCAAGATGAGCTGGATTGGACAATTCCTGAACTGTTTATCCTGATGCAAGAATTTTCAAAAAAGTCATTGGTGAGTTATCTATCACATTAGTTACTGACTTTAGCCATCTAGTCAGTAATAGAATGACTGTAAAAACCTGGTTGAATTATTCAGCGATACTTATTAGCTGTTTCATCATCAGGATAAAAAAAGATTGAAGCCATTGATTTTACCAGATATTTATTATAGAGATTAAGATTTGGGCTTGATGATATTTATCAGATTTTGAATAATGATTGTCTTTGAAATAAATAACTTGTTTAACCATTGGCTTCTTGTTTATATGTTATTTCATATTTGTGAAAGAATAGTGCTAAATATCTCTCTTATCTTTATGATTTGTAACATAAATGTCTTTATTACACTTGTGAGTAATAAAATTTTTCGCTTTTTAAGACCATAAAGATCTTTATTGCATCAATTAAAGGCATTAACTTTCAATACCACAAAAAAAAAAGTAATTGGCTTAAAAATTTAATCCGCTAATTGACGATCTTTGAGTTACAATATTCGTGAATTTGTATCAGAAAAGTGGAAATGAAACTCACAAGAATATTTGTCTTTTATTTATTTATTTATTTATTTCATTTTGATGTTACAGAAGCGAAAGTACGAGTTTGCCGTTGTCACGATGAAGAAAGAGGCTGCTGAATTATCAAAACAGATTCCTGTTATTCAAAAAAAAATACGGAAGAGTAGAAAGGGGACAAGTTGAGATCGTAAAAGTATGCTAATTCATATTTCTTAACTTTGATATTCATAGGTATCATCGAATTCACCCATCGTTTTATACTTTCATTACACCGTTCTTGTCATTACCACAAGAGTTGATTGAGTTTTTTCTATTTTTCTACGAATATCGACACCTGATTATAAGAAAAACAATTTTTAATCGTTAACTAGTAATTTTAATCGTATAAATATAGAAACTCTTTTGTATATTAATAAGTATTGTCTAATTCCATTGAATCAAGTATTTCTGCAATTATTTCAACATATTTTTCAATTATCCTGTTGGTACATTCCACTGTTGCTATGTCGTTTAATTAATATCGACATTAAAATCATAACTCATGTTGTATAAAAGGAAGAACACAGCTTATGGATGTAATTCATTGAATTAAAATACTCCTATTTTATATAAGGTGAAAGAAATTCTATCATCGTATCAGAAACGAACCAAACAAAGAATACCACATTTTAGTTATGAATAAATAAACTTTTCTAATAATTCGCGAACCATCGCAAGTAACTTTTATTATTTTTTTATATTAGACAATCTAGAACAAACTCTGAATGACTGTGAATGGAAAATAAATTCACAACTATTGATACGTTGAATATTATGTTATATGTTATGCAAAGTACTAAATTTAATATGCTGAAATACGTGAATTATGTTCGAATAACTCCGATGTTCTGTTTCAAAGTTTACAAGAAAATGTTAAGAAAAAAAAAAAAGAAGATATAGTTTTTGAGCACGTATATCAAGAATTGTGCATTAATCAATATCAACGTCATGCATATCCCGCAGTTTTACCACGGGATGTCAATTTCTCATATGCAGGCTTATCAGTTTTATCATTTTAATGTCAATTAACACATGCACACACGGACTTCAAACGATGTAAGTATTAATGCAAGAATCTCTATCAACCTCTCAACAAAACATTCCTATAACATATCAACCGCGAGACTAGTAGCTGAAATACATTAAAACTGCGAAGTGAAGTGAAGTTCTAATTTTTCTAAACTACTGAAAAACGTGGGGTTTGTGTGTTAGCAGCAGAAGCTAGATTTTAACAACTACGTAACGATGTTATTCGATTTGTGTTTATCTACGTTTCAAATTACTGTCTAATTCAATAATAGACAATGATATAGATATACAATATCACGTATTTCAATACATAGCCCGTATTACAATTGGTATACCTAATAATAGTAATAATACACCCAAGTTGGAACTATGTAATTGAAAACAGAAACTATAAGATAGATGCTAACAGGCTAGATGCAGGATGTTTGTTTTTTTTTCTTTTCTTGTATTTGACGATTGCGATAGATAGCGATTACGTACTATCTATAATATCATATAGTTACAACACAGCTGTATAACTTTACTATATACCATCGATTATATACGCGAAATTTTTGTACACGTGTGCTGTGTGCAACACACAATTTTCTACAATTTTCTACATTGTAACATATAAATAGCATTATTATTGTACCGGAATTTAAATTAGTTAGTGAATTGTGCCGTTAGTTAAAGTGCCAGGGCGTAATAAATTTCGGTGAAAGTCTATATGTGTATACATACAATATAAATACCACATTGATAAATCGCCGTTGTTGATTGTACGCGCTTTATTATTATATATGATGAAAGAATTCACCAAGGATCATAATTGTGAGACAAGGCCACTTCTTGCACACAATTGCTCTACGAACAGACCTCAAAAAACTGGACCTAGGATCAATCGGGTTTATGAATTCTTGAAAGGTAAGTAACAACAGTCCATCTACCTTGTCGAAAAATAACGCAAACTTGGTATATTCTATTCGCAAAAATTTCTAGAACCTAATTTTGCAATTTTTTTCGATTCTGATGATCTTTAGATAAAAGTTTTACGCAAATGATTCTCATTCATATATTTTTGAGTTTCATTGTTTCTTTAGTTTCCATTAGTCTTTTCTACGAAAAAGTTTCCATTGTTTAATGATTCGTTCAAAGACTGGGACATCGCTTCTTCACGGGTTATCAGCAGCTCGTTATAGAGATAGCAGCTGTGTAATATCATTTCTTTATTATATATATATATTCAGCTGCAATATATTCACATTGACTTTAGATTGACCGAGACTGAAATCATGTATTCCCCTTTACACCGAGCTAGTGCGATAATATCAATGTATGATCGGTTTAATTGTGACTTTTTTTTTTCGTTTACTGATACCAAAAAATCCAGCAGGTTTTGTAATTCTCATTAAAGTACCTGCGGTTATCATTATTATCTCAATGACGGTAAAATAAGCCAATTAAATGTTTAAAAAATTTTAGAATTTCAAAAAAATTAATTAGGTACTCAATTCGTTTGAGCTCACAAAAATTCTATCGATAGGTACATTATGTGATCTGCACTGATTGTATAAATCTTTGATATTCAATCTGCGATTATTATCGTATCTTTTTCATAGAATTATTAATGCCGTGAAATATATCAGTCATTGTGATGATCAAAATTAATCAAATAGTTTGATTCGATAACTATTTAACGATATATCTTATCTTTATGTGTACACTGCATCTATAGGTATATACATTGATAGATATACCTGTATGTATGTCGATGTGTCAATATAATCTTAATATGGCATTATTATATTGGTGAGACAATATTGCTCATTGGCTAATTGATTGTACCGCATATTTGTTGGGTGCACGAAAATACTAAACACTATTTAACATATTCATGCTTAATGTATACACAATACACACTTATTTTTAAAGTAGTGTATGTGCGTGTACCCAGCCAATAAAGTGGCGATCAAATTTATTGCGATAATATATACCGTGCGATTATGTGGAAATTATAGGTTCCAAGCGCGCAGGCGCTAATTTATTTGAATATTATTGGTCGGCAGAATTGCGCTAGCAGCTCCACCAACTTTTTAGTAATATCCCTAGTTCGGTCGTCTGTTAGATTCACAAGAAAATTGGCATCCCTCATAATATTCAAATAAATCAACGCCTGCGCGCTTGGAACCTGTAATTTCCACATAATCGCACGGTATGCTATAATTACAGGCGGGGAATTCCAGCTCAAATCGACGGAGGTGTGGAACTTAAAATTTTTGGATTTCATTAATGAACATTTCGTTTTATTTAACAAACTAAATAAATGAGTCCAGAAATGAGTTCTAAAAAATATAATCTATTCAGATTGATTTTCATTACCGTTTTGGTAATTCAGACATTTTTTTTCACATTAGAAAGTTTTTTTTTTTTTTGTTTTATAAAACTGTTCATTTCAGAAATACAGGATTTTAAAGAAAATTATTATTCCTAGAATTCAGGATTGTTTGTAGAATTCTAAAAAAGAAACAAAAAATCACTAAATGGAAGTTCATTGAACAGTATAATAACAAGAATAGGAGCTTATCGTAGCCCGTGACGTCGACAGCTGGTTCGAATTGAGGTAGAATTCCCTATGTGTAAAATCGGTAATATTTGAATATGAGAAAATGGACTTATAATATAGCCAACACTTCGAAAGTTAGATGTAATATACTATATATATGTATGAATGTTTTCCAAAACTGAAATCTATCAGACGTTGTTTGTTAATTACTGGAATCTTCTGAGCAATTAGAAAGTTTCTAATAATTACCTATTTAATCATAAATAAGAAATGACCACGAGGGAACGAATTAGGTCAAACCGATTGTGTCGAGTGTCGATATACTTCCTGTATTAAATCTGTTCTACAGAAACATATATGTAGTTTTTTTTTTTATCGAATTGAATCGAATCAAGACGAGAAGAAGAAAAAGAAGAAGAATTGAAGAAAGTAAGTATAGTTATAACATACATAAACAAATAAACCTTTGATCTTCGTATTTTTAAAAATTCTATAACAAAGTTAAACAATCAAATTTGGCAAATATCCTAAAGAAAATCCAGACGTTATTGAATTGTAACAAATAATTGAATCGTTACTTAATAAACAGACACCATATTTTAATAATAAATTAAAAAATTGCTGTCTTACCGATTTCACTATGTGTAATATAAAATTCATTATGCGAAATTCATTATTCGAGGATCTATAATAAACGATCTTAGGTATTAATTTTGCAATTTAAAAACAAAAAAAAATAATCTTGATTGGGCATCGATTTTAGAGTTTCCTTTAACACTATTACAGTTTTTGCTACAGCAATAATAGAAATAACGGTTCTAGCTGGTGCACAGGTAGGTATAAGTTATGTCTAAAGGCTATAAGGTTGTGAAACAGCGCATGACTGAACTCTCACTAACCTGGGGCAAATCTATAAATTATTATCGTTATTAATAATCATTATCACTTCATTCATATTATACTACTGTTTTAGGCAAGGTGCAGCATATCACACAATAAATTATATTACTATTTTTATCAATATAATAATTAGCCAGATATAATTATGAATAGATAATATATATATGAGATTTCAAAAGCATTATAAACAATAAGTTCTGCCAATAAGTATGTGAGAAATATAGCTGATAAATAAAAATATATAAACAAGAAATAAAATAAAAAATAAAATGAGGTAAAACTTGTTGGTATAATTTCTATAACCACAGTAGACTGTTTTCAAACGAAATTAGATAGCCCATTAGAATATGTATTTTTATTATTTCTAAGAATGTGATTGTTGCCCATTTTTAGATAAAATATCGATGTATAACTGTACATTGAACCGCAGCACAAATGATTTTTTTTTTTTTTTTCATTTTAAATATTTTCAACTATTGCGAGGTGAAACGGTAGGTAATTGAAATATTGTGACATTTGCCATGTTTCAATGAAGGCATAATTGATTCAAGTAACGATTGGTTACTCAACGAGTCTTTCACTTCATGTAAATATGATAAAGTAAAATAATTCGTAGTCTGATGAACGAAAATATTTAATAACTATTTCAACCCTTAATTTAAATTCGTTATTAATTAATCCCAGCTTCCCGTTTCGTCAATATGAAAAGCGATTAAACATTATAAATTGAAAATAATTCAAAGAAGTATAATTATATCTATATAGCAGAATGTCCATCGTATAATGACGTGCGGAATGAATCCATTTTAATCGTTTTGATTTTGCCTATATATCAGCTTTACCGTGTGAAAAATTGTATTTTAACGATAACGAAACACGTGTGACTTAATTATGTGTACCCTTATCTTTAGGTGTTCGTTTACGAAAGAAAAAAGAAAGAAAGAAAGAAAAAAGAAAAAAAAAATATGCAATAAAATCTGCATAGCGTAGCGTAACCGTGTTACGATCTTAAATTCTGAAATGAACAATTATTGACGATAACAAATGGCAAATTTAATCAGCCGTCCATACAATAATCGAAAAAAAAAAAAATCAACCTACACCTATATCCATAAGGTTAGTGGCCGTGTAAATTGACCACTGCAATACTGTATTCGGCTAGACCGATAATATGGTAAATAGAAAGGCAATACTGTGTCAAGGCAGACAAAGTGGGGGGAATAAGACGTGATATTAAATATGAAGTGGATAAAATTTTTGCATTGGTATAAATTTTATTCGCAAAATTTCCTCCATCACACATCAAAATATCTCTATACGTAGTATACGTAGCATATGATATAAATGGGTGTAATCAAGCTACGTCTCAATTATTAAAATTGCACGCTGTCTCCTAGAGCACGTGACCGATCATTCGCCAGGTTTGAATCTGGCGTTAAACGAGCAAGCAGAGGTGGAATGGACAGGTGAGGATTGAGGACATTATCATCGAGGAAACAGGGTGATATAAGACCATTAACGATAAGACTGTTGAAGCCAGTCGTTTGAAAGCTGTTTATGTACTACGTGTTTCCTGATCATCGCGCCTAGCGATAGGCTAAACGATTAACGGCGCAGTTATACCGGTCACTCGGTTCAACGAGGCGTATTTAAACAACCGTAGAATTAGTGGTATCCAAAAATTATTGAAAAAAAAAGTTGTTTTTCGTTACTCGATAATTGTACACCGGAAAAATTAATTAAAACGTTATAAAGTGTTGTTATAAAATGTTATCCAATTGGAAGGCTTGCTGTAAGTAACAACATTTATTAAATTTTACATTAGTTTGTGATCCAAATATTGTTATCAATATTGTTAAAGGAATAATGTTAGATGAGATATAAGAATTAAGGGAGTTTCAACTAGTTTTTTTTCTCTATTTTTCCTCGCCTTGAGCTACGTAAAGTAATGTTCATTAATGCTTTCTCAGTGGTTAACTGTTTTTCTCTGACTTAGCCGTATTTCATGTGCCAAATGGCCGAAATTATACTAATAATAATTATAAAAATAATATAATATTATTTTATTTTTATTGTATTGTATTCGAAAAAGTCAGACAAAAAAAAAAACACACACACACATAGTTAGCCATTGGGAAAGCATTAATGAACATTACTGTACTATCGAGTTCTGATTAATTTGTGATGCAACTAATCGATTCATGTAAACACATATAAGATCAAGATTTGCGCGGGACGAAATAAAAGAGAATGGCTGATTTATCCCCGTGAGTATTATGAGGGGGGGGGGGGGGGGGGGGGGGGGGGGGGGGATTCTGTGGGAATGGAGCTAATATTTGCAGGAAAATTTCCGCGACGATTTTAAAGAAAACATTGAAGATTTATTATACCAAAGTCAGAATCAGCTCAGAGTATCCTGGAATGAATAAATTTAAATCCTAGTGATTATTTCACTGCAGGTTCTCCGATACCCCAAAGATGGGTATTCGCAATAATGGGATTCCTCGGTGTCGTCAACGCGTATACAATGAGGATAAGTTTATCATTGGCCATAACCGAAATGGTTATAGGAACTCATAGCTCTCAACATTCAGACGATACTTGTCCTTCGAGTAATTCAACATCAGAAACAAACGGTGTTGCTGGTATATACGATTGGGATGAAAGTTTGCAGGTAATCGACGAGAATAAAATTACAAGATATTAATTAATTAAGCAATATCGTAAATCCTGGGTACAACAGCAGCAATATGAAATTTTTTTATGCGATTTAATGAAATCCCATATAACTTGTCATTGAAATTTGAAAAAAAAAAAAAATCATTTGAATTTTACGACACCGCGTAATCCGTATAGAATACCATAATATTTTGTTGTATAAAAATTGTATCCAAATCGGAGGTCACAATTGAAATTCCACTGATGTCTCTGAGACCTGAGTGTGAGACCGGTATCCTTGGAATTATACTCCATGGTATAATCGCATACCTTGAATTTGACACTAAAGTCAATGACATCTTACGAAATCCCATAAATTTAATTTGTCTCGATTAAATGAATGAGATTTAAACCTTGATATGTCATAACAATCTATGGAATCCTTATTGAAATGTTTATAAAATCCTGGGAATATATCTAAAGTAATTGGAAATCATTAAAGTTTCATTGAATCGTTGATATTGCTGAGACCTTGGAACTAGAAATAAGCGATTTTTGAAAATGTAATATCAATTTTCTTCTAACTATGCTTAATTTTTTCTTCACAGGGAGTGATCCTTTCAGCATTCTACTGGGGCTATGTGATTACCCATTTGCCAGGTGGTATTTTGGCCGAAAGATTCGGTGGTAAATATACCCTGGGACTAGGCATACTATCGACAGCAGTTTTCACCTTGTTAACACCATTGGTCGTTGAATGGGGTGGTTCAACTGCTTTAATAATACTACGTTTCCTCATGGGACTTGGTGAAGGCACAACCTTTCCAGCACTTAATGTATTATTAGCAAAATGGACTCCGCCAGCCGAAAGATCGAAGATAGGATCTCTGGTGTTCGCAGGAGCACAGATAGGAACAGTGGTAGCAAACTCGTTGTCCGGTCTTTTGCTGCACTATTCTCCACTCGGATGGCGTTCTGTCTTTTACGCTTTCGGCGCCTTTGGCGTCCTCTGGTTTCTTGTCTGGGTTATTCTTTGCTATAACAACCCCGACGAGCATCCATTCGTATCAGACAAAGAGAAGAAGTACCTTCACGACAACATGGACGAACACACGCACAAAGATATACCCCCAACTCCATGGCGTCATATACTTAGATCAGCACCATTATGGGCTTTGGCCATGGCATCGGTTGGTCACGATTGGGGATTCTACACAATGGTAACTGACTTGCCAAAGTACATGAGCGGAGTACTAAAGTTCGACATTAAAACCAACGGGTTATTGACGGCACTTCCATACCTCTGCATGTGGTGTGTCAGCATCTTGTCGTCATGGCTAGCCGACTGGATGATAAATGCTGGTGTTTTGTCAAGGACCAATGTTCGTAAGATTTTTACAAGTCTGGCATCTCTGGCACCAGCTTGTTTGCTTATAGCCGCTTCGTACGCGGGTTGTGACCGGTTTATTGTGGTTGTACTTTTCACAGTAGGCATGGCTTGCATGGGAACATTTTATCCTGGTATGAGAGTAAACGCACTTGATTTGAGTCCAAACTACTCTGGTACATTGATGGCAATTGTTAATGGAATTGGTGCCATTTCGGGAATCGTAACTCCTTATATTGTTGGCGTTTTTACCCCTAATCAGACCGTTACAGAGTGGAGAGTAGTCTTCTGGATAATTTTTGTTGTATTTCTGTTCACCAATGCGGTATTCGTTATGTATGCTAGTGGGGAAGTCCAGTACTGGAATGACCCGGAATTTCTCATCCGGGAAAAGGAACAGAAGAAAAGTAAGGCTGCTGGCGAAAAGCCTCAGAAACCAAAGAAGTAAACCAATACATGTGATTTATGTAAAGAACTTATTCGGTGCTAAAAGACACGAAAACTCCTCTCTCTCTCTCTCTCTCTCTCTATCTCTCTCTATCTCTATCACGCGGCATAATACAGGGTGACCCAAAACCCACGGGCCACATTAAATGGGCATATTCCTTGTCGAATTCTAAGACTAAAATTCTTTTACGAAAACTCTCTAAGGCCAACTGTTTTCGAGTTATTGAAAATCGCAATTCACCTATCAGAGCGTTTCTCTATGACCGTAACTATGGAGCGAATGACCTGGACCGCTAAAACTATGGAGCGATTGACCTAGACGGCCCATAACTATGGAGCGAATGACCCGGACGGCTAAAACAATGAAACGGTTGACGTTAACGGCCAAAAACTATGGAGTGGACAACCTGGACCGCTGAAACTATGAAGCAGTTGACTAGAGAGACGCTCTGATTGGTCAATCGCGATTTATGATATCTCGAGAACCGTTGGCCTCAGAGAGTTTTCGTAAAGAAACTTTAGTCTCAGAATTCGACAAGGAATATGCCCATTCAATGTGGCCCGTGGTTTCTGGGTCATCCTGTATATAGTCCAGTCAAAGATCTCCATTGTGGCTTATTTTAAAACACAATAAAAATCCTTATCTGAAAGTGTAGTGCTTGGGCTGCAATTTTCGAAAAAAAAAATTACTCGGAAGCAGCTTTTCGACAATATCTCGAGAACCGTTAACGATATCGAGATAAAGGTGAATATTGAAAATGAAGTTCAATAAATTTTCTATCAAATTGTTAGAATACATATTATGTGTATCTCAATTGGATTCGCTGTATTTTAATCTGGTATGTGGAACTCATTATCATGTTTATTCCGAAAATGTTTTTTAGAGAAATTTTTGATCACTTTCAATTTTGTTAGAAACTTTTATCACGTTATCACTAAACGTTCTTGAGATATTATCGGAAAACTAATTTCGAGCATCCTTCTACCATATAATGGCGGTTCACAAGACCTTGAATTCTTGATTTTTAGCACATCCACAAGTAAGCCACGACCATGACCATTTTGGCTGATGTTACATCTTTTTACCGATTGTTTTTTTCTTTTTATTTCCCTCCTATTTAACTGGACAAAGATGTATCATTAAATATTCATAAGCGTGCGTAATATTCGAACTATTTCAGGCTAGTCAATAAAGAGTTCATCCTTTATGTGTCGTTTTTAATCATCGTGCTCGTCCCTATATCTTGAATAATTTCACCTACTATCTCTATTCGTGTAGAATAATTACTGTAAGATATCGTTAACAGAATAAATGATGTAAAGATTGTATAAAACGAATGTAATGTAAAAAATATTTATTTAATCAATTCAATTAGTGTTTATCACCACATGATTTCTTATCTCATGTCTTTTTGTGCCTATAGACAAATTATAATTTAATATGCAGTTGGACATAAAATATAATAATGACAAAATTTATATTATAATATACTTGTATGTATAAATATCTGTTGATTACGAGATGCGGTGTTACCCATCGCATGCTATCACGTAATCTATTCTTAGTTCTCCTATATACCTACCTGCAGTATGTTTATTAAAATCCAAAAATTCAAACGATGTTTTGCACAAAATAATAGAATAGTGTTTTTAGAAATTGACTGAAAATTAGGCAATTATAAATTCAAACTTATACAACATTTCTCCTGACATTTGATATTTGCAAAAAATTGCGGCGCTTCCTCGAACTCAATATTACGTATCTATGATATTATGCAAAATTAGTTTAAAGTTTTCCTTATAAAACTATACGGTTGATTTATGGCCAGTATTATTATTGACTCGTAAAACCAAACAGCCGGTAACGATATAAAATTTAGAAAGATATACCTGTTCAATTATGGAACACACAACAAGGATAAAAATAATCCAGTGTATATAAAAATATATAAATATTAACATAATAGGTACTGTATAGCCGGTTTTTATTCCGCAGTTTCTAGTGTGGTTCTAAATTATTTGCAAATTGTACTATCGTGGTATTAGTGTATCAATTGGAGGTGTAAGGTAAGTATGCGAGGTCTTCTACGCGAACTCGACAAATGTCTGACCCTGACCATCTCGGATTTTATCCACGTGCCTTTCATATTGTTATTTGAACCTTAAAATAAATTCACAAAAAATCAGTTCCACGTTTGTATGGGTATTAAAAATCACAGAAAACAGAATAATTATTGAGATTTAAAAATGAAAAGAAAAGAAGATCAATGAAAACAGACTCTTTTGTTATATTCAAAGGATTCCGAAATGAATAACGGTTTGTGAAAAAAAAAAACAAAGATGTTAAAACAAATCTAAAGTAAGTCACTTTTGGAATTGGAAAAAATTATATAAAAGAAGATTGATCAAATACGAGGCGGTCAAGGCCAAACATTGCGTTCGTCGAATCGGTATGAAATGCCGTATACAGGGTGACCCAGAACCCACGGGCCACCTTGAATAGGCATATTCCCTGTCGAATTCTAAGACTAAAATTCCTATACGAAAACTCTCTAAGGCCAACTGTTCTCGAGTTATTAAAAATCGCAATTGACCTATCAGAGCGTTTCTCTATGACCGTAACTATCGAGCGAATGACCTGGACCGCTAAAACTATGGAGCGGTTGACGTGAACGGCCAAAAACTATGGAGCGGACAACCTGGACCGCTGAAACTATGAAGCAGTTGACTAGAAAGACGCTCTGATTGGTCAATCGCGATTTCTGATAACTCGAGAACCGTTGGCCTCAGAGAGTTTTCTTGAAAGAACTTTCGTCTCAGAATTCGACAAGGAATATGCCCATTCAATGTGGCCCGTGGGTTCTGGGTCACCCTGTATATTGAATGTTAAAATTCTTTATTTATAATGCAAAATTAATGTGTCAATTATCGTAACACTTCTATCGGTTTAATTAAAGAATACCTGTCTGAAAGAGAGATGGAAAGGATTGTTTTCAGGAACAAATGATACAAAAAATCGTAGTTTGTAGACGATCTATCGCATCTAGGTATAATATCTGACACGGTGATAGATACGAGCCAGTCAGTCGGTGAGAATTTTTACCGATCATATGCTAGTACCGCGATATGCCTGATTATAGGCTACCTAATAAACAGTTGTGAAATCGGTATCGATTAAGCTATTAATTCATCATTCGTTTGAATTATAATAATTATTTTTCATCGTTATAATATCGCAGTTTTCTTTAAAACCTGTTGAAATGTTGAAGATTTGGAAATTTTACTGTAAGTAACGATTTACATATAACTGATATAAGATTATAGCGGGTAGGGGTGGCTTATGGTAATATCGTTGATTGAGATCCAGCTGTATAATGGCCATTTCATTGCCTTTTGAGTACTAGATCATACCTAGTCCTCATAAATCATCGAATCCCAAACGGACAATCGGCTCGACAGCACCGTTTTGGTGAAATTCGCAAAAATATTTTATGGCGGTAGAAGTCGACCAGAACCCTCCCTTAAGGTAATGTTTCGCTAGATCCCAGGTGCTATTGTGCTTAAAACTTGTGTAATCATGTAAATAATATGGAGACGTCGTATTTTTTTTTTTCTTGTTGTATCGGTGGGCAAGAAAGTTTCATGACTACAAGAATTAGGGAGAGTGGCCTTAGTGCAAACATTACCATTAAGATGGCGCTAGTATCATACAAAGACCTGATCAAGCTTACGTATCAAAATTTGATTTTGTATTAAGAAATTGGTTGAATCAGTAGATTAAATGTCGAACCACGTCACTGATGATATCACACTAGCCAATAGTATACACAGCCTGTACATAAGTGATTAAAAAATGACATGATTGAATTACATCAATTCACATTTCACATGTTTCCATATTTATGGAGCAATAGGCTTGTCGCAAGCATCAGCTACCCCAAATTTTCCCTCATTTTCATATAAAGATTATCTGATATGGTAAATGCGATCGATGTCACGGTTATGGCATTTCATCGGCGATGGTATAGGATTTTTTAATGCTTGAGGAATGTGTTTTTGGAGGTAGTTGAAAATGAATGCGCTAGGCGGAATGTTTTAGTACCTTCAACAGCGCTCTTGGGGTGTTGCGTGTGATATTTCATTCACAAGCGTACCTCAGATTCAAAGAGTGATTAGCCAGCTCTTGGTACTGGATTCAGGTCTATTAATGCCTGACTAATGATTAATGAACTCATTGGTCAAGCCCTGCGTGTGGAACAGCGGTTTCAGACTTGAAATAACGTAAATATATCATATATCATAACATAAACATATCTTAAGTATTGAAATCAAACGGTGGACTAAATTATAGTCGTTTCATTCCAATCGGATAAAACGATACAATATTTGATAGTTCAATTAAGATTTCATTCAACATATTAAAATCCCCTAATTATATGATAAAAATAATATACTTTCAATATCAAGCGATTATTCCCACTCTGACTTATTGATCAGATTTTCTTGTTCTTAATTACCCAGAGTTTGCAACCTGCCAAGGTTGTTAATTTTATTCGAGTTTTTTGATAAACGAATGCGGACTGAATTTATGATGCATAATTTTCTCAATCTGACTCAATTTTATGATGAAGAAAAGAAGCAATAATTAACATCGAGGTATTTTAATTGCACGAAATCGCGCAGCTAGTTTTAAGTCTTTTATTATTTATTGTTGAAAAAAAATGTAAATGCTGAAACAATGTATCTGGAATATGGCAAAAAAGTTCAAAAAATTTGAATCCTGCTTCAGTAATAATAAAGATTGAAATGCGTATGGCATTTCACAAAGTCATAAACATCACTTAGGTAACCGTAAAGCGGGCATAAGTGGTTTGACATTATTATAAGTAATAAAAGTGGCTGTTCTTGGATCAAGAATGCATTATCTACGTAAATCTATGTCAAGTAGGTATGTGGAAAACTTGACGCTATGAGTGAAATGATTCAATTTTAATTCAATATCCACTACGGTGGTAATTTGTCAGCGTTTCGATTAATCCCATGAAACTGGAAAGTTATATTTCTTACAATTTATTAGACAGATTTTACGATTGTCAGATTACATATGTAGAAAAAAAACTTTGTAATGTATCAAAGATTTCACAAAATATTTCTATATATGTATTACAAGGGATACAAACATGTCCACATATTTGAAGAGTGGGCCAATCTCTTCTTGGTGACGAAATTTTGCCTAGTTTTTGCATTTTTTCAAATGACTTTTGTTGATCAATACCCACATGTGGGATAGTGTTCTTGTTACCTTTGTGGAAAAATCTTTAATTGTACAATTGGTATTTTATTCTGATGTTTCATTGATGGGGTTTGTGTCCAACCCTTCATTTTTCTGCATGTATGATATAGAAAACCGTCCAGACTTGAAGGGGTTCAAGATTTATAGATTACATTGCGTATGGTATAAAAAGCGTAAAACAAAATATTTGTCTTTTATCTACCTTAGTCACGACAATCACCAAAAATGTGTCGAATTTTTACGGCCTAAACATATCGTATACCTTTATACACATCTGCAAGTAACTGAAATCTTATTGTACCCATTACTCAATAAACCGTATTACCAGCCGTGACATAGTTTATTTTACGTCTCTCTGTTCCCTCTGTTAATTAACTATTCAGCGACAGATATTATCATAACAGAATAATACTATATAAGTAAAGCGGAAAATACAAACAACAAAGTCTACAATTTAACTCGTAATATTAGATTTATTCGCATTTAAAATTCCGCAAATAATTCAATATTCCTTGAACTAAATTTCATAGGTCGTTATAATTTCACATTACGACCTTATTTTTTTATTTTCTTACCACTCACAATATATTAGGGTACAATTCAAACGCCCCGCTACACACTGTTTCGGCATTGTGAACAGCTCAGAATATCAAGGGGATAAATATTAGAACAACGACGTTATTTCAGTAACAAATGAGATCTGCTTAGTGTAAAATATAAAGTCTCTGCATCTATGATGGTGAAAACATTCAGTTTCTATTCAGTAATAAATCCATGTGAAATCCGTTGATTGTCTAGACGCTTTCTATAAAATCGTGAAAATATGTTTAAATTTATTACTACCTTGACGTGGTATTATTGTCAGTTTATTTAAAAACTTTTACTAACAATTTGTAAACGATCGATTTTTTTTTTTCAATATTAATGTCGTGAAATTAATTAGTACGTCATTAGTTGACAAAAGATCATTGACACAAAGTGAAGCCGATGCCACTTAAAATTATATCAATTGTGACAGACAAAAGTCACAAGAAGATGTGGAGTGAAACGTTATAAAGAGTAGCATGAGGATAAATATGATATGATTTCTTGAGTACCTCTCCAGAAGTCAATAACACTTTTACTATTGGCTGAATTCATTGTCAACCACCAAAGAATTTACCAAAATTTTTTTACAAACCTTCGAAATGTTTGCTACTTGGAAATCCTGCTGTAAGTAGCAACGTACAATTCGTCGTTATCGGCGTTAAACTCACTGTCATCAAAGAAAATGACACTATATTAATCTGTAGAGTGGTGTATCACAGTTATTACAGGCATTTTAATTATACAATTCAAATTTATTGAATCTATACAGTACTACCTCTTTATAAGAGACTGTTAGGGCAGTTAGGGGCATAGGATTCCAAGAAATTCGTCACCGGGAAGTTCCCCCATTACTGGAAAATCGCACATGTTTCAGTGCGTCAATGAGCATCACCACTGGGAGTACCTTACGTACAGAGGTAGAGTGGGGGAAGCTATAAAGGGAAATTCGCTTATAACGAGGTAGTACTATACTAGGAATAAATGCCTGTTATTACGGATAGTAAATAGATACATTATACTCACCATGTAGGTGGTGGAGTTCAGCAGCGATGGGTGTTTGCAATAATGGGCTTCTTTTCTCTCGTGAACGCATATACAATGAGGATCTGTTTGTCACTGGCGATAACTGAGATGGTTGCTGAGACTAACAGCACTGCATATTCCGACGATACGTGTACTTTCCTGATTAACTCAACAGCATCATCAACGACGAGGAATATCGCAGCTGGGATTTACGATTGGGACGAAGAGCTGCAGGCACGTAGAGAAGCAAAGATTTAAACCGGCACTTTCATGAGTCCTGAAGAGTCTCACATTTTTCAATATTTCACGACAGGGGGTGATCCTGTCAAGCTTTTTCTGGGGCTACGTAATCACTCAACTTCCGGGTGGAATACTCGCCGAAAAATTTGGTGGCAAATATATACTTGGCCTCGGAATTCTTTCAACAGCAATTTTCACACTCTTGACACCATTGGCTATCGAAATTGGAGGATCCACGGCTCTGATCGTTCTCCGTTTGCTCATGGGTCTCGGAGAAGGCACTACGTTTCCCGCGCTGAATGCTCTGCTCTCACAATGGGCCCCACCATCAGAAAGGTCGAAAATGGGATCCCTGGTGTTTTCCGGAAACGCGATTGGCTCGATGTTAGGCAGCATGATGTCCGGTCTTTTGATGCACTACTCGTCCCTTGGATGGCGCTCAGTTTTTTACGTATTCGGCTCCACCGGCGTTCTCTGGTTCCTCTTGTGGGTAGTACTGTGCTACAACAACCCTAACGAGTACCCGTTCATTTCCGAAAAGGAAAAGAAGTTTCTCTACGACTCAATGAGTGAGCACACGCACACGCATAGAAATACACCACCGATTCCATGGCGGCATATTTTGCGATCAGTTCCACTATGGGCTTTAGTAGTGTCTTTCATCGGCCAGGACTGGGGCTTCTTCACATTGACATCGGATTTGCCAAAGTACATGAGCAGCGTGCTGAAATTCTCAGTCAGAACAAACGGCCTTCTGTCAGCCCTCCCAGTATTTTTCATGTGGATGGCAAGTATTGCTTCTTCTTGGATGGCCGATTGGTTGATCAACAGGGGTACGATGTCAAGGACAAACGTGCGCAAATTATTCAGCACATTGGGTTCTTGTGGACCGGCGATTTTCCTTATAGCTGCTTCATACGCCGGCTGTAATCGCGTACTTGTAGTGGCATTGTTCATATTGGCAATGACTTTAAACGGTACTGTCTTGCCAGGCATGAAAGTTAACGCGTTAGATCTTAGCCCAAATTATTCAGGAACACTTTTGGCTCTGGCAAACGGTATCGGTGCTTTGTCAGGCATTGCAACTCCATATGTCGTAGGCGTATTGACGCCAAATCAAACCGCTTCAGAGTGGAGGCTCGTCTTCTGGATTGTATTCATATTTTACTGTCTCACAAATTTAATCTACGTTATTTACTCCAGCGGTGAAGTTCAGCTATGGAATGACCCGGAATTCCTCAACCGTGAACAGGACGAACTGAAACATAAAACAACAAATATCTGCAAACAAGCCATCCATCATGCATGACACATTAAACAACTGTAATTTTTTCTCAATTATCATTCGCTAATTTAAGAAACTTTCAAGTACTTTGAAGTACTTACAGGCCAGTAAAAAAAAAATCATGTTTTCTTATTATATTCATAAATCGTTTCAATGCGTATCTCTCGATTTGTTCCATTCACTATATCTTAGTTATCGTATGCTTTGAGGATTGTAATAAAGCGATATTACTATTGATAATTAGTAATTACCTAAAGCAGATTTAATTGCAGTTCAAAATTTAATATAAATATAAATTCTGCTTTAAGTTGTTCGGATTTACGATTTAAACAGTGCAATTAATAGAACAATTTCCATAATGTTAAAACTGAACGATTCATCGAAGCGATCAATCTTCGAAAGTTTTTTAGAACAATACATCAAACCGTACTTTTAATATCTTATTATAACGATTGTAAATTTTGATCGGCACTTTCGAGTATATCGATAATTTATGGCACGTGATAGATGTATTTGAACGAGTATAACTGTCGTTGATAAACGAATTAATACGTATATAGAAATCGAGTGTTGTTTTTTTCAATATCAATCAATCGTTATTTGAAGTTGATTAAATTCGATCCATAATGTCACATATCATATTTCGGAATTGTAAATCGAAAAAAATGATCATTGCTGTATGTAAAAAGGAGGTGCAGTTATAGGAGCTAGGAATGATTATGATAGCTTATACAGTTGATAATTGAATTTTCATTGTTCTGAATGGCTGAAAAAGTGAAATTAGCTACCGTATCAGATTATATTTCAGCTATATCTTTGTTTATCTATTAACAACGATGCTTTAGCGTTATCTTTCATCAGAATATAATATTAATATGCTTTTCATTGAGGTTGACACAGACTCTGCATTATAATGGTATGATGTAACACATATATGCATTCTATTGGGGTTTTAAAATTCCACAAAGAATTTAACTCGCCTTGAACTGAATCTTGACGATAAATTGATAAAAAACAAAACTGAAAAAAAAAATCGCCGTGTTTTTACACCTCAATAGTCAAGCGTGACTGAATAAATGCTGTTTTGTTGTATCATGACTATAGTGTGGTAGTGGATGTATTATCATCATGAAAGAAGTGAACGGAGACGTTGTTTACGTATCAATTGAAAATTTACGTTATTTTAAAACAGTATACTTTATAACTGATATGAAATATACTTAGTTTTTACATACACAGGATTACATACTTAGTTTTTACATACCTATACATGTTCAGGATATAAAATTCGGAAACGTTTTTTTTTTTTGGGAATTGTGACAATAAAAAATGATATGGATAAACTGTTGACTTAATTTCAAAATGAATTCTAGTTCAAACCGGATTTAGCTCCG
This sequence comes from Tenthredo notha, assembly GCA_914767705.2. NCBI lineage: Eukaryota > Metazoa > Arthropoda > Insecta > Hymenoptera > Tenthredinidae > Tenthredo > Tenthredo notha. The sequence continues at coordinate 6,067,872 of OU611918.1, read as the reverse complement.
TGAGCTTATTGTGTAATAAAGTCATTATAGTGTGGACTAGGTTTATTAAAAAATATTCCATTTTTCATACGTTTTTAGACTTTCAAAGTCAGTATAGTAAAATTCGAGTTTTTATGTATTATTTGCACCCAAACAAAGAGGTATCTTCAAATTTCTAGTTCACATCAGAACTACCTGTGGGAACTACAGGTACAAGAAATTTGATATCTATCGGACTAATGGTTCATCAGTTATTAAGTAAACAGTAAACCTATGTCGTTTTTACATGCATGCTTATCGCCATATGATGTAAAATGTGAGGTTTTTTTGAGATCGAAACTTTGCGTGACATTACGTATAATAAAGGTTGAAAATTTATCTAATTTCTACTCGTACCCCTTCTTAATTCTTAAAAATCGTCATTTATTGTAAAACACGATGTATATATACAATATAACGTATTTTAATCGTCTTAGTCTGCGAAATAAAATTTGTCCATCGATCTTTCGTCTGACTTGACGTGGAATTACTCATTGGCCTTTCATATTCTGTCAATTCCAAATGCTATCCAGAAGTATAAGTCCTGTAGTAATTGGGATCTAAAATCCTTGAGCTGTCCAGAAACTTATGTCACCTCGAATTGTACCTGAAGAATGAAAGAAAAAAAGAAAATAAATAAAACAAGGTGAAAAAACTAACGAATCGGGTAAAGAGGTGGAACGAAATACATTTGAGGAGAGGCCGGAAGTCGCGGAATTAAATAGCGGATAACTATAGAATATTGTTAAAGCCACGGTCGCGTGGTCAGTTGTCCAGATTTTATCTTGGTATAGTCCACAAGCTTAGTTGTGTCCTAGATAAACGGATTCGACATATCGTTTTTTAGTAGGTTCAACCATAGAATCATAATATAATTTCGAATATATCTGAAGTGTTGCGTGAACGATAACCCGATAATTGCATATAAAATGTTTGCAAATTGGAAATCATATTGTAAGTAGTATCAGTCGATTTTCTATCGTGATACACGTGAAGAAATTTTTTGTTCAATTTACCATCTCAGCAGTGATTATATCGACAGCACTTTTTTTTTTGCAGTATAAATGACCATAATTCTAGTATCTGGCACATTGGAGCAAGTAGCCTCCATAATTCTAGTATCTGGCACATTGGAAGCTACTTGCTCAAAATACTACAATTTTGGTAATTCATACTGCAAAAAGGTAATTAATACTGCAAAAAAAGTGCTGTCAAAATTCTAGTATTTGGCACATTCGAGCAAGTAGCTTCCAATGTGCCAAATACTAGAATTTTGGTAATTTATACTGCAAAAAGGTAATCAATCCTGCCAAAAAAGTGCTGTCAAAATTCTAGTATTTGGCACATTGGAGCAAGTAGCCTCCAATGTGCTAAATACTAGAATTTTGGTAATTTATACTGCAAAAAAAGTGCTGTCAAAATTCTAGTATTTGGCACATTGGTGCAAGTAGCCTCCAATGTGCCAAATACTAGAATTTTAATTAATAGTGCTGTAATTCATACTGCAAAACGGTAATTAATACTGCAAAAAAAGTGCTGTCCATATGACTGCTGAGATGGTAAATTCAACAGAAAAATTCTTTACGTGTATAATCACTCTTATTTTAATTAATTAATTAATTAATTAATGGCGAAGCAAGGTTTGCACATTTGCCATATCTCAGCGTTTAGTTTCGTCGATTCTTCACCCTGATTTTTAATTCAGATTTGAAATAGTTTCAGTTCTTACGGGGAGGTTCTAAATCGACAGGACTTGTCTAGGTTTTCGAAAGACTTGTGGAAATTGTCGAAGTGTGAAATATATAGAACTTTTGCTTTTTTGAGCACTTCAATAACCTGTAATACGCTCATTCTTCTCATAGATGAGGTGTATACATGCAGACTGCAATGATCTACTAGTTGTGATCATCATTCTTAATGGCGATACACAAAATTCAAATTAGTCATGTCTTACGACAAATATTGCCATTTAGTCCTTTTTCAGACTTACATAAATCATTCTTAGAATATAATCATCTAAAAATTGTTCGAATCCACCATTTTGTAAATACATCGTACAAGTACAAATAAATATACCAAATTTAAGATTTTTTTTCATCAATAATCATCTGAGTTATGAAAATTCAAAGTTTAGTTTAAAAAAAAAACACACACACACATGCAATTTACTATTGTATTTGTATGGTTAGCGATGTCCAACATTGCTATGGGCATTTTCAATAAATGTCTATCTATCTATCTCTCTCTCTCTCTTCGTATATTTTTTTTATCGCTAATTTTGGTCGTCAGAAATATTAAGTAATTAATCATGCAACCGTTGTTCTACTTCCTATCCGCATGTCCTCGACCTGATAATCTATCGATTAAAAAATTGACTTTGCAGATATCGTGATAGATTAGACAAACACACAACACAAATATGCCAATCAGAAAATCACATCAAATTCTTTCCATTATTATCGATGAATTGAGTTTAAATACGAATTTTATCCCAATTTTGAATCTCGTAGGGTTTTATCATGAACCTCCGTAAAATTTGTTTGAATTCCACTTCATGTATGTGGGGATCAACAAATCTGCGGCTAATATGGTGGCCATTGTAATCCATGACCGTGAATGAATAATTATTATTAAAAATGTTGACTGGAATAATTCGTCGTAGACACAATTGTTTCGTCTAAAAATATCTTCAAGTCTTATTGTACGGGGTTCTTTGAAATAAAATCACAGTTATTTTTATTTTTAACAAAATGCATTCAGATGTTTTGATGACGAAATATTTTTGCAATTCCGTCACTCCTTACGAATCTGTTAGTTGGTTATATTCTAGTTAATTATAGCTTATTCGGTGTGGGTAGGTTCTGTCACAATTTTGCCATGTAAACAACACTGTAGTACCTATTGTTGCTGCAGGTGTGGAGAAGGTAGAGATAAGATTGTTGAACCACTTTAGGAATCAGTCGTCTAAACATCTCCAAAGTGCATCGATGCATGTATAACGATAGGTCAACTAATCGTGGATAGAAATCCTTCTTATTGGTAAACTGCCCAATCATTGACGCATTGTCAGTCATAGCATCGCGGAGATTTAGGTGTTTTTGTGCCTTGAACTATTAGTGATCGAATAATTTGAAAAAAGATATACGGACGGCATGTTCTCTTCTTGGAACGCTTGTTGTAAGTAAAATTTGTGCTTCAGGATCATCATGAGGATTATTTTTATCCTCTGAATATTTCAGATTCTGAAAAAATTAATTCAGCTAATCATGAAATTTTCTGATCAAGTATATAATCTCGGTTTATAGTATCATTGGCAATGATTTTTACAGCCATATTCGTGGTCTGTGTACTCAGTTTTCTGATAAGATAATTAATGCGAGTTACGAAACGGATGTGTGCATATAAAATCATGAAACTGGGTTTTTATTGTTATAACTCATTTGGCAATAACATTACGTTTACCTCATGGTCTTCCGGGTATGAATGTTGTCAGGGTCAGTCTAGTGATCGTGACATTGTCTAAGTCTGTATCAAAGAACCGAGTCGCTCAAATTAGAACAAAAACCACGAGACAATGAGCAACAGACATATAGATAGATGAAAGGCAGTGTATGTATATCACTTTATTTCCAGGTGGACCCGTGCAGCAAAGATGGGTATTTGCAATGATGGGATTCCTGGCAGTAATGAATGCCTATACAATGAGGACCTGTCTATCTCTAGCCATCACAGAGATGGTAAATAAAACAGCCAGCTCATCGACAGAGAGCTTGAAGAGTGTGGACTTTACTTGTCCATCGAGTAATTCGACATCAACTGTTAACAGCGCTAGTGGAACCTACAATTGGGATGAATCATTGCAGGTAAGGAAGGGCTTTTTATTTGTGCAACGTAGCCATCTATAATGATTGTTTTATTTCTGCAGGGTTTAATCCTGTCGAGTTTCTTTTGGGGATATATAATCACTCACGTTCCTGGTGGTCTTTTGGCTGAGAAATTTGGTGGCAAATATTCCCTGGGTCTGGGTATTCTTTCGACTGCAATATTTACGCTTCTAACGCCATTGGCAGTAGAATGGGGAGGTGCAACAGCGCTGATAATTCTTAGATTTTGCATGGGTCTTGGAGAAGGCACAACTTACCCAGCGCTGAATGCATTACTAGCTCAATGGACGCCGCAATCAGAAAGGTCGAAAATTGGATCTCTGGTTTTCGCAGGAGCACAGATAGGAACGGTACTAGCAAACGCATTGTCTGGATTTTTGCTGCACTACTCTCCCCTGGGGTGGCGTTCTGTATTTTATGTCTTCGGATCTCTGGGCGTACTCTGGTTCATCGTTTTCGTAATGATCTGCTACAGCAGCCCGGACGAACATCCATTCATATCCGACAAAGAGAAAAAGTTCCTTCACGACGCCATGATCGAACATACTCACAAAAAGATACCCCCTGTTCCATGGCGGCACATAATCACTTCAGTTCCACTATGGGCTTTGGTAGCAGCCCAGATCGGCCACGATTGGGGATTTTTCACGGTGGTTACAGACCTTCCAAAGTACATGAGTGGTGTTCTCAAGTTCTCGATCAGAACAAACGGGCTTTTGACAGCCCTTCCATATTTGTGCATGTGGTTTGTCAGCATTGCGTCATCATGGATTGCGGACTGGTTAATAAACACAAACATTATGTCCATGACCAGAGTTCGCAAGCTTTTCACTACAGTTGCTTCAGTTGGACCAGCCTGTTTGCTAATAGCAGCATCTTACGCCGGATGTGACCGCGTCATTGTAGTGACGCTATTCACATTGGGGATGTCTTTGATGGGGACATTCTACTCTGGAATGAAAGTAAATGCGTTAGATCTGAGCCCAAACTACTCGGGAACATTAATGGCGATTGTTAATGGAATCGGTGCAATTTCGGGAATTATAACACCGTATATCGTCGGAGTTCTAACGCCGAATCAAACCGTTGGAGAATGGAGACTCGTCTTTTGGATTGTGGCGGCTGTTTTCATTGTCACAAACATGATCTACGTGGCATTTGCAAGTGGTGATATACAGTATTGGAATGACCCGGAGTTTTTGAACCGGGAAGTAGAGGATCGAAAGATTAAAACAGTCGGTGTCATATACAGCAATTCAATAAAAACATGATTTCGTGATCAGATCAAACGCAATGACACTCGCTATCAGAATTCGATAACTGTCAGACGTAGTTTGATAGGAAATATCAGTAATCTCGCACACCATGTATTGTAGTTTTACCGATACCCAAACGGTTAACTAAAACCTGTCAATACGAGATTTTTTTTTTAGTACACATAGATAGGTAGATGAAATTTTTTGGATATACTTACAGATGAAATTCATTAACGAATATTATAAACGAATAAAAACACGAATACATTAACCGATATTGCTTCACAATTTTCTGATCTCTCAACCCTGCCCAGAAAATATGACGAATTACTTGAATATTTTCAATTTTCCAACCGATTAAAGAGCTTTAGCCCAATATTGTAATTATATTTTATTGGAGGTAGTAAATCATCAAATTGCTTCGATAATTTCGAGTCCCCAGATGAGGTGCCATTCAAGAAATATCCACTAACTCTCTTAGAAATTGAATTAGGAATTTTAGGTGAACGGTGGTATCATGAATTCAAAAGTTAAATCGATTTCATCGAAGTGCTTTAGGCAATTCAGAGACTTACTTCTGGACTATCTAATCAAACATCATTAACGAACAAGATTGATATCATTTACTTCTGGATGTGCTATAACGAACGTAGGATTATTATACAGGCATAAGAGTTTATGGCAGGGGGAACCTTATCATTCAACAAACATCGTGATATAATGATATTCAAACCATTACCTAGTAGTCAGTAGTCGTTCCAAGTTTACCGGAGCAGGCCAAACAATTTTGAAAAGTGGCAAAAAAAAAAAAAAAAACCACTAAACAAACAAGCCATCAGTTATATATTCGCAGTATTTATTCAGTCGAGTTCGTTTAATCAGCTAATATAACGAAACAGCTTCATATTAAAGATGTTGTCTGCTTGGAAAGCCTGCTGTAAGTACTCATTCAATTATACACACATATCTACATATTTCCCATACGGTGAGAAATTGGATCGGTATTATAGTAACAAATTCTCCATTTTGATCGGTTGCAAATGGTGTAGCGAAACTTTTCGCACAAAATTCTCATAAAAAAAAATTAACGAAAAAGGTAGTCACTACGTCAATTGCATAGTTTTAGATAAACTATAATATACAACAATTTTTAGTAAACCGATTTTCTTGTCTAATTCGATTAATTCGACTGATTCTTTTCCCTTAGTATGTAGTTTCGGTAATCTGAATTATTATTACGTTTAGACTGAACTTATTAATAAAATAAAGTCGATTCTGGTATATACTAAAAAGACTCGCAGTGTGTGGCCTTCGGTATTAAGAGCTACGCAAAACTTTGTGTGTCGAATATAGATTCATATAATTATAACACGGTGAAAAAAAAAAAAAAAATAAGTGTGTCGCAGATAATTAAGTAAAATTATTGCGTCGATTTTAACATATATATCGCGTTTAATGAATGAAACATAAGAATTTAAAATAATAAAATAAAATACTTCTGACTTCATAGTTTTTTTTTTTTTTGTTCTTCTATGGATAGATAGATATTTTCGAAAGAGAAAAATAGTCGTGAACATTTGGTTATCAGTATTCAATTTTTCACTAAAACATGCGTCAACATTACGCCTTTGTTTGCGCTTAAGAATTCAAACAATAATTATCATATTTAAAAACTTCAGTGATGTATCTTCGACGACCTCAATTCACCGTAGCAGAAACATTTGTTTTCTTTATTTTTTTGACTTTAACTTACCTTATAGGTGCTCCGATACCACAACGATGGATTTTTGCACTGATGGGTTTTTTAGCCATAATGAACGCTTACGCAATGAGAAACTGCCTATCGTTTGCGATAACAGAGATGGTCGTTAGCGAATCGAGTTCCGAAAGTGAAGAGATTGACGAAACACTTTGTCCGGCAGGAAACATTACGTCGACACCGAGCAACTCTGGTGGAACTTTCGATTGGAGTGAATCACTCCAGGCAAGTGAATCAAGCATTTAGTTTGAAGAAATGCTTAAGGGATGTATTCATGATCTCTAATTTTTTTTTTATGCACAGGGTATCATTCTTTCGTCCTTTTATTGGGGATACATAATCACCCATATACCGGGCGGAATGTTAGCCGATAAATTTGGAGGAAAGTATACCTTAGGTCTCGGTATACTTTCGACAGCACTCTTCACTCTCATCACACCAGTGGTTGTTGAATGGGGAGATTCGACGGGTTTAATTGTACTTCGATTCCTCATGGGTCTCGGAGAAGGCACGACATTTCCAGCTCTAAATGCCTTGCTTGCTCACTGGATCCCACAGTCAGAGAGATCGATGATGGGAAGCTTGGTTTTTGCAGGAGCGCAGATAGGGACAGTATTTTCTAGCTCGGTGTCCGGTCTTTTGTTACATTATTCTCCCATAGGATGGCACTCGGTCTTCTACTTCTTCGGTGGTATTGGTATTCTATGGTTCATCATCTTCGTTTTTGTATGCTACAGTTCTCCGGAACAGCATCCGTTCGTTTCCGATAAAGAGAAGAAGTTCCTTCACGATGCGACAAGGGAACATACGCACAGTAAGATACCACCAGCCCCATGGAGCCATATCCTGCGATCGGTTCCACTATGGGCTCTCGTATCAGCTCAGATTGGCCACGATTGGGGACTCTTCACAATGATAACAGACCTTCCATTGTATATGAGCAAAGTTTTACACTTTTCGATAAAGTCAAACGGTTTTTTGAACGCTCTCCCATACCTAGCGATGTGGATTGTCAGTTTAGGATGTTCACCGATTGCTGACTGGCTTATAAATAGTGGTAGAATGTCAATCACTAATGTACGCAAGCTTTTCACAACTACTGGATCAATGGGACCAGCGATATTTATAATGGCTGCATCTTATGCTGGCTGTGACCGCGTTATAGTTATCGTTCTTTTCACTATAGGAATGGGATTTATGGGATCTTATTATCCGGGAATGAAAGTAAACGCTTTGGATCTTAGCCCAAACTATGCGGGAACTATAATGGCAATTGTAAACGGAATTGGCGCAGTATCAGGTATCATAACGCCGTATCTGGTAGGAATCTTGACTCCAAATGAGACGGTAGCCGAATGGCGATTGGTGTTCTGGATAGTATTTGGGGTATTCACAATAACCAACATAATTTACGTCTTATTTGCCAGTGGTGAAGTTCAGTATTGGAACGACCCGGAATATTTTCACCGTCAGAATGAAGATCGAAAACACAAAACAGTCAGCACAATACAATCTGAATGAAATAATGCCATTGGATCTACATAATCGCTCTCTCATTTGAAAATTTATATCACTGTCAGACATTTTTTTGGTAGGAAATATCGGTAATCTCGGTAACTGCAGGTAATGTCACTGATTTATTGTGATCAAAATTTCTCTAGTTAGCTAGGTAAGTAGATAAAATTTAGGAAAACTTTCAACTGTACAGTTTGATAAAATATTGTTAATATATAATTATATGCGAGAAATGATTTGATTTTTTATTCACCTTTTCCTTTTCCTTTTCCTTTTCATGAACCGCATCAATCCAATAACGAAATTTATACTTATAAATGAATTTTATTCATTATCTTATCAATCATTCACTCTAATAATAGGGTAAGTCCGGTATAGTTGCCCTAGCGTTATGGTTTATATAAACTTTATATTTTATTGTGTTTTAATTACAAATTATATTACTGTTGAATGAATATAATAATATTCTACATTTGAAATGTCCATTTTATGAAAAAAAAAATATATATATATATATATATAAAGATACTTGAATACTTGGTAATCAAAATTGCTATTCAACTTTTTGATAAGTTGGGGCAACTATACCGGACTTATCCTATATGACGAATTACTTTCATATCTGTGATTCAATGATTAAATTTAAGATAAGATTACGCAGATGTTCGATTAATTCAATAGTCGCTGCTTAATATTGCAATTGCTTATACTTTATTGGAGATCGTAAATTATCGACTGCCATAAACCGATGTTTTAAAACATGTTGTAAATTACTTTAGTCAGTTCAAGTACCCAGATGAAGTCCTAATCAAGAGATGGTAAATTTGAAAGTCGATTTTTTCTAAAAAAAACGACGAACTATATTCTCTATAAGTATGGATGAAGTTGTCAAAGAATCTGCGTCATAATCATATTAATCAATCAGTACTCTCAAATCTGTTAGTTTATTTTTCTATCGAGTCTCCGTAAAGTAAGCCTTTTCGGTCGTGTCCGTAAAATCCTACTTTACGGCCTAGGTACGAAAAATACTAATTTTATACACTATTTTAGGAACTTGTTACTTAAATTTGTTCAAATAAACTATATGACAGAATGCAAATGGGTTAATCCGTCACACCCGCAAGTATCTGCTATGGTAAATGCTTCGCAACCAGCTAATCATACATCATCAACAAACTAGATTGATATCATTCTTTTTTTCTTTTGTCTTTTGATGTGCGAGCAAAGGTAGGATTAGGCAGACGAGAGTTAATGGCAGGGAGGTCTTATCATTAAGTAAGCATCAAGATATAAGGTCATAAAAGCTATTACGGAGTAGTCAGTCGTTCCATGTTTATCGGGGCAGGCTAATCGATCTTCGGAGTAGCACAAACCGGTAACCGAACTACTGGCCAATTTTTTGGAGTTTATTTATTTTGATAAGTTCATATCATCGGTTAATGTGAAAAAAAAAAAACAGTTTTGGTTCAGAGATGTTGTCTGCTTGTAAAGCCTGCTGTAAGTACTACTCCAATAATACATATGCATACCGGAAATATTCGTGGTAAAGCTTTATAGGACATCCTGCATACAAGCCAATCAAACATCAAGCGATTAGGTTTTGAGCACAAAATATGCGAAATAAAACCCAATTGCTTGACTTCTGAGTTGCATGTATGCAAGTGTTTTCACTTTTTGTGCAAATTCTGGACATTTGCCATTAGTGATTTTGTGGTGTGTCAGTTAGTGCAAATATCCTCTAAGATAGTAATTAACAATCAGCCTTTGTCCTCTTCAGATAAATGATTGCAAGCGATAAAAAGCATTGGCGAACATTCACTTCTAAGTAATAGCTATTCGCCATATAAAGTGCGACGCAATGTGTTACGGCTATCGAGAAGATAAGCTATAATTGCCAGTAAAACAATGTGTGTAAAATATATCTTGAAATAATTTTTTTGCATACAATTTTTTTTTCTGCACAGTTTTATCTAAATGATAAACTATAGATACTATGAGCTACTACATAGCTTTTTGGTACACGTGTCCGTAAAGTACGTGCTTTAAATACTGTTCTGAGTGCGTAAAGTTCGACTTTAAGGCCTAGGACCGAAAACTACTATTTCTTACCACAGGTGCTCCTATACAACAGCGATGGATTTTTGCGGTGATGGGCTTCCTGGCCTTAGTCAATGCTTACGCGATGAGGAACTGCCTGTCGATCGCGATAACTGAGATGGTAGTTAGCGGATCAAGTTCCGAAAGTGAAGAGGTTGATGAAACGCTATGCCCAGCCGGGAACACAACCTCAACAACGAATAGCCCAAGTGGAACTTTCGATTGGAGCGAAGCACGTCAGGCAAGTGAATCGGGCATTACGATTGAGCAGATACATCAGCTATGCCTTCATGATCTCTGATTTTATTCACACAGGGTGTCATCCTTTCGTCCTTTTACTGGGGATACATAATCACTCACATACCAGGTGGAATATTGGCTGATAAGTTTGGGGGTAAATATACCCTGGGTCTGGGTATTCTTTCGACAGCAGTATTTACTCTCATTACACCAATAGTTGTCGAATGGGGAGATTCGACGGGTTTGATTGTCCTACGGTTCTTCATGGGTCTCGGTGAAGGCACGACTTTTCCAGCTTTGAACACGATGCTTGCACACTGGATCCCACTCTCCGAAAGATCGATGATGGGAAGCTTGGTGCTTGCAGGAGTACAGATGGGAACAGTCTTCGCTAGTTCAGTGTCCGGACTTTTTCTGACTTATTCTTCCATGGGATGGCCTTCGGTATTTTACTTCTTCGGTTCAATTGGCGCCTTCTGGTTCCTCGTATTCGTCTTCGTCTGCTACAGCACCCCGGATGACCATCCCTTCGTGTCCGACAAGGAAAAAAACTTTCTTCACGACGCGCTGAAAGAGCACACGCACAAAAAGATACCACCACCCCCATGGCGCCATATCCTTACGTCAGTGCCACTCTGGTCTCTGATGGCCGCTCAAGTTGGCCACGATTGGGGCCTTTTCACAATGACAACAGACCTTCCCAAGTACATGAGCGGCGTTCTCCACTTCTCAATACAGTCGAACGGTTATCTGAGCGCACTTCCATACCTTGCCATGTGGTTTGTCAGTGTAGGAAGTTCAGTGGTTGCTGACTGGCTAATAAACACTGGTAAAATGTCAATAGTTAACGTACGCAAGCTTTTCACAACCCTTGGCTCAATGGGACCAGCGATATTCATAATGGCTGCATCTTATGCTGGCTGTAACCGCGTGATAGTGGTAATTCTGTTCACTATAGGCATGGGATTTATGGGGACTTATTACCCGGGCATGAGGGTAAACGCTTTGGATCTGAGCCCAAACTATGCGGGAACTATGATGGCGATTGTAAATGGGATTGGGGCAGTCTCAGGTATCGTAACGCCGTATTTGGTTGGGATTTTGACTCCGAATGAGACAGTAGGCGAGTGGAGATTGGTGTTTTGGATAGTCTTCGTTGTCTTCACAGTAACTAATTTAGTTTACCTCATATTTGCGAGCGGAGAGGTGCAGTACTGGAACGACCCAGATTTCCTGATCCAGGAAGCGGAAAGGGGGAAAGTCAGCAAATTCGGTGCAATATACAATAAATAAATAAATAAATAAATAAATAAATAGATAACCGTGCGATCGGATTGACGCAATGATGCTCTCTTTAATAATGTATGTATAACTGTAAAACATAGTTTGGTGGAAAAGATTGGTAATCTCGCGAACCATACACAATGTTACTCATCCATACAGATAATTAGAATTCATTGTGATCACGATTCGTCAATGAGATTTCTGAGTAAAGATAAGTAGGAGCTCTCCTAATTTTGCGGTATGAAAATCTTTCAATTTTTTACGATAGTGAAAAATTTCCAATTCATAGAAGTAAAAATTCGTCAATAACGAGTGCAATATCATTCTTTTGTTTTTTTTTTTCCACTCGAAGTCACAATAAGAAAGGCACGATATTCACTTCAAAAAATTTCGAGAATGGATGCATTTAAAAATATTTCTAATGATAATATATAGATATATTACTAATAAATGTGTACACAGAATGTATCTGTTTTCTATTTTTTTTTTTTTTCTGATCAATCAAACCTTCTCTGATATATGACAAAATCGCCTCCAAGATCTGCGATTTACCGATTATGGACAGATGCTCGATTAATCTATTAGCCATCGCTATTTTACGTTTCACAATCCCGTTCAAATATACGCGAGGACCAGGTGAAAGAGAATGGTCCGTCCGCCCAGACACCTAATATTTCGTATTTTCATGGGGATAGCCACCCGTAAGTCGTAGCGCTGAAAATCCCTAGGGTGATGCAACTCAGCAGCCATTGTTGATGGAAGCCGGCTGACTGCCAATACATCGCGGAAGGTAGACATGTGTGGTTATGTTCGTTTATTTGAAGCAAATGATAAATAAAGTGAATATAACCTATGTGAATAAGCTATGAATATTTATCAAAAATTGATCAATCAGTTTTAAATGGCTGTAACGAAGACTAATTTATTACAAGATGACAATTATCCATGTTATGCATTGAATGAACTTTTACTCAGCTTCAATAAAGTTTTTTTCCCTTACCTAGTTCAATTTATTGAAGTCTCAACCCCAGGATACAATTAATAATTTCGTTTAAATTGGTTCTTCTCGATGAACTCTTTAATTCTAATTAATTTCCGGTTACAGCTGATAGGTTAATTCGTTGATCGATATCATTCAAAACTGATTGATCGATTTTTGATAAATATTTATAGCTTGTTCACGAAGGTTTTATTCACTTCATTTATCATTTGCTTCAAATAAACGAACATAACCCCACACGTCTACCTTCCGCGATATATTGACAATCAGCCGGCTTCTATCAACAATGGCTGCCGATTTGCACCGACCGCGCGCCAAAATCACCCTAGGGATTTTTCAGCGCAACGAGTGGCTATTCCCCATGAAAATACGAAATATAAGGTGTCTGGGCGGACGGACCATTCTCTTTCACCTGGTCCTCGCGTATACAAGTAATAATCAAGAATACAAGTACCTATTTTGACACGTTTCATATATCGCACAATCTTGACGATCGTTCCACCCGTTCCCTTAATTGATTATCTTTCACTCCTCAAGGTACACGAACAATTATAACTGGCTTGTGTTGTTATTATAGATTAATATTAGGGATTTTTGAATATTGATATTGATTTCTGAAAATCAACATCGATGCAATAAAACCAGTCCATTTTTTTTTTTTTCCGTCTCCTTTGGTCAAACAAAATTTATGAGGTAGTTCTTCCCATCAGCAATCGCCTCGACAAATTCACAATTCGCAACTTATCTGGGCAATCGTGGAATCTTACACTTTCATGATGTAAAAATCGTTTTTCCCGTCATTTGATACCGTTTCCTTTGCACATATTGCATTCGAACGTGAATTGGGAAGTCTCAGCAGTTGTGCGGTTAATGAAATTGCCGATAAGATACACAAGAGTGCGAAATCGGCTGTATCTATAGACACGTGCGAAGATCTGGGGACTCGTTTCTCAACCGTTCAATCAGACGTCTATAAATTGGATTGATATCTTACCCTTTTGCGTATGCGAGTGATATGGTGGGATAAGACAGGTAGGAGAGGATGGCAGGGAGTGCTCAACTTCAAATAATAAGGCCATAAAATCCGCGGCGAAGTGGTCGATTTCTTCATTTGTATCATCGCGGTTTAATTTTTCCGGAAACCGGTGATTGGACAATTTTTTGAACAGTTTTCCGTTCTTTAAGTTTTTCTATCCTTAATAATAAAGTTGCAGTATCTGACCAAGGATGTTGTCTGCTTTAAAAGGCTGCTGTAAGTATTATACCTGCACATCTATACTAACTTAAAGACCGGATCACTGCTGACTGGTTCCATTGAAAATCGTCCACGATTTTTTGGGTGACTATGACAGAATCATTCCGGAATACATTTTTCTGATTCTTTGCATAATTTAAGGGAACACGTGTTTCGGGATTTGTGTAAAAAAAATTACCGGCACTCTGCACATAGATATCAATTTTAATCATGAAAAGTCATTTTTTAATGATTTTATTTCTGTCATTTTTTGTATTCAAATCGCTCTAACTTCGGAACCGTTCAACCGATTTCGACGATTTTTCTTTCAAAATCCGTAAAATTTTGTACACTTTTAGAAAATTCTAAGTTCGTTCCGATTATTTTATTTTTGATGAAGTTATGAACTGTAATTCATTCCTCGAGTTCTTTGCCGTGTTCAGTGTGATCATTGCTTTTAAAGTTAAGAATTCATCTAGTTAGCGCAGATGGGCTATACGGATTCGGCCTAGCGCAGAAAATTCGGTGGAAGTACCACTGGCCGCCTATCCCCTCCCGAACGAGTCTCACGCACGCGGTGCGCGCTTGTGTTGGTTTTGCCGTAGTAAGGGGATCGTTTACTCTCACCGAATATTCTCGGTATATGCACTTTGAGAAAAGTGTGTTTGAAAAATTTGTTTTTTTCTTACATTACAGTTCATAACTTTACCAAAAATGAAATAATCTCAAGAAACTTAAAATTTTCTAAAAGTCTACAAAACTTTACAGATTTTGAAAGAAAAATCGTCAAAATCGGTTGAACGGTTCCGAAGTTACAGCGATTTGAAAAAAATTGACGTTTCACGATCAAAATTGAAATTTATGTGCAGGGTGCGGGTCATTTTCTTTAGACAAATTCCGAAACAAGTATTACCTTAAATTGTGCAAAGAATGATAAGGATGTATATGGGAATGATTCTGTAATCGTTACCCCAAAAGTCCTAGACGATTTTCAATGTACCGAGCCTGCTAGGAAGACTTTTCATGTGTTTTCATTTTTCATTTTTCCCTTTTCTCAGGTGGTCCTATACCACAGCAATGGATTTTCGCACTGATGGGTTTCCTGGCCGTAGTGAACGCGTACGCGTTGAGGAACTGTCTTTCGCTAGCGATATCTAGATGATGGTTGCTGAAGAATCGAGTTCCGAAAAGTGCAACGGTTGACGAAACGCTTTGCCCGGCAGAAAACAGTGTGTCTATTTCAAGTAGCGCAAGTGGAACTTTGGAATGGAGAGAAACGCTGCAGGTAAGTGAACTGGCCATTACTTTGATACAGATGTCTTAATGATCGCTCATTTCACATCTACAGGGTATCATCCTTTCGGCCTTTTACTGGTGGTACGTAATCACTCACGTACCTAGCGGAAAGCAATCTTCACTCTCCCAACACCAATAGTTGTCAAATGGGGAGATACGACGGGTCTGATTATACTCAGATTTTTTATGGGTCTTGAAGAAGGTACCTCAATGGCGCCACATACTTCGATCAGTTCCGCTCCGGGCCCTAGTGGGAGCTCAGGTCGGCCACGATTGGGGCCTCTTTACGATGGTGTCAGACCTTCCATCGTACATGAGCGGCGTTCTCCACTTTTCCATAAAGTTGAACGGTTCCATACCTAGCCATGTGGATCGTCAGTGTGATAAGTTCGCCGATTGCCGACTGGCTCATAAAAACTAATAGAATGTCGATCACTAACGTACGCAAACTTTTCACTACAACCGGATCAATGGGACCAGCCATATTCATCATAGCCGCATCTTATGCCGGATGTAACCGATTCGTAGTGGTAACTCTCTTCACAGTAGGAATGGGATTTATGGGGACTTTTTACCATTTTTTTTGCCTTTTTGACGCCTGGGCTCGGATAATAATCGAAATGTGTCACATTGTATTAAAAGGAGGTGGGAGACTAGGGATGGGCCTTAAGACGCAATGAGGAATAAGCATGAATAATTGAAAATTAAAAAAAAAACTATCTTTAAGATTTGGCGACTTTTTTCCACCTTATCAAATAATCTTCTTATCCATCTTTAGGCATTCTTTCAATATACGTCGGATCAGTAAGATCGATCTTTCCAGCTTGGCACCTCAAGTAGTAGTTTGACGCCATACCTTACTTGATTTTATACGTTATTTGATTTCGTATCGTCGATTGATTGCCTCCTATCAATCAGTTAAGATATTTCAAAGGATTAACATGTTCCGTTCGTCGGTATTTATTAATCATTTATAGTCTCTGCGGTCTCTGGTCTCGACTGCCATCCAGCTGGTGATTATGGCGGATGTTAACTATTCTTATCGATGTTTGACATCAATTAGCGATAAAGCTTATTATACGGTTTAATAAAATAACTGATTATGCCTATATAATATACACATACCTTGACAAAGGGAAGCTTGTCACCTTTCATTTGACTGAACCTTTGTTCATTGTCAAGCAATAAATTATCGACTGGTATTTCTGTTCGATCAGCATCTCACCATACTTTGTGGATCTCCAGCTATTCATTGCTGCCAGTTCCTTAGTGAGAGGTAGGGGAATTATCGCACAGTAAAAATACAAACACTAGTCTGTCGATCCAAAATTGTGATTAGTGACAGCAGCTAGCAGCAGTATCGTCTTTGTAGTCGTAAAAAAAATCTTATCGAACTGGGAAGAGCGTACAGCTCTGTATCTAACAGTGAGCAGCAAAGCCTCCAACAAAGAGCGCCATGTTGAGGTAGCAATTGGATGCAAAAATCAACTGTTAGGATACTTTTAATCAAATTGCTGTAGGTATGATAGACGGGGAATTTTCTCTGTCCATTTTATTCGACAGACAATAAGACTAAAGAAGATGATTGATAATCTACAGTGAAAAAACATATTTGCAGTTTGTTATTAAGGTGAAGTGAAACGTTTGTCAGAACCTCGAAAACGGTAATCGTGAATTCTCCGAAACTACTGAATCAATCGCAATGAAACTTTGAGGAATTACACATAATTGTGGCAGAAAGTGGCTGGTTATTTCAATTTTTGAAAATTTGACAAAAATTTTCACAGATTGACTTACCGACCACATAAATCGTGAGATTATCCACTGTTGCCATTAGATAATCGCACTTTTCCGATAATCAGCCACTTCGCAATAAAAAACCACAAACTTTGAGCCTAATCACGTGTCATTTGATAGAGAAATGGCTGAGAATTGACGATTCTCAGTTACTCATAACTAAAACACTGACATTCAGTTGAGATCACAACCTGTACCGACATTGTAGCCAGTATACGTGTAAACCAAGCGGTACCAAACGCTGGGTATCTCTGTTTTACCGCGGTGAACGGCACTCGGCTGTGGTTTTGAAACGTTTCACTTCATCTTAATGGCATGGAATAATAGTGTCAGATTCGGTTTTGCGAGTGAGCTACATGATGTTGGCATGCTGGAAAGCCTGTTGTAAGTATACATAGAATTTTGGTTTTATTTTTCAATCGCGATCATTTTTTGAATTGAACACAGTAGCTCTTTGAAAATGAGTCCCCATAATGGTAAAAGCTTATAGTAGCTGTATTTGTTCGGGAATAATAATTGAAATGAAACTAAATTTTATGATAGAGTCGAATTAGTTGAATTATATATTTAACGTCAATAATTCGTATGATTGCGATTTTTAGATTAGATATAATAATCCTACGATAATAAAGCGACGCGATTATTAATTAAAAGTCTTATGCTACCCGAACTGCGAATTTTAGTTACGCGAATGAGATTAAAAAACATTTGATTATTTTTCCCTCGATTTTTCCAATATCTTTCACAGTTTTCACATTAATTTTTCTTACTTTAGGCTCGCCAATTCCCCAACGATGGGTTTTTGCGATTATGGGCTTCAGCGCGGTTCTAACCGCGTTTTTGATGAGAATATGCCTTTCTATAGCCATCACTGAGATGGTTTTAGCTACCGAAATCTCTGACGATGAGGACATTGTATCGTCCATGTGTCCTTCGAGTAATTCAACCTCAACGACAAACAGTGCTGCTGGCACTTACGCATGGAGCGAATCTTTGCAGGTATGAAGTTGATCTTGCACACTTCAACTTAGTGTTATATTTCTTTATTGCGATTTGAGATGCGAAGGATTAACACTTTCCAATTCTCCTGACATATTCTAAAATTACATAAAGTTATATAAAATCCACTGAAATTTGATGCAAGCAAAAATTGATCTATGGCTAACCCTTCAATTTCGAATTTCCTTGCAGGGTATAATCCTGTCAAGTTTCTTTTGGGGGTATATAATCACCCACGTACCGGGAGCATTGTTAGCCGAAAGATTTGGTGGCAAGTGGACTCTGGGTCTGGGTATTCTTTCTACGGCATTCTTCACACTCTTGACTCCATTGGCGATCGAATGGGGAGGTTCAACAGCTCTGATAATTCTCCGTTTCTTAATGGGCTTGGGAGAAGGCACAACATTCCCGGCGCTGAACACACTCACCTCACAATGGGCACCACCATCGGAAAGGTCAAAAATTGGAACCGTGGTGATGGCAGGAGGTCAGATCGGTACAGTATTGGCAAATGGATTGTCCGGTCTTTTGTTGCAATACTCTTCCATGGGATGGCGATCAGTCTTTTACGTCTATGGCACAGCAGGCCTTATCTGGTTTCTCGTATTTGTCATGGTCTGCTACAACAACCCCGACGAGCACCCGTTCATATCCGACAAGGAAAAAGAATTCCTCCGCAACGCCATGAGCGAGCACACTCACAGAAACATACCCCCAGCTCCATGGAGGCACATACTGACCTCAGTACCAGTCTGGGCTCTGGTTGTAGCCCAGATTGGTCATGACTGGGGATTGTACACTATGATAACTGACCTCCCACTGTACATGAGCAAGGTTATGAAGTTCTCCGTTCAATCTAACGGACTTTTAACAGCATTGCCTTACCTAGTTATGTGGGCCACAGGCCTAGTATCTTCATGGGTTGCCGACTGGCTAATAAACGGTCAAAAAATGTCAACGACAAATGTACGCAAGCTTTTTACCACCGTTGGTTCAATGGGACCAGCAATTTTCATTGTCGCTGCATCGTATGCCGGATGCGACCGCGTCATGGCTGTTGTCTTTTTCACAATTGGAATGGGCATGATGGGGACTTACTACCCAGGGATGAAAGTCAACCTTTTAGACGTGAGTCCGAACTACTCGGGAACACTGATGGCCATAACAAACGGGATAGGGTCTTTATCAGGTATCGCAACGCCTTATTTGGTCGGGGTTTTGACCCCGAATCAGACTGTGAACGAATGGAGACTCGTCTTCTGGATTGTCTTCGGCATATTTGCCATTACGAATGTCTTTTATCTAATTTGGGCAAGTGGTGATGTCCAATACTGGAACGACCCAGAGTACCTTATTCGCAAAAATAAAGAGAGGAGACGTAAAATTGCTGAAGAGTGACACTTCATGACAATTGTTGACTGATCGCAAAACACGAACACAAATATTTTCAACTTGATTTGTACCTTATATAATGTATCGTTAATAAAATCGGTTCGAAAGCCATAATTGATTCTTCACGTCTTCTGCCCCTGCAATGATTGGTGAACCTTTTCGCATTTCATACTATACGCAGGATGGTTGTCTGTCTTGACGATGCGCCGTATAGCCAATTCAGCTATACAGAATTTCATGAAATAATGGGAAAACAAAACTGAATCAGCACATTTAAGGACCCGATTGTGCAAACTCCGTCGTTTCCGGCGATCGATAGCGATCCATCGTATAGCCAATTTAGCTATACACATCCTTACGCTGGTAATACTGTTACGGACGTTGATGAAACTACGTACGTCTACGAGGGCTTTTTCTCGTAGATTCAAATCAGATAAAGATATTGTTATAATGAGAAATCGAATCGTTGATCTGACGATACGTCGACGAACGTCATTTGAGACTACGTTAGATAGTCATTCTGACAATATTTTTATTTATTTATTTTTTTTTGTCCGTGATGATCATCACTCCGATTAATTGATCAGATAAACTACTTAAATTTGTTTGATTATGGCAAGTTTTCAAGTTTGAATTAATGCGGCAGTTATTCGTCAATACGAGCAATATTCCATTATGCTACCTTATCGTCAGGGGAACCAATTAATTCGTTAGTCAAAAGTTCTGTTACCAATAGCGTGATCCGATCACAGAAAGTCATTGTCGACGCGATAACCGAATTCCTAGATGTGCATCTAATCTTTTGGTGAAATGACGTGAAAGGAATTATGATAACGAGTATCCACACAAACGTCAAATCTTAAGATGAAGACATATAGTAATTTTAGAAAATCTGCTATGACTATGTTTTTTTCTTATTGGCTATAATGAGTGAACGAAATAATAAAATTCCATTACCGAATCAGTATTTTGCAAGAATTTGAAAAGTATCAATACCATTTCGACTATTATGTATACACATCCGGCAATGTTATAGCTTTATAGATAGAGACAATAATTTGATAACAGAACACTTCTTGCGTAATGAAACTAATCAAAGGTCATCATCATACATGCATAAGAGATTGATCCGATATTATGATCGATCTCTTGTTTATGTAGATGTAGTGGTAACCTGATTAAAGGATTGGTAGGGGGATTTATCGGCCATCAAACAAGGGAACACATATAAAACCTCTCCGATATTGAAAATACCACCAGTCGTTCAGGAATCGTTAGGGTATATCACATACTACCTAGCGACAGCCTGACCGATCGAGACTCGGTATTTCGTCCATAAATTTAATGATTGATGATTTGTGGAAACTGACCATTCACTTTATTCATCAGAAAAAATAGTGTCAGTGCAGCAGGCAGATATTAAGGATGTTTTTGTCTTTTTTGAAATCGCCCTGTAAGTATGCGAGTTAATATTCTTTTCATATTTCATTCAAAATCCTGGAAGCAAATCACTTCATATAACAAATCTGTATTCCAGGTGCCCCGATATCACAGCGATGGCTTTTTGGGGTACTGGGCTTTTTTGCCCAGGCAATGGCCTACGCCATGAGAATCTGTCTGTCGCTAGCAATAACTGAGATGGTGATTGAGAAAGAGAGTTCCTCTACTACTTCAGGCGATGTGTGCCCCCCAAATAATTCAACATCGACTACGAATAGCGCAGCTGGTATTTACGACTGGGATGAATCTCTTCAGGTGAGTAAAAAAAATTACCAAACCATTTGCCGAAGAAGTATCCACACGCTGTTACATCAATTCTTATTTCTCTTCAGGGTCTAATTCTTTCTGCTTTCTACTGGGGCTACGTAATCTCTCACATACCAGGTGGACTACTTGCAGAGAAATACGGTGGTAAACATATATTAGGCCTGGGGCTTTTGTCGACTTCAATTTTCACCCTGTTGACACCGTTTGTTGTCGAATGGAGTGGTTCAACTGGACTGATAATTCTGCGATTTCTAATGGGTCTTGGAGAAGGCACAACGAACCCTGCGCTAAACATTATGCTCGCTCATTGGATTCCTGCATCCGATAGGTCGAAAATCGGAACCTTGGTATTTGCTGGAAACCAGATCGGTACTGTGATGGCCAATTTGCTATCCGGCCTTTTGCTGCAGTATTCTTACATGGGATGGCGTTCAGTGTTCTACTTCTTCGGCGGACTCGGCGTGCTATGGTACATCGTGTACTTCCTAGTCTGCTATAGCACCCCAGACGATCATCCGTTTGTAACCGACAAAGAGAAAGACTTTATTCAAAAATCAACCCGTGAGCACACTCACAGAAAAATACCACCCACCCCATGGCGGTTTATTTTGACATCACTTCCGATGTGGTCTCTTGTCATTGCGCAAA
Source organism: Tenthredo notha (assembly GCA_914767705.2). NCBI lineage: Eukaryota > Metazoa > Arthropoda > Insecta > Hymenoptera > Tenthredinidae > Tenthredo > Tenthredo notha. The sequence continues at coordinate 6,045,686 of OU611918.1, read as the reverse complement.
TTGGCCACGACTGGGGCCTATTCACTATGATCACTGACCTTCCATTGTACATGAGCAACGTTCTAAACTTCTCAATAGCATCTAACGGATTTCTGACAGCACTACCGTACCTCGCAATGTGGATTGTCAGTATCGTATCTTCGTGGATAGCTGACTGGCTGATAAATACTGGGAAAATATCTACGACTAACGTGCGAAAAATTCTTACAAGTATCGGCTCTATGGGACCAGCCGTCTTCATAATAGCCGCATCTTACGCAGGATGTGACCGCGTCCTTGTTGTGGCTTTCTTCATTATAGGAATGGCTCTGATGGGAGCTTACTACCCTGGAATGAAAGTGAATATCCTTGATCTGAGTCCAAACTATTCAGGAACGGTAATGGGCATAGTCAGTGGACTTGGCGCCTTGTCTGGTATCGTAACGCCTTATTTGGTCGGAGCTCTTACAACAAATCAGACTTTAAACGAGTGGAGGATCGTGTTTTGGATTGTATTCGTCGTTTTTACGGTGACAAATCTCATATACTTAATATTTGCCAGTGGTGAAGTTCAGGTTTGGAATGACCCCGATTTCCTCATTCGGGACAAGGAGAAAAGAAAAAATAGGGCAGCTGGAGAAAGGGCGGAAAAATTAGCGGAAGAAAATAAGTGACCGATAAACGTTCATCAGAAGACTTAAGCCATATTGTAAACTCTCAATTCCTTATCATTAATCATGAGTATAGAATTATTTCGAGGTACTATATTTCTATAATATAATAGTATTACTTTGTATATAATAACTCATTATTTTACCCATAAAAATTACATACCATGTTATATTAATTTACTATTAAATATCTACTAAACTTTTATCGTTTGTAAATGTCAACAAATATGGTTCACTATTCGATAAGAATAATATTTATTTTATCAGAGTTGTTCATTCATTATTGCTGCGCAATCTGATATGCATAATCGAAAAAGTCAGAAATCCCGGGCCAACGAATTAACTTTATCAAAAAATTCAATAAATTTTCCTAGTCCAAGAACATCAGAATTTCTAGTTATCTTTATAACAGACGAAATACGTTGACGAAAAAAAAAAATCCCTAGTTTGATCTATAGATAATCAATTATGATTTTAGCGCAGCTTTAGCTTAAATATTCTACCGCTACAACTAAAGATAGTGATAGATAATTTAAAGTGCGAAAAATATTTGATCTGATCCGTAAGTAGTTGCAGTTTGTTATCAATAAAGTAAAGTAGCAGTGTCAAATTCGGGCCTGAAATTCAACATCTGCAAAGATGTTTGTGTCTTTGAGAACCTGGTGTAATTGAACACAGAATTTTGTTCACGATTTTTAATTATGATACCTATTCGCAGAGTCGAATTAACTGAATTAGAATCAACGTCAATCATTATACGTCTGACTGTAATTCAATGATTTAGTAATTTTTCGATTAGATAATGGGATTCATATCGGTTCGAGTATTGATAAGAATTAATATTGCCACGCGAGCTGTCAAAGTGATTTACGCAAACAAGATTAATAGTATATTGTATCCTAAGGAGGCAAAGTAGGTCTTTGGAAGGCGCATCCCTAGTCGCTCAACTCCTTTTCGTCGAGCCCAGGCGCTAAAAACGCAAAAAAGGCCAATGCTGCGCAAATAGAGTCTGCAGATGGTTTTTACATTATTCGGATGTTTTCGAATCCGATTTCTTCGGCGAATTACGTAAAAACAATATGTAGACTTTATTTTCGCACGAAACAATAATGTTTTTAGACGCTAGTTCAACGATTTGTCAACGTATTTCCAACTCTTGATATCCCGTCGAGCAACTATTGGACATCAACAGATGAAGTACGTTGAGGAATAGTTGATTTGTTTCAAATCCAATATGCGTTTCCAACGACTTGTTCGTGACATCTCACGGACGTTCTGGGAACTAATTGTCATCACAATAGCGGCCATTGCCCCTCTGAGCCGTGGACAATCGCTAAAATTACCACAAAATCGTTGAATACATTTTTCCCCTTTATCGTTGTCGGAAACAAAGATGGTTTTTGGATCGTTATGTTCAAAATTCCATACAGAATCGGGATACAGAGGCCGATTTTGCATTTTTGATGTATAAGCTGTGATATATGTCGAAATAAATGGCACATCCACACTTTTCAATCAAAAAAAAAAAAAACATCCCGATTTCATCCGATCAAACGTACCAGTTCGAACTCATTACTCGTCAAACATCGGCTGCCAAAAGAACAATTCGATTGAAAGCCCCATTTCGGAGATATTCGAGAAAATATACGGAGTCGGTAAAATTCGAGATGTACCTTTTTCAAGCTAGTACATGTGTTATCAAGGGACTAGGTAAGCTAAGACTTTGGGAGATTCATAAATCAACTTCTTCTCAGTAAGCGTGTCAGTTATAAAGTGGCTGTTGACACGTGGAATAAAGTCGGTAATAGCCTCATTAAATACATAGTCTGACTCCGTAATCCCAAAGTCATAATCAACAGCACATTCACGTGGAAGTATCGTGTTCGGAACGTTTACACACTCTACTGTATCCCTGTTGTGGATATGGAAGACGAGGTTTGATTTATTTATTGGAACTATAAATTTACTTCCCTTTTATTCATGAGTAGAACATATTTTTTATTTATTACAACACTTTTATAATACGACCGTACGTGACTAGCTCATAGAGCGGAAGAGAGAGAATTCTAGGGATCTATAATCTATGTGTCAATATCGCCACCTACAACTAGGGACTCGATAAAGCGATAAGTTCCTAGTGTGGTGACTTTATTGTGTCTAACTGTTTTTCATACTTTCATACCTCCCCTCAATAAAGTCTTCCTTCTCTACTTTAAATATTTCTCCTTTTTTTTTTTTCGTTCTTATTTGCTAATATAAACATTCTCAACAATATTATTATATATTATTTTTAATACAAGTTCAAGTCTTTGACAAATTTAACAAATTTTTCTTTGGCTAAAGGTTTGGTAAATAGATCCGCTGTCTGATCTTCTGATTTAATATACTTTAGAGTTATCAAACCTTCTTCAATTTTCTGTTTTATGAAGTTAAATTTAATATCTACGTGTTTGACCCGTTTGTTATTTTCTGGATTATTGCCTAGGTTTATTGCCGCCTGGTTATCGACATAGATTGTTATCGGGTCCTTAATAGCTATTTTGATATCTTTGAGTAATTTTAGTAGCCAACTGGCTTCCACAACTGCTGAACTCAGAGCAATACATTCAGCCTCTGTAGAAGACAGGCTAACAGTTTGTTGTTTCCTCGACGACCACGCTACGGTACAGTCGAACAGCTTGAATACAAACCCTGACGTTGATTTTCTATCATTTGGGTCACTACCCCAATCAGAGTCTACGTATCCACTTAAAGGTTTAGCAATTTCATTTTTCTTAAATACTAGCTTTAAATGTAAAGTATACTTGATATATCTCAACACCCGTTTCAATGCGGTGTATAATTCCTGACTAGCGTAATTTTGGTATCGACTTAAATATGATATGCTTATACATAAATCAGGTCTTGTTCCTAGGACTGCATACATAAGACAGCCTATTATCTGTCGGCATTTCGACTCTAATGCTTGATCACTCACTTCTGGTTTGACGTACTGAAACTTGTTCTCCATAGGTGTCGACATGGGCTTAGACTCGCTCATACCAAACTTGTTTAGAACTTGACTCAAGTATACCGTTTGACTCATCTCAGTGACTCCCTCCTTTAAATTTTGTGTCACGCGTATGCCTAAGTAATTTGATACCAAGCCCAAGTCTTTCATACGGAAAACATTTCCCAGATAGTTTTTCAGATCACGTACTTCGTCCTCATTTGTACCAAAAATTAAGATATCATCAACGAACAATAGAAGATATACTTTGCTAACTGTATTACACTTCGTGTACAAACAAAAATCATTCTGCGAACGGACAAAACCCTTTTTTGATATAACCTCATCGAACTTCTCGTTCCAATACTTTGGCGACTTTTTCAAGCCATACATTGATTTATTTAACCTGCACACAGTGTTTTGTTCGTTCTGTGCATTCTTTGGTAATTTCATATACACCTCCTCATTTATTTCCCCATACAAGAAAGCACTTCTTACATCTAGCTGATGTACTGGTAATCCTAACCTATTCGCTACGGCTAATATAATTCTAAAGGTAGTTATCTTTGCTACCGGTGCATATATATCATATACTTCAAAGTTTTCCCTTTGCTGGAAGCCTCGCGCTACCAGTCTTGCTTTATATTCGGATGGATTCCCTTGAATGTCTTGCTTAATTTTATACACCCACTTACTGTCTATTATTTCTTTGTCTTTAGGCGTAGGCACTATAGTCCATGTATTATTTTCTCTCAACACACTTAATTCTTTGTTCATAGCGTCTCTCCATTTCTCCGCATGAGGACTTTTAATAGCTTCCTCGTAAGATCTAGGTTCGTTCAATACACTAATAAACCCTGTTTCGTAATCGGTATACCTTTGAGGCTTTACTATTCTACGTTTGCCGGGTTCACGCACTATTGTGGCGTTCAAATCTACCATTGATTCGCCTGACTCACTTGATTCACTCGTTTCACTTAACTCTTCGACGCACTCCTCGAAGATACTGCTGCCCGACTGACGATCTGACTGCTCGTCTTCGTCTTGGCCCACTGCGTCTTCTTCTTCTTCAGGTACTTCGTCATTGACATGGTCAAGCAGTACCACCTGTTGTTTAACTTGTCTCTGATCTGGCTCGAACGATACGTCTCTCCTGACTCCGACGATTCCAGTCTCTGGAAAAAATACTCTGTAACCCTTAGTGTTCTCGCCATACCCGACGAATATTCCACTTGTACTTTTTGGGTCCCATTTCTGCCTGCGTTGAGCTGGAACGAGAACATCTACCTTCGAGCCAAAAATCTTCAGATTACTTATGTCGTAGCTGCGCTTGAACCATAATTCATACGGAGTTTTATCGGGTACTGAGCTTTTTCCGGTCCTATTTAGGATATATGCTGCGGTGTACACTGCCTCGGCCCACAGGCTCTTACTCAAACCTTTGGCCATTAGCATCGACCTGGCAGCTTCTACTATGGTTCTATTATCTCGTTCGACCTTACCGTTTTGCTCCGGCGTGTATACTACGGATGTCTGGTGTCTTATTCCTTTTTCTTCGAAGATACTCCTCAGTTCCGCGTTCATAAATTCTGTTCCATTGTCTGACCGCACAGTCTTAACTTTATTTCCGGTATCCTGTTCGGCTAAGCTGAGGTATTTTTTGACGTTACTTATTACTTCATGTTTATTTTTAAGGCAATAGATGTACCTATAGCTAGAGTAGTCATCTTTGATCAATAAGAAATACCTCGAGCCTCCAAGTGATTCTATCTCCATTGGTCCACATACATCCATATGAACCAGTTCGCACGTGCGTGATGTGACTGTATCGCTTCTTTTGAACGGAGCCTTGTGCATTTTCCCCTTCGCACAACCGTCGCACCTGTATTCATCTATATTATAAGGAATTTTATATTTTTCTAGTATCTGTTTTACATAGCTCGTATTCTGATGCCCTAAGCGTTCATGCCATACCGATAGATTGTCCTTGGCATACCCTACTACCGCCTGCTCACTCTCACTAAAACGCATGACATATAACTTCTGACTTCGGTCCCCGATTGCTGTTACTCGGCCACCTTTTACAATACTACACTGCTCACTGTTAAACGTTACTTGGTAGCCTTTGTCAGCCGCGCTTCTCACAGAGAACAGATTAACTGTCATTTTGGGGACATATAGTACGTTACTCAGCGTCGTGTTTATCCACTCGATGCCATCGTATGATTTCAGTTTGACTGTGCCGCAGCCTACCGCGTCTAGTTCCCGACCATCTCCTATTACCACCTTTTTATAATTCGTCAATTCCGTGTAGGTGGCGAACATTTCCTTTATATGACACATATGTTCGCTGGCGCCTGTATCGACCACCCAGCTTTGATTATTTCTAAATTCTGCGACATACGCGTTGCTTCTTTCACTGTTCGTCTGATCCTGGGTATCCCTTCTGTCTTTTTGTTTTAATTTATAAAGTCTAGTTCTACACTTACTTATATGGTGCCCGTACCTTTTACAATAGTGACACTGACTTTTTACCGACCGACAATCTCGTTTAAAGTGACCTTCTTTACCGCATGTATAACACTTAACGACACTGCGGGAGCTTTCGCTGGCTAGCGCTACTGATGTCTCTCCTTTTGGCGTCGAATCTCTCTCTGCAACTCGTTCTTCTTCGACGAGTAGTCTAGCTATCAGCTCAGCCATACTCTGACTTTCCGCAGGTACTGACTCCCACGCTGCAACGAAATGCCTGTACTTATCTGGCAGCGACGTTAACACTTTCGTTATAATCATTTTCTCTGAAATTATCTCACCCAGTTGAGCAATTTTATCTCTTATTTCCTCGAGTTTGGCAAAGAAAACTGAAATATCATTTCCCTCACACTTCAGCGAGAAAAACTTCTGCTGCTCGAGGTGTAGACTTGTCGCTGACTTCCTCTCGTATACTGACATGAGTTTGTTCCACATCTCTGAGGCTGACGTTGTGGTTATTACGTGCACCATGACTTTTTCTTGTAGGTGTGTCACAATAATTCCTTGCGCCTTACTGTCTTTTGAAATCCATTCGGCTTCTCCTTCCGCGCCTACCACCGGTCTCGGCACACTCCCTTCGACCAGGCCAAATAGCCCCATGGCCTGTAAGATCACTTTTGTCTGGAATTTCCATACGCTCCAGTTGCTGCTTCCCTCGAGCTTCACGCCCGTGTTTACATACACCTTTTCCATGTTCTACGTTTTTCTTTCTAGGCACTCACGAACTCTGACGACCGGCATTCACCACACCGTTGGCTAACCTCACTTTTGTAATCCGCGTTTATTTAACCCATCCGCGGTGCCTGGGCCCATAACCTGTTGTGGATATGGAAGACGAGGTTTGATTTATTTATTGGAACTATAAATTTACTTCCCTTTTATTCATGAGTAGAACATATTTTTTATTTATTACAACACTTTTATAATACGACCGTACGTGACTAGCTCATAGAGCGGAAGAGAGAGAATTCTAGGGATCTATAATCTATGTGTCAATATCGCCACCTACAACTAGGGACTCGATAAAGCGATAAGTTCCTAGTGTGGTGACTTTATTGTGTCTAACTGTTTTTCATACTTTCATAATCCCCATTAATAATCTGTATCCCTATATTAAAACTAAAAATTACTTAAGTATATTTATATTATCTGGCAAATTATTCCGATCGTTACACATTGTAGATTTAAAAAGAAATAAATAAACTAATATACAAACTCAAAGTTCATTATTCTCTCCGAATGATTTCGGTGTTAATTTTTTGTTTTTTTTTTTTTTTTTTTATTCATTTGTTTTTATTCCATTTTTGAAATTTTATCTAACGGTTATGTCAATCGAGACAACGAGCTCGGTTCTGAGGGTAATGTAATAAACTAATAAACCGAGTAGATAAAATAATTCAATGACAAGTTGGTGATTAACATTCAGAACAATATATAATCTCGTCTCCGTATCCTGATGATGATCTACTATACCTATATATCTATATTATATTATGAAGCTCGTTGTAGCTTTGTCGCAATTGAGAATTAGAATTTTATTGCCATTGTTTACATTCTTAATGCCATAAAAGAAAAGAAAAGAAAAAAATATTCCTTTGTTTACCGGTCTTCTGGCAATTAATAAACGGCACATACGACGACCTTGCAGACGGTATTACGGTTACGATCATGAAATTCTCCTTCAAAAAATAAATACTCATCTTCGAGTGGCAATAAAATTAATTCGTGTATTTGGCCGATAATTATATCGCTGATAAATTCATTAGAATTATAAAAGAAGACATAATTTATTATATTTACAAGTGAAAAACAGCTTATTGACATTATAGAATAACCGATCACATAGTTTCTTTTTATTATTCATTCACGGGCAATTTATATCCTCCAAAGACCTTATTATTATATGCAAAAGTAACTGCAGCGCCACGAACAGTCATTCTAATTCCTCTCTCGCTAGAGAACATAGAGATATTACCATAGAGGAGGTGAGAGATACGGACGCATGTAAGTGGAAGCATAGTTCGAATAAAAAGAGACAGAAAACCGATAACGGATAGCTTTCTTGTCTTCTAACGCATGCGCAATGAACGACTACCCCCCTCTCTTCGGTAATGGCACGGGTGATGGTATAAAGACGCAGTGCGCATGCGTTAAAAGACGAGGAAGCTATCCATTATCGGTTTTCTGTCTCTTTCTATTCGCACTACGCTGATTCGGCTGCCTCATCTCCTCTATTGTAATATCTCAATGCTAGAGAAGTAAATCAGAGAATTGGTATGAAAATAAAGTCCAGTAAATTAGAACTGATTGAATTTATTATAGAAATAAAAATAAATTTAAAAAATTCAAGTCATAGAGACGACTAGTAGCTGAATTTGATTATTATTTTATGACCCGAAGTGTTTTATTTCCAACAATTATTATGATCTGAACAGGTGCTATATTAGAGTTATGCAATGCTTATGCTTATCAACGTCTACACAGGCATATAACAGCTGAAAGACTATTTACCAAACCGAAATGAAAAAAAATAAAAAAAAATAAATGTAACAAAACTTACTTTACTAATGCACGTAGTTTTGAAATATGTCGCAATTGAATATTAACGTTGTTTTATTTTTTGTTTGTTTTTTTCGAAACAAAGTTTTTTTTTTTAAATCAATATCTGGAGAAAAATAATAATAATAATAATAATAATAATAATAATAAATCAGTAGATGGAATTTGAAATAATATTGTCTAATATACTCTTATAATTGTATAATAATAGTCTAATATTATTTCAACAGTTTAATGCCTGTATGTAAATAATACGTTAGTGCTATTCGCGATTCTCAAAACTGGTATCGATACTTAGTCATAATTTAGACACAAACTATTCAGCCTCTTGGCGAGGTCGTGTATATGTATATCGAAATAATATCCAAATGTGTAGGAAAGTTTCACTAAATAGGAATTAACCTGTCAACGAATGGGATTAGCTTATTGCAAACTCGTATCATAGTTTTCATAGCATTACCTGATCAAAAAGCTTAAAATATAATCAGTATTTACTATCTTTGATAATATAAAGATGCACACCGCGGTGCATTATCTCACAACTATAAGGAAACTCATGAAGGTTTAGTTATACACATATTTAAGTAGATTTGAAACCAGAAATTGGCATGGTGTTACGGATTATATAATCATCATCATCATGACTTTTGTGTGGAAATAAAATATCTAACTTATCCCCTACCAACCAGCTTTAGACTATACTCGTCTCTGAAGCAACACATTTAGTCAACTCTTCGTAACCGCGGGGAATAGATCAGTGAAAAAAAAAAAAAAAAAAATTAGGAGTACGAAATATGTGAAGTTGTTACATGAAAAAAGGTTGTCAAGTGTATTTGGAATAATTGATTCAGCTGAAGTTTTTTTCTTTCGTATTATACTATAATCGTACGAATATTACTGCTATAATAACAAACCTGCATGCAGAATCAGCATGATTTCGTCATTCAAAATTTGCTGTGAGTATAGGACGTATATTGTATAGAATTTTTTTTGCGGACAGGATATTAAAATCAGTTTTTTTTTTTTATTTCTCTTTTATACTACAATTTTTTAACCGAATTTTTTCGAGTAGTCTCGGAAAATAATATACTTCTCGGAATTTTTTTCAGTAGATAAGTATTTTCACTGATAAAGAAAATATGAATTTATAACTGAATTGGTGAATAAAAGAAATGAAAATAAATTTACGAAACAGAATTATGTATATTAACGAGTACGAAAATAATGAGAAGTTTGTCGACCCAGTTATTTCATAAGACAAATAAGAAAATGTTCGAAAACATGTTTGTCATATCGAATACTCAATCATATTATGATCATATTAAAAAAAAATTATTTTATTCGAATAGGAAACTCGAGATTGAAAACCGATTACCGCATCCTTCTGCATCTCCCAACAAGTATTTCTTCGTTAAGGCCCATCCTTAGTCGCCCACCTCCTTTCCATACAATGTAACGAAAAAGGAGCGGGGGAGACACATTTCGATTATTATCCGAGCCCAGGCGTCGAAAACGCAAAAAAGGCCAACGTAGCGCGAATTCTATTTCAATTCCAAACACATACGTCCAAAAAAATTTTCGTTTCATGCGAAAATAGAGCCAGCGTTTGGTTATTTCTTTTTTCCATTGTCTAAATGGTTTTTCATTGTCCTTGGCTTTAGACAATGGAAAAAAAGAAATAACCAAACGCTGGCTCTATTTTCGCATGAAACGAAAATTTTTTTGGACGTATGTGTTTGGAATTGAAATAGAATTCGCGCTACGTTGGCTTTTTTTGCGTTTTCGACGCCTGGGCTCGGATAATCATCGAAATGTGTCTCCCCGGCCCCGTTTTCGTTACATTGTATGGAAAGGAGGTGGGCGACTAGGGATGGGCCTTAATAATTTAATCTATTTTCTTTAATTGCTTAATGTTAGTGAAAAGATTTTCCAGACAGATGACGAATACATTGATTATGTAAATGAACTCAGAGATAAAGTGAAACAAAGTAATGGAATGTGGTTTTTACCGGAATTCTTCATTGTTATCAATTTTAATTGTTACTGTTTTTATTTTATTTTTATTTTTTTACAATCATCACGAGTTTCAGCGGCGTCTATACAGAACTGCGAATTCATCATTGTTATAAATAAAAAAATAAAAAAAAAATCAGGCTGATACCTGAGAACCTAATTTTCTTAACAATTTTAGAATCTTATCTATGGAACTTGCAATTTTTATAAGTTGTTTGCTGAATTTGTAACAATCAATTAATACGGGACGATCTATATCATATTCATAGATATCCTAATTCCGATAATGTTATTAACGCACCTGGCTATTTACTTATAAGTATATTATTTTATCTGTATAATCAAACCTTGATTACTTATAGCCGAAAAAGTGTGGGAAAATAAGAATAAAAATGATTCACAAAGTAAGTCTTATCTTCACAATTGGGACACTTGTGCGGAATACCGAATGGTTCGTCGTTATTTGTTATATATGGTATATTCCACTTTTTTCAAACTATTTTCAACGCGATTTTTACGGTTCTGCTATTTCCATAAAACTTACTACTTATCTACTTCGACTATTATCTTGTACAGGGTGATTCCTTGCTTACAACTCAGTGATTTGGGTAGCAGAGCATCAGAGCACATTGTTGTATATCTACCGTGTCAATTTGAGGATGTGGAGCGCCACGGATACCAACCCAAAACTTGTTAGCAGCAGTTTAGTAACTTATTAGATTTTCCTAGTAAGATCACTGAAAATCTAGTGATGTCCAGTTAAAATCTAGTGATTTTACTAGAAACATCTAGTGAGTTACTAAACTGTTGCTCACGAGTTTTGGGTTGGTATCCGTGGCGTTCCGCATCCTCAAATTATCACGGTATATATATATATATATATATATACAGGGTGAGTCTCTTCAAAGGTCCAAAATAGGTGGGACTTACTTGCGGCAAAGGCATGCCGTGAATCGTGATTAAGTATTACCAACCTATTCCCACCCGGATAATTGTTTATCTGATTTCCTAACATGAAGCAATTAAAGGTATAATCAGTCGGATACATACGTCTGGTCTATCTTGACGTATAACAACAAGAAAAAAAAAAAAAAAAATGGTATTGAACAACCGCTTCTAATGATAAAGGTACGAATCAAGTTTCAATTCCCCTGCCGCGTCCGAAATTCTGAGTGGTTATTAGATTACATATATAAGTCGATTTTAAGTTCTCGTGATAGTAGAATTGCCCTGCTGCTACCAGAGTGTTAACAAACTCTCCGGACTTAATCACAGATTAAGATAGTTTTTGTCTTTACTTTTAGTCTTTATTTATTTATTTATTTATTCATTTCTGAATTTTTTTTATTTTTTCGCAAATTTTTTCGAATACTTGATTCAAGAGAACTTCAAGGATGTTATTATCATCCTGGAAAATTTGCTGTGAGTTACCGTATGCTATATTTTTTGAAAAACGCAACATATATAATACCACTAAAGGAAAACTCATTTCATAGAAAATCTTCGTCAAATTAGGAAAAAAAAGAAGAAAAAAGAAGTTTTAATAAATTAGCGATGTTTATGTACCTAAATGGTATAAAATACAAAGAACGAATTACAATGTTTGGTGAAAAAAAAAATAAAATATATTTACCAGAAATAAAATTTGTTTCAAACGGCGACCAAATTTTTAATTTATATGACCACCATTTTTAGTGAGTGAAAACAAGCGAAAAAAAAATTGATGAATAATGAGTGGTATGATTGAGTGACAGTGATAATCAATTGGTGTCACGTTATTGTTTTGATTCAAAAGATTGTTTGATATATAATACTAGTCTGACGCGATGGATAATTAATTTAATAACTGGTTGATAAGAATAGATTGAGAATTTTTCGTTATCACCCAATACTTTTCGAATGATTATTATACCTACTTTTATAATCATTCAATTATCTGAAGTTTTTTTTTTTTTTTTTCTATTCTACCGGTAAATATTATTCCACTCTTCTATGAATACTATTATATATTTGTCTATGTTTTAGTAATAATTTTGGTGTGAAATTTAGAAATTATTTCGATAGTAATTTATTATAATAGATTATTTGCTTTTATTACAGGTTCGGGAATACCGCAAAGATGGGTATTTGCAATTATGGGATTTTTGGCTGTTGCGAACGCCTACACAATGCGGATTTGCCTGTCCCTTGCCATAACCAAAATGGTAGCAAATACTGAAACCTCATCGAATGGCACTGACGCAGACGATACTTGCCCTTCATCAGATTCTTCAACCTCTACTACGACTAGTGGCGGTACATATGAATGGGACGAATATACACAGGTGAGTAAAGCTCTCAAGAAATTAAAGAAATCTTTCATTCAATTCTCACTCATTCATTTGGGAGAGAACGAGTTCCAGGATTTGAAAAGAAAATGACAATCTATTATTTTACATTATTCCAAAACAATACCAAATCCAAAAGTATAATCGAAGACGTTAATAAAATTTCAGGGTATCATTCTATCAAGTTTCTTTTGGGGATACATCATCACACAATTACCTGGTGGTATATTAGCTGACAAATTTGGAGGAAAGTACACCCTGGGTCTTGGTATATTTTCTACAGCAATTTTTACTCTTATAACACCAGTGATAGTCGAGTCCTTCGACTCTGCAGGCCTGATAGTTCTTCGATTCTTTATGGGACTTTTCGAGGGAACAACCATCCCGGCAGTCAATGTCCTTATAGCTCGCTGGGCTCCACCGCATGAAAGATCAGTAATTGGTACTGTCGTGATGACAGGAGCTCAAGTGGGAACAGTTTTGGGAACTGCATTGTCAGGACTTCTGATACAATACTCATCGATCGGATGGCCGATGGTGTTTTACGTCTTCGGTGCTCTCGGTGTACTATGGTTCTGTTTATGGTTAGTGCTTTGCTACAGCCATCCAGACTCACATCCGTTCATAACTGACAAGGAAAAGAAATACCTTAACGAAACACTGAATGAGAACAATCAAAGACAGACACGTATAACTCCATGGCGTAAAATCTTGACATCGGCACCACTCTGGGCTTTGGTTGCTGGAAAAGTCGGCCACGATTGGGGCTTTTACACAATGGTTACCGATCTTCCAAAATACATGAGTAGTGTCCTGAAGTTTTCGATTCAGGCTAATGGATTCGTCAGTGCACTTCCATACGTCATAATGTGGATTGTGAGCATCGGTTCATCGTGGATCGCTGACTGGTTAATAAAAAGCGACAAAGTATCAATTACACATGTGCGAAAGATCTGCACTACAATGGCTTCTGTTGGTCCTGCAGTCTTCATAATCGCAGCATCATACGCCGGATGTAATCGGACGGTTGTAGTCGTCCTATTCACAATCGGCCTAGGTCTGATGGGTCCCTTTTACCCTGGTATAATGGTAAACGCCATTGACCTCAGTCCAAATTACTCTGGTACTTTGATGGCCATTGTAAACGGGATCGGGGCTTTAGCTGGTATCTTGGCACCATATGCAGTCGGCGTACTGACGCCTAATCAGACGTTATCAGAGTGGAGGATCGTCTTCTGGATTACTTTTGTTGTATTTTTTGCGTCGAATGTTATCTTCGACATTTGGGCTGACGGTGAAGTCCAGCCTTGGAATGACCAGGACTTTACCGCCCCATGGCAAAGGGAACTCGAAGGAGGAGTAACTTCCGCACGTAAACCATCCGCGCAACTCAACGTCGAACCTGTTACGTAAAAAAGAGTATAATCACTCTTTAATTTTGCATCATTGTCATTTTTTGGAAAGCATCAAGATGATCAGCGTCATCAAATTGAGTTGTTCAAGCTGGCTGTTCACACTCAACATACTAGTCACTATATTGTTTGCGTATATCATTTCGAACATGTTATAGGCTGTAATAATAATAATACCTATATGTACAGTGGTGAGTATAATTGCACGATAATTATTGACATAAATCATAACATAATCAATTATTTGAAGTTTTTATTTTATTTATTTGTTTTTTTTATTATTATTTATCGAGTTTTACCGCTACACAAAAAATTCTACTGCCCTTCATTCTATCATCGTCAGTTTATTCTATTCTCATTGTAATAAAAACATTCAATATTCTCATCTTCAACATATCATAATCAGTCTCTTTAATATATGATGTTATAGGTATTAAGTATGTATGTATAATGTACACATACTTTAAATTACTATGATAAAACTAAAGCTATAATCATTTTACAACTCTCACACATAATTTTACGATGTTTAATATTTAAGTTACGAGTAATACACATACCTTATTATCAAAATTTTAATTTTTTATGATTTATCAATAAATTATATAAAATGCACAAATTTCATTACGTTATTTATCATCGATCATTTTCAAAACACAATCTTGACCCTGCATTTTTTTAACATTTTTTCAACTACAGTATTATGTGATTTTTTTTCAAAAAATTTGTATAAATTGAGAAAAAAAACATTACAGTCTTTTATACCTTCTTCGTTGAATGAATCATTTATACGCTCTGGTACCACATTATCATTTTTCTATTCATTTCCCTCGGTGTAATCAGTGATATTATTATTCTGACAAAGCAATTTCACAATCTAACTCTTTCGTTTAAAATGATTTTATAATTCATTTTATAGTTCATCATTAATCTTCTATCTCGCTGTTGGATGCTTATAGTATTTCCGGTTGAAAATCTGAAGGTCACTGAAAAATATCGGGAATCAACTAATTATCTGTTTGCGAACCTGTACAGCTGCAAAATTTTGCGAATAATTTTATCACCGTATCTTCCAGATGAAACAACAAGTGCGCCACGATTAGACCCTCTCGCAAAACCCATCCGGACTTCGTTCCCAGTCTAGGTTGAGTTTCGACGTTCTTAAAGTGAAGTGAAACGTTTGTCAGCACCTCGAAAACGGTAATCGTGAATTCTCCGAAACTACTGAATCAATCGTAATGAAACTTTGAGGGATTAAACAAAATTGTGGCAAAAAGTGGCTGATTATTTCAATTTTTTCAAAATTTGACAAAAATTTTCACAGATTGACTTACCGATCACATAAATCGTGATATTATCCACTGTTGCCGTAGATAATCGCACTTTTCCGATAATCAGCCACTCCGCAATAAAAAAACCACACACTTTGAGCCTAATCACGTGTCATTTGATAGAGAAATGGCTGAGAATTGACGATTCTTAGTTACTCATAACTAAAACACTGACATTCAGTTGAGATCACAACCTCTACTGACATTGTAGCCAGTATACGTGTAAACCAAGCGGTACCAAACGCTGGGTATCTCTGTTTTACCGCGGTGAAAGACACTCGGTCGTGACCTTGAAACGTTTCACTTCACCTTAAGTAAACACATGAAATTGATTAAAGGTTGAGATATAAGTCGGTTCAAATCGAAGTTATCGTAGAATTGCCTCGGTGTTCATACAGTGCTGACCGACTTGCCGGGACTCTTATCGTGGTCAATTTGTTGTAATCATTTTTTTTTTTTTTTTTTGCCAATTGAACACATTGAATCAACGATATTTCTCGCATTTATCTACGTCTCAAGGATGCTTTCATCCTGGGGAGTTTGTTGTAAGTTACTAGTTATCACAACTAGAAATAGTGAAATTTGAAAAAATTTTATGCCAATTTAGGAACAACGGCGAGAATTTTGTATTCAAAATTTGTAGTGATAAATATGAATGTTTTTGGCCTGTTATTTGCAGGTGGGAGAATACCACAACGATGGGTATTTGCAGTAATGGGATGTTTAGCATTGATGAACGCATACACAATGCGGATTTCTTTATCTCTGGCCATTACGGAAATGGTAAAAACTACGAATAGTTCATCCAACGACACCAACACAGAACAAACTTGCCCAAATACCGATTCGTCCTCATCAAGTTCAAGCGGCGGTGGTACTTACGAATGGGATGGATCTACACAGGTAACAGACGCACAATTTAATTATAAAATATTTATATATCACTGTGAGAATAATACAAAACTAGCTGCATTTTTTTGTTTAATGGAATTTCGTTTCTACGTGAGAGACGAAAGTTAAAAATACACTAAAAATTTTTGGTACTTAACTTCGGCAATATTGGTAATACAATTTGCCACAAACTGACGAACAGTTCCTCAAATTCACAATTGCATTATCTGGTTGTGAGTATAAATTGATGATTTTGCAGGGGCTCATTCTATCCAGTTTTTTTTGGGGTTACATCATCACCCAAATACCCGGTGGAATGTTGGCTGACAAATTCGGAGGAAAGCACACCTTGGGTTTTGGTATTTTATCAACAGCAATCTTCACCCTCTTGACGCCAGTGGTAGTTGAGACCTGGGATTCAACAGGGTTGATAATTCTTCGTTTTCTGATGGGCCTTGGCGAAGGCACAACATTTCCGGCCATAAACTGCCTCATATCAAAGTGGGCCCCACCAAATGAGAGGTCTAAGATCGGTACTGTAGCGGTCACGGGAGCTCAGTTAGGAACGATTGTTGGAAATGGTCTCTCCGGAGTTCTGATACAATATTCTCCTATCGGCTGGCCGATAATATTCTACGTATTTGGGGCCCTTAGTATTCTGTGGTTCTTGGCCTGGGTTGTCTTCTGCTACAGCAGTCCGGAAGACCATCCGTTCATAAGTGAAGAGGAAAAGCTATATCTGCGAGAATCGCTGGTCGAACACTCGCACGAAGTGACACTGACCCCTCCTTGGCGAGATCTGGTGACTTCGGTTCCACTCTGGGCCTTGTTAGGTGGAAAATTTGGCCATGATTGGGGATTCTACACTATGGTTACCGATCTTCCACTCTACATGAGCAACGTACTCAAGTTCTCGATCCAGGCTAATGGCCTGTTGACTGCACTGCCTTATGTCTTCATGTGGACTATCAGTATCGTGTCATCCTGGCCTGCAGACTGGTTAATAAATACCGGTAAAATGTCGAGAACAAAAGTACGAAAGATTTGGTCAACGGTTTCTTGCATAGGCCCGGCAATATTCATCATCACAGCATCATACGCTGGGTGTGACCGAACGATCGTTGTGATTCTTTTTACAGCTGGAATGGGATTTATGGGACCATTTTACCCCGGTATGATGGTAAACGGTCTTGACTTAAGTCCAAACTACTCTGGTACCCTCATGGCCATTATGACAGCCGTTGGGGCAATCGCTGGGATACTGGCGCCCATTGTGATCGGCTATCTTACACCTAATCAGTCGCTTTCGGAATGGAGGACTGTGTTTTGGATAACTTTCGTCATATTCTTGATCGCAAATGTCATCTTCGTCTTATGGGGGGACGGTGAAATTCAGCAATGGAATGACCCAGATTACAAAATCCACAAGAAAAAGGACATTGAAGTGAAAGGTGCTTTTAAACCTGAACGTAACGATAAATCGAAAAAGAAAGTTGACACGTAAAATAAAAAATACGTACCGATCTTAAAATGAAAAAGTGTCATTTTCACTTCCACCGAGAGGAATCTAATTCTGGAAATAATTAATCCATTTGCACCAGTAGCGTCCTTCGTCGAAATTTTCTGTTTATATTTTTTACCGCACACTAGTCAAATTTTTGTTTATTATAGAATGAAAATATACATTCTAAATTATTTTATAATGAGAATTTTCTGTTAACTGGATAGAAATGGACTGGGATCTTGGATATCTTTTATATTCCTCCAGTTTGTAGTACTATGTACTCGATAGAGTCTTTCGTGAATTTTTTCGGATTTTTAAAACCAACCATTTCCGAGATTCATAATTTTTTTTTCAATCAAGTATATCTTGGAGATCATAGATTGCCCAAACAAAGCCAAACCACAAAAGGATTCTGTTTTTTTGTACAATTTTAATACAATTTTAGCCATCATCTTGCCAATCGTCTAAAGGACATTTTTAACCAAAGAAGATTGAGAATATTATTTTTTTTCTTTCTATAAAATTCACAAAATATTCTGGAATATATGTAAAATCCACGACAGAATCCACGAACAAGTTTTCTAAATGAACATAGAAAATTGGGGTTGATAGAGAAAAAAAAAAAATATATACAAAAAGTGAACACATCAAGAGATGTGAAGAGATTTTTTATACAGGGTGTATAGTTGAACAGCTGCAGCGTGTCGTAGTCATTGCTATTTTTGAAGAGGCTATATTATGAATATAATTCTGACTGTGATTAAAATACGATGTTGTCAGCTGTTTGCAATTGTGTATAAACTATGTAGCTCAATTTTGTAAAAAGAATTAATAAATTGTGATATTAAAGGTTGAAGAAGATTCATGAAAATTTTTAATTCAGGGTGGTTTAGAATCCAGGCCGGCCAGGAGCGTCGCAGGTAGGTATATCGATGCTTAGCTATTTTTTATGCAACAGCAAAAGAATGCTCTGAACATTGCAGCTACAGCAGGATCTTTGCTTTATGGAGGTGGAATCGGCGATTCGATGTAAGATGAAAAAAATAGTATATTGTACAACTAGTAGAAATGGTCATCCCCCCTACTTGCACACTGTATTTTTTATAATAAGGACACGAAATGGTCCTTCTTTGATGCGCGTCGATCGGATTGAGAGTGGCGCTGGGGCGGGAGGGAATGTACTTTTCCTCCCGCTGAGTGGATATTCCGGACTCACGCCCGAAAAGCATGAAGGAAGGCTCATTTCATGCACGTATTATGAATAAGCTATTTATGTAGCAAGTCCGAAAAGTGTCACTTTTCCGTATGGGTATATTTCTAATATGAGCCGATCGAGTGTGCTGTGTCACAGGAGAACGATACTACCTCTGAAACTTGCTCAGTGATCGAGTGGACATCTTTGAGCTCTAGTAACAGCGGCACATGAGTCATTCCACGTCAGACCGGACAAAATGAATGAAAAATTGACCTCGATGTTACCAATTTTACTATAATTTTTTTTCACGGGTTCTATGGAACAAATAAATTCATCAAACAATTTATTTTTTCATTTTTTTGGCCCCTATTTTCCATTAAATTTTCCCATACATGGTATAGTAATTGTGGATCATACCCTCATTATAGCAATCGTTTCTATATTCATACATTATATTACCACAAATATATAGGAACACAGTTCTGACATAATAAAATAATAATTGTTATACGCATTGTAAAAATTGCCCCAGACAGCACAAAGTTGTCTGAAAGATGTCCGAAAGATAGCAGATTTTTTGCAAAGTCATATTTTAGTGATAGCGTAAAGTCAACAAAAGGCTGACGAAAAGATGTCTTTCAGCTATGACCAAAATAATTAATGACGATTTTACCACACTTCTTTTTCTTACAGCTTTGGCTTATTACCAAAAAGAAAAGTATAGCTGCTATATCTCAATATAATCACACGTGCAACACTTCGCGTAACCAATATGCATATTATACCGAGAATATTCGGTGAGACTACACGATCCCCTTCTCCTACGGCAAAACCAACACAGGTGCTCACCGTGTGCGTGAGGTTCGTTCGGGGAGGAGATGCAATGCTACTGGCACCTCATTCCGTCCTAAACTAGCCTCACGCACGCGGTGCGCTTGTGTTGGTTTTGCTATAGGAAAGGGATCGTGTAGTCTCACCGAATATTCACGGTATATTATGTCGCCATGGCGACACGCCGTGTTGTGTTTGTCTGCAAGACAAATCCGCGAATAGATATCTTTTAGTCAACTATGATTATTCGTCTTTTGAAAGACTTCTATTAGATGTCTGTTCGGCATGCCGAAAAGACGGCTTCAAGAAGATACCTTTTCGGTATCTTTAAGATATCGTGCTGTCTGGGTGTATGTATATAATATATGTTCTGCAACGTCACTATTTACGCCTGCTGATATGATAGATCATATCGAAAGCATTTGTCGAAATTTTTTGTATTAGTATGAGTGATACTTACTATACTAATAATGACAATGTCCAAAATATCACAGTAAGCGAAGCGCTCAATGAAATTATCCCATAATTTCTGATAAGTATAATTCCCTGTGCAAACTGTATGATAAATTTTATGATACAAAAGATACTTGTTCTTGAAGTATACGTAACATTTGAAGCTATGCGCAACCAACATTGTATTGTGCATTATTCTTGCGGCAATTTAAGCAATCTGTATGACATGGATCACTATACAGTATAGCAACCACAATTTTGTGTAAGGGCGTTTGCCCTGGGTTCTTCTCTGTCACAACAACCCTGACGTTCATCCATTCATTGATGACAAGGAAAAGAAGTACCTTGTACTGTTAAAAATTATTGTGAATTTACAACACGTTTACTATATACAAAAGTTTTGCAAAATTACAAATGTGGCGTAGCAATGTAAACTGCTATGCTTGATTTATTAATTTACAAATAAATTCTTGATTTTACTGAACTTTCATAGGAAAAAAACAAAATTGTATTTCAATTCGCTAAATTGTTTAGTAAATTTGAAGTATTTGTAAATTAATATTAAGGAAATGTCTTGTAAATTTACTACTCATGTTTGCGAATAAAACCTCCTCACCTCATTACCGCTGTGGGCTTTACTGGGTGAAAAAAATGTGCCACAATCGAGGTGTTCGTACATTCAAATCAGATAAACATATTGTTATAATGAAAAATGAAATCGTTGATCTGACGATACGTCGACGAACGTCATTTGAGGCTACATTGGATAGTCATTCTGAGAATATTTTATTTCTCCGTGTATACACGCTTATCATTAACTGAATTTTGATTTTTCTATAAAGCTTGTCAATCAGCTATCTTTAATCGTGTATAATATATTATCACGCGCACGAGCGGCTCTTTAGTGTCATGAATTGTATCAGATAACAATAGATAACTGTCGATAAATAAATATCAGTAATTTCAATATCTAGATATCGCGAATTGATTTATTATCCGATTCATTACCAATATCAAAACAATTGGCGCCTATTGCTGACACATATATTGTTGATAACGACGTGCAAAGAGAAATAAACAAAAAATCTATTTGTTTGATTCGACGTTTGACAAGGTATATTGCCATATTTTTGTTCGGCAATTAAATGATGACAACCTCAGATAATCACAATCAAAAAATACCCATCGCCCTTGGAGTTTTTATACTGTCGATTATTATTTCGACTATTTTTTGTTTCTCGTGGTTTTAATCATTCACCTATATTCAAAGATCTTGTTTTTTTCTTCACGATTTTGCTCGTTTCATTTATATCAATTGTCCACTAAGAACATATGGCTAATACTATCTAATTCTGGTCGCGAATATTTTCTATAAACATCTTTATGCGTGGGATATGGGGGGAAAAAAACATGCTATAAATTCTAAAAAATATTCTTCTTTTTCATATTGTTTAATAACAAAACTACGATCTAAGCTGTAAAATTAAAAAACATTGTTATGACTCATAATTTATCTAAATCTGCAGGTTTTGAAGACGTCCTATTAACTTCAGTTGCAATTGGTAAAAAAGGAACTTCTTCTTTGTCTTCGACAAACTTATTCTGCTTGTCTACATGAGGGTCCAGATTGTTCCAATATTGGACTTCTCCATCCGCCCAAAAGTCAAAGATCACAGTTGTCACGCAGTAGACGGCAAATGTAATCCAGAATGCTATCCTCCACTCCGTAAGTGCCTGATTAGGCGTCAGTACCCCAACAATATACGGAGCCATCATCCCACACAGGGAAATTATTAGAGTCAGAAAAACCATCAGGGTGCCAGAGTAGTTTGGACACAAGTCTAAAGCGTTTGTTACAACCCCAGGATAGGCAAACCCCATCATACCCATGCTAATGGTGAAGAGGATTACGACTACTGTGTGATTGCATCCGGCGTATGATGCCGCCATGATGAAAATTGCAGGCCCTAATGCTGATATGGTGGTAAAAATTTTGCGCACATTTGTCCTTGATACTTTATTGCTTTCTATTAACCAATCAGCGAGACAAGATGAACCAATGCCAACTATCCACGTGATGACGTATGGAAGAGCGGTCAGTAAACCGTTCGTTTTTATCGAAAACTTGAGGACGTTACTCATGTACTTTGGTAGGTCGGCAATCATCATCTGGAAACCCCATTCACGGCCGAATCTTCCTGCTAGCAAAGCCCACAATGGAACAGAGGTCAACATGTGCCGCAAAGGAATCGGTTGTATTTGTCTGTGAGTGTGTTCGTTCATTGTGCCATGAAGGTATTCCTTTTCCTTTTCACCTATGAATGGATGGACGTCCGGGTAGCTGTAGCAGAGCATAACCCAGGCGGGGAACCACAATATACCGAGAGCCCCGAAGACGTAGAATGCCGTTGACCATCCAGCTGGGGAATATTGAATCAGAACACCAGACAGACCATTTGCCAGTATGGTTCCCATCTGAACTCCTGAGAACACGACCGTACTAATCTTTGATCTTTCATGGGGTGGTGCCCATTGAGCTATCAGGGCAGCCACCGCGGGATAAGTAGCTCCCTCGCCGATTCCCATTAATATTCGGAGAGCCATGAGTCCGGTGGCATCATAGGCCTTGCTCACCATTGGCGTCAGGAGGCTGAATATCGATGTGAAAAGGACGCCCATACCCAAAGTATACTTTCCTCCAAATTTGACAGACAAAATTCCTCCAGGGATTTGTGCGCTGATGTATCCCCAGAAGAAACTCGATAAAATGACTCCCTGCAGGTGATATATGTGATTTTAATCTCAGATATTGGGTAATCGTATGAAGGAATCTATGAGTTTTCTCTTGGACCAGTGATCAGTGTTCGCAATCCAGACGAATGAATGAACAATTCATATGCACGTACAAAAGATTTACGATTAGTATATTGAAGTGGTGTTCACCTGTGTGTGTTCATCCCATTTGAAGGTGCCACTACCATGTGGACTCGAGGATATTGATTCCGGTGCTGGGCAAGTTGAATCTGACAAAGTTCCATTTATTGACGTATTCGTCGGAGCAACCATCGCAGTAATAGTCAGAGACAAACAAATTCGCATCCCGTAGAGGTTCATAAATGCCCAAGATCCCATCACAGCAAACACCCATCGCTGTGGTATTCTCATGCCTGCAGTAAATAACCGATACATTTTTTTGTTTTTTTATTTTTTTGTGTATTTGAAACAAAATTGTATGTAATCACTGTACTGTGCATATAACTCAATTGAAAACAATTTATTTGAACAAGAATTTACGAACAATAATATTCCTGCGTTCAAGACTCACAAAAAAGTTTCCAACAGGATTTCATCCTCGGTAAAAGTCGATGGATTTAAATAACTTGAAAGACCAGTTAAATTGTTCTCTTTAAGGGTAACAAATTTGTAAAACGATCCAATCAGTCAGACGCGGCTATGCGAACACATCTGGGCCACATTGTATCCTTACGAAATGAAAACTCACTGAAATTATCGCGGTCAGTAGAGCAGCTCTATATAAACCTATGAAGTCACTTGTTCAAATATTATATCAGCTGTTAAGTCCCGAGAGATCCAGGCGAATCAATATGCGAATTAACTACTAAATATCGTAAATATAAATTCAAATACGATCCAAATTTTCCGCGACAAAATATTTACTATTTCCATATTTGGACTGCCTTAGGCATTACATACTATAGCAAGGTCAGTTTTCTGTTCTGCAAATCGATTACTACCAATCCAACGCTTCGCAATAACACGAAATCAAATCGTTTTCGAAACTTATAAAAAATATATGATGTTCAAAACTGATGAATAGTTTGACAGACGACAGTCTTCGACGTTCACTCCTGAAACAATTTTTTCGATCGAGTATCCGTAAAGTACGCCTTTTCGGTCATGTTTCGCGACCGAAAAGTCGTACTTATTACGGATACTCGATCAAAAAATGTTGTTTGCACCTCGGCCGTAAGATTTTACCGCCTCGTGAGGATTGTGCGTTCCTCGGACGCGTCATCCTCACCCGGCCGTAAAATCCTACTTTACGGCTTTAGGTACGAAAAATACTATTTCGATTTCGGAAAGATGGTAATCATAACTTACCTTTTTTTGAAGTGAAAAGTTGGAAATTGGTATAAGTCATAATCTGTGAGGATATGAAGAAAAAATGTTGCCATGCGATGATTAAGTTTGTATAAAATATTCGTTTTATTCGTATATATGATTGTACGGTATGAAACAGGCATGTGTACATAATGATTCTGTGGAAAATAACGCGTCTAAAAGTTAGGCAAACGAGAAATGCCTGGATTAGGCAGATCAAAAATCGACGATTGGCTTTTATTTCTTACTTAATAAATGAAACCCAATCGTTGATGTTTGATCTGCTCAACCTAGGCGTTTCTCGTTTACCTACATTTCAGGTGCGTTATTATCAAGACCTTCAAAATTATCGGATATCTCCCGAATGTTTTGTTGCATAGCAACGAGAGGGATCAGTTTTGTAAATTAAAAATCGCGAGCGCGTAGCATATCGCGGTCCCTAACGCAGATATCGTGTTGAAAATCTTGCGCACATTTTTTTCTAGATATTTTATCGCTCTTTATAGACCAGTCTGCTAGACACGATGACCCGATGCCTACTATCCACATAGCGATATTGGGAAGAGCGATCAGGGATCAGTTTGTCTGAATTGGAAACTTGAGGACGTTGCTCATGTACTTTGGCAGGTCAGAAGCCATGATCTAGAAACCCCATTCACGACCAAATTTACCTACAAGCAAAGTCTAGAGTGGGACCAAGGTCAACATCTGTCGCCAAGGATTCGGTCTGTTTGTGAACGTGGTCGTTCATAGTTTCATGGAGGTATTTCAGTTGTTTTTTTCGCTTGTGAACAAATGGACGTCAGGGCAGCTATAGCAGAGCATAAACCAGGTAAGTAACTACAACATAACGAGAACCTCGAAGACTTAGAACGCCATTGACCATCCAACTGAGGAATAATATTTTCCTCCAAATTTGGTAATATTATTAATAATTTTTTTAAGACTGGCGTAATACTGGTAGTCAAGATTGGCCCAGTACTGGTAATTTATACTGCAAAGATACTGGTAACCAATGCTCTCGCAGTACAGTTGATCAAGACTGGGACAATAATGGTAGTCAAGATTGACCCAGTACTGGTGGTCAATGCTGTCCCAGTACCAAAAACCGAGCATTGGACCGATCTTATCATTTCGGACAATTGCCAGTTTTGGGGCAGTACTAGGACCTAACATTAGCCCAATACTGTGATAGCTGGATTCCAGTATTGGTCCAAGACTGGGCCATTTGTATAACAACCCCACATGGGTGTTCGAAAGTTCACTTTTGGAACGTTGCAAATACAAATGGCGGCAGACCGTGGCAAGAATAGGTTATATTTGTTGTGAATCTAGGAGACGACAGAACTAGGGATATTACGATAGACATATAAGAGATAGACCGCGTGAGTCGTGGGCTAGCGTATAAGTGGCTGTGTTAGCGGAATAGAAAGATGATATTGGTAAAAAGGCCCCCTTTGTCCTTGTCGTGCATACGCTAGTAGATAAGGACAGAGGGGGTCCTCTTGCCAGCGTTCTCTTTCTATTCCGCTGACGGCTTTTCTATCCTCTCACGCGGTCTATCTCTTATATGTCTATGGATATTACTGAAAATTTGGTGGAGTTACTAGCGCGATTCTGCCGGCCAACGATATTTGAATAAATCAGCGCCTGCGCGCTTGGAACCAGTTCTTTCCACGTTTCCTCACGGTATAGTGAAATATTATAGGACAGGAGCCTATAATGAAATATTACTTTACTCGTTGTGATAATGGACGTTTTACCCACGCTTCGCGTGGGTAAAATCCCCATTCTCGGATATCATGAAATAGAATTTTGTACAATACTGTACAGAAAAACTTTTTCTGATCTCGTGTAATTGCAACACTCGTCAGAAAAAGTTTAACCGCACTTGTATCGTGATGTACTATTGTGATACAAGTGCGAGAAAGCAATCATTATATGCAGGTTGTGAAGTGGGTCGAGCAAGTGCGACGAACTTTACAACTTTCGGATGGTCGCTCTCTCGCATGTGTATCTATAGATATTTTAATTTACGGAGATATAAGCGGATGTCAATTTCATACTAACTCCAACCGATCACGGATTAATTGTATTAAAATAAATATTGGATTATAATGAAATTGCAAATCCAATATCACACTTGCACTTCTTAAGCCCAACCAATATTTCAACTTTGTTCTATTCTTCTGCGTTATCAGATTTTCTTCAATCGGTCGGCGCTCAGAGATAAGCACTACTTGTAAGATTGGACTGAATGTACCACAATTCCAAAATAATCTTTATGCATTCTGTATGCTCGATATTTTCGGAATAAGTCATTTTGATCGTCGACAGTTTGACGCATGAATACATCGCGTGAGATCGGCAAATTTATTTTATACTCAGCGCCGGACAAAAACAATATTGCGCCCAGGGCTGACTATGTGTAATGCCGCCCCCTCCCCCCCCCCACAAATAAAACCTACAACGTGAAATAAATTGTTTTTCACAGTCAGACATGAAATCAGAATCACGATGCAGATTTACCTAAGTATCACCCTTATTTCAAATTTTACCCATTACATTACACTGCTGAGTGCGTGAATGCTGGAGACATTATAAATTGCAAAGATCATAGTCGTACGCTAGAAGAAATAACATGAAGGCCTGCGGCCACTATGCGGAAGCGAAACACGGCGCAGCACCGAAATAGTGGTGCATCGTCTTTTTTTCTGTAGTTTCTTATGAAAGTGTGCATGATTTTCATTATAAAATGTGATGCGGGACTTAAAGCCACCGCTGGTCAGTGCACAACAATTTCTTTGATGACACATGTCGCCTGTCAATTTTGTTGTTTCAACGAATGCTCAATAATCAAAGCTCTATTTCAATTTGCCGCTTGCGACCGTTTGAATTATCTGAAATTATTACGCCCCTCGAATCTCATGAGCTATTCAAATATTTGAACCAGTATACAGACAGCAAAAAACGACAGAATTTAGATCTGACGATTCCTTTATTTACCTACTTAAGCCTGAGTCATATAATGGTTCGAACACTTATCGCCTTCTTCTAGAAGCATTCGTCCCAGATCGCAAATAGTTCCGTTCATTTTCAGATTAAATTCTCTCATTGCTCAAACGAGCTCATTGTCTCCTGAAATCTAAATATGTAAAATTTTGGCTAGCTCTATTTCAATGTGATCAAACTGTGTAAATAAGTAGGTGTGTGGAGCCTGATAGGCCAAACACTAAGCACTAGCTATAAAGGCGTGAGAAGGCCAAGAGATTGCATAATCCGTACGCAATAC
Organism: Tenthredo notha; assembly: GCA_914767705.2. NCBI lineage: Eukaryota > Metazoa > Arthropoda > Insecta > Hymenoptera > Tenthredinidae > Tenthredo > Tenthredo notha. The sequence continues at coordinate 6,017,585 of OU611918.1, read as the reverse complement.
CCAAAAACAGCTCACCCAGATTGTCGCCTAGGTACCAGACGTAGTTGAGATTTCATCAAAAAATACTCTCGGTTCCATATAAGTGGGTTTTGAAGTCACTCGATAGTAGAATCACACCAGTGTTTCGAACGTGTTAATCGAGTTGGCGAATATTTTTGCGGAGCTATTATTTTGGTAAAATTTGAGGAATTTTATCACTTCAGTTTCAAGCTCTTTGTGGTCGATTTCCAAAATAATGTTATCGCGCTGGAAAGGTTGCTGTAAGTATAACAGATCATAGAATCTCTGGTGTTCAAAAAAACTTGTAGAGTGAATCAATGTGATACTTATTGCATTCCTCCTTTGTCCTTGTGTGAGTTTTTTCACATATTTTTTAGGTGCATATGTGGAGAAGCGATGGATATTCGCGATAATGGGATGTTTGGCGATCGTAAATGCCTATACGATGCGAATTTGCTTATCTTTGGCAATAATTGAGATGGTCACACCGATGAAGACATCTATTAACGATACGAGCTCAGATGATACTTGTCCTTCAACATCTGTTTCCGAATCCTCAAGCTCGAGTAACAGCGGCACCTACGAATGGGATGAAAATACACAGGTGAACAAGATTCATGTTCACCAGAAAAACTCACGATTACTAAAATCTTCCAGTCATCAGGTCCGATAGTATTCAGCGAGTTGATCATCTGAGATTTTGTGTACAGAAATCTGTCAACTCTCAATTAGTTTCTCTAAGATCACGAAACTTACTCACTTCTAGAAATCCCGATGAAAGCCGCAGCAGAGTAAAAGTGGTCAAATTTAAGGTGATTCAATGTCATACTGAATACACCATCGAGTGCAAATGTCATTCCAGCTGTGCCGGGGTTCACTTTTTCCGCAATTACCTTGTTACAGCCTTTTAGTAAATTTCAGCAGTCATCGCATAGCATTTTATCGAATCTCAAAATATTTCACAGGATTTGAAAATATTCAACCGGATTTCCAAATCCTACAAAAATTGATTGACAATCCATTTAGTTGGTTCTAGGTGTACCAGATTTCGGAAATGGATAATCCCTCGATATCTACTGACACTAATAATCACGTTGCAGGGAATAATTCTGTCGAGTTTTTACTGGGGTTACATAATTACTCAGCTACCAGGAGGAATTTTGGCGGACAAGTTCGGAGGAAAGTACATCCTGGGCCTCGGAATATTTTCATCAGCGATATTCACCCTCTTAACTCCAATCGTTGTTGAAGCCTTCGACGCAACAGGACTCATAGTTCTTCGGGTCCTGATGGGATTCGGTGAAGGAACGACGTTCCCCGCAGTTAGCGTTCTTATCGCACAGTGGGCCCCACCTCGCGAGAGATCGAGGATTAGTGCTATTATCATGTCAGGAATGGGGATTGGAACTGTGCTGGGAAATGCCCTGTCTGGGGTACTGATTCACCATTCCTCGATCGGATGGCCTGTGGTCTTCTACTTTTACGGAGCTGTCGGTATCGTGTGGTTCTTGGCCTGGATTATACTCTGCTACAACAACCCTGAAGTCCATCCTTTCATAAGTGACAAAGAAAAGACATACCTCCATGAAATGACAATGCAGCACACAAAAATACAGACAGGACCAACTCCATGGCGGCACATGCTGACCTCATTTCCATTCTGGGCTATGCTAGCGGGAAAAGCCGGCTATGTTTGGAGCTTCTTTACGATTGTTACAGACCTACCAAAGTACATGAGCAACGTCCTTAAGTTCTCGATACAGACGAACGGATTCCTGTCCGCTATTCCACACTTATTAACGTCGATTGTCGGTATCGGATCTTCCTGGCTGGCTGACTGGTTGATTGAAAGCGATAAGGTTTCGAGGACAAACGTACGGAAGAGTTATTTCACAGTCGCATTGGTAATTCCGGCTATCTTCATCATCGCTGCATCCTACGCTGGCTGCGATCGCAATCTTGCAGTGGTACTTTTCATCCTTGGCGTGGGTATGATGGGTTCAAGTTACTCTAGCATCTTTGCAAACCCCAATGACTTGAGTCCCAATCATGCCGGCACCATTATGGCGATTGGGAGTTCCGTTGGGGCTCTCACGGGGATACTGGTACCCTACGCAGTCGGTAGATTAACGACAACTCAGACGATATCAGAGTGGAGGATCGTCTTCTGGATCACCGTTGTAATTTCTTGCACGTCAGCTCTGATATTCAACGTATGGGGAGACGGCGATGTTCAATACTGGAATGACCTGGAATCGTCGGTAAATCAGCAGAAAAATATCGAAGACAAAAAAGAAGCCAGCAAAAATCCATCCGTGTGAAAGAAACTTCGCCAATTCTCATTGGTATGATTATTTATTCAATTTTCAAACCGTCCATTGGATTTATTTCTACTTTCAATCTCAGCATTCTTGGCAAATCCCCGTAGTTTTTAGACGAGAAAACATCCAATAATCTTAGAAGGAAGTCAGAATTTCACATCGTCCATTCATCGGCAACGACTCGAATTACTCAAAACAGTACATCTACATAATCTCGATGGGATCTTCACATCTGGAGTACGTGGATATAAGTGTATGTATAGTGATGGGAAATAAAATACAATTGAAAATAATTCCTATGTAAATATATTGTAGTAAAGTTCAGATCTTTACAATTTTTTGTTATGGCTTTCAAGTCAAAAAAAGTATATATCGTCTTCCAGAAATTGTAATATTACAATAAGGACAGCTCATTCTCCAGCGTCATAATATTTAGTAGGGAAAAAAAGTAATAAATTTTTTCGAATTTAACAGACACATTTTATTATTGTATTAAAAATTTTATTTAATTAACAAATATTGTGTATCGATAAACTATATCAATTTCACGCAATTATTTCAATACAAAATCATCCCAAAATTTACATAAATAAAACGTAGACTTAAACGTAGACGGTAAAACTTTTGCTGACGAGTGTGAGGTTGTAGCACGAACCGATGCCGAGTGTTGCAATCACACATGTTCAGAATAGTATATTACTCACCTAGGGAGGGATATTCGGCTAACCCAAACTGCGTGTGAGGTTGACACCCGAGCCGAAGGAGAGGGTGGTAAAAACATAGTTTGGGAAGTTACTGGAAGTTGACTCTTGCAAACTAAAAACTGATTACGGAATCAAAAAGTGTATACCTTGACGAAAATTTTGAGCTAGCTCAGGTTCGCCGGTACGAATCCGTTCCGCAAATCGAACCATTGGACTTTTTTGCACCTGGCGTCGAGGTTTTTGAATATTTTTGAAATTACCAAACGCTATCATGTTCGTTAATGTTCAGAAAATATTTCTGAATTTTTGCAGATTTTTTACATTCAGTTTAGACAAACGGTGACGATTCAAAGTTGATGTACTGCGTTTAGTTACCTCTATCTGGCACATTTCTGTGCCTGGCGCCCAACATTATCTTAATTTTCAAAGCAATAACCACGCGTAAGAATTCTCAAAAAAATATAAGCGTATCCCTTGATCAATTATCTACAAAATTGTCAAGTAAAAAGGATAGAGAACCGATGGAAACCATGTTAAAACGTACCCAAGCCAGGTTTTTCGATAGCAGCGCGCGCCATTGCTTATAAATAAATCATTTCAACATGGTATCCATCGGTTCTCCATCATTTTTACTCAACGATTTTGTATAGAATTGATCAAGGAATACGCTCATATATTTTTGAGAATTTCCTCGCGTGGTTCTTGCTTTCAAAATCACGTTTTGATAATATATTTGTATATCGCCCAGAATGTTGACTGTTCATATATTGTTCGTGATATTCAAAATGCATTGTCCATCAATTTCAGGGATTCATCGGTCTATGACAGCAGAGTCGTAGAAGTCAATATGCCAATTTTACTTATCTCGTTAATCAGAAGAAGTAGATGTTCTGCAATTTCCGTTGACGTTCATATTCGCTATTCCATATCGAGCAGGTGTTTTCATAATTTCCCAATTCGTATAATCTAATCTTGAATAATCTAAATCATGATCACACATCATAGATACACTGTATCTAGATTATTAATTCATATCCGTACAGAAACATTGCTCAATCCAAAAATGAGACAAGCTCTTTAATTGTAAGACCTTATTACAAAAAAGTCTGCTACCAAACTCGACTCAATCTGCGATTCAACAACTTGGATAATGAAAGATGCCACTGAACCTCGCCGTTTCCCCAAATGTTGAAAACCAATGCTGAGACAGTGAAGAGCACAGATGTGATCCGGAAGACGATCCCCCCCACTTTGTAAACGCCTGATTTTATGTCAGTACCCCGACTACGTGGAGTGCCACGATTGCAGAAAGAGACCCAATGCCACTTGCACTAGCCATCAAGGTGCCAGAGTAGTGTGGACTCGAGTAGTTCGGGTTCACCATTAAACTTGAGTGATTGAAATCCGCTATGCCCACTCTAATTGTAAACAGGATCACAACGACAGTCCGATCATATCCGGAGTACGAAGCTGAGATAATAAAGATGGCTGGCCCTATCGAAGAGAGGGTGTTGAATATTTTTTGCACATTGGTTCGTAGGGTCATGTCCATTTTCATCAACCAGTCCTCTAACCATGAGAAACCGTTACCTATAAACCACTTCAATCCCTGAGAAAGAACTAACAGGAACCCGTTCACTTGTATAGAAAACTTCAGAACGCTGCTCATATACTTTAGGAGGTCTGTAACCATTGTGTGATAACCCCATGCAGAGCAGACTTCAGAACCTAACAAAGCCCAGAATGGTACCGAATGCCGCCCACTCCCTCCCACAAATAAAACCTACAACGTGAAATAAATTGTTTTTCACAGACAGACATGAGATCAGAATCACGGTGCAGATTTACCTAAGTATCACCCTTATTTCAAATTTTACCCATTACATTACATTGCTGAGTGCGTGAATGCTGGAGACATTATAAATTGCAAAGAGCATGGTCGTACGCTAGAAGAAATAACATAAAGGCCCGCGGCCACTACGCGAAAGCGAAACACGGCGCAGCACCGAAATAGTGGTGCATCGTCTTTTTTTCTGTAGTTTCTTATAAAATTGTGCATGATTTTCATTATAAAATATGATGCGGGACTTAAAGCTACCGCTGGTCAGTGCACAACAATTTCTTTGATGACACATATCGCCTGTCAATTTCGTTTTTTCAACGAGTGCTCAATAATCAAAGCTCTATTTCAATTTGCCGCCTGCGACCGTTTGAATTATCTGTAATTATTACGCCCCTCGAATCTCATGAGCTATTCAAATATTTGAACCAGTATCCAGACAGAAAAAAACGACAGAATTTAGATCTGACGATTCCTTCATTTACCCATCTTAAGCCCGAGTCATATGGTGATTCTAACACTTTTCGCCTTCTTCTAGAAGCATTCGTCCCGGATTGCAAATGGTTTCGTTCATTTTCAAATTAAATTTTCTCATTGCTCAAACGAGCTCAGTATCTCCTGAAATGTAAATATGTAAAATTTCGGCCAGCTCTATTTCAATGTGATCAAACTGTGTAAATAATTAGATGTGTGGAGCCCGATTGATTAAACACTTAGCACTAGCCGTGAAAGCGTGCGAAGACCAAGAGATTGCGTAATCCATATATATGTAGTAGATCGGTTCCATATAAGTTGGTTTTGAAGTCACTCGATTGTAGAATCACACCAGTGTTTCGAAGGTGTCAATCGAGTTGGTGAATATTTTTGCGGAGCTATTATTTCGGTAAAATTTGAGAAATTTTATCACTTAAGTTTCAAGCTCTTTTAACTTCTGGTCAATTTCCAAAATAATGTTATCACACTGGAAAATTTGCTGTAAGTATAACAGATCATAGAATATTTGGTGTTGAAAAACTTGTAGAGTGAATCATTGTGCGATACTTATGTCACCTCATGCCTAAGTGAAGTATATTTTTAAATATGTATATTTAAAATATACTTGAAAATATATGTAAGAATATAAAAAGTTTATATTAAAAACGTATGAAATTTCGCCAAATCATATATCCCAAAAATATATTTCAATACGTATTTATGTTAAAATATATTTACGCATATATGGCATAATATATGCATGAATATGGCTGAACATATTTATTGAAATATATTCATTAAGTTTATTTATTATGGTTCTAATCCTTTATCAAAACATATTATATATTTATATATTTATACAGATGAAATGATACAGTTATTTTAATTAAATCAATTACTGTACTTACTTTTTTCATAAACGATTAGCAGCAATAAATCAATATATTTATATTAATCCAGAAAATATGTCGAAGTTGCTTCAGTCAGATTGAAAAATTTGAAAAATCAATTGAAAAAAAAGAGTGGAAAGTCCGGAATGTAAAAAAAAAAAGAAGATCATATTAATGAAAATCGACTATCTAGTAACATATTCATGTATTCATCGTTAATATAATGCGAATAACTCGTTAGAAAAATGGGAACAAGGTCCATACAAACGATGTCTCAACTATGACAGTACCGATAAAATTCCAAAGCGAACATTGAATGGCTTGAAAGCAAAAGTTATTTCTGATCTCCTTTGTCCTTGTGTCATTCATTTCGTATCTGATCCTACGAAGTTTTTTCACATATTTTTCAGGTGCAAATGTGGAGATGCGATGGATATTCGCGATAATGGGATGTTTGGCGATCGTGAATGCCTATACGATGCGAATTTGCTTATCTTTGGCAATAATTGAGATGGTCACACCGATGAAGACATCTATTAACGATACGAGCTCAGATGATACTTGTCCTTCAACATCTGGTTTGGAATCCTCAAGCTCGATTAACAGCGGCACCTACGAATGGGATGAAAAAACACAGGTGAACAAGATTCATATTCACCAGAAAAACTCACGATCGCTAAAATCTTCCAGTCATCAGGTCCGATAGTATTCAGCGAATTGATCATCTGAGATTTTGTGTAAAGAAATTTGTCAACTCTCAATTAGGTTCTCTAATGTCACGAAACTTCCTCACTTTTAGGAATTCCGATAAAAGCCGCAGCAGACTAAAAGTGCAAATGTCATTCGAGCTGTGCCGGGGTTCACTTTTTCCGCAATGACCTTGTTACAGCCTTTTAGTAAATTTCAGCAGTCATCGCATAGCATTTTTCTGAATCTCAAAATATTTCACAAGATTTGAAAATATTCAATCGGATTTCCAAAGACTCCAAAAATTTCATGACACTTCATTGAGTTGGTTGTAGGTGTACCAGATTTCGGAAATGGATAATCCCTCGATATCTACTGACACTAATAATCACGTTGCAGGGAATAATTCTGTCGAGTTTTTACTGGGGTTACATAGTTACCCAGCTACCAGGAGGAATTTTGGCGGACAAGTTCGGAGGAAAGCACATCCTGGGTCTCGGAATATTTTCAACAGCGATATTCACCCTCTTAACTCCAATCGTTGTTGAAGCCTTCGACGCAACAGGACTTATAGTGCTTCGGGTCCTGATGGGAGTCGGTGAAGGAACTACTTTCCCCGCAATTAGCGTTCTTATCGCACAGTGGGCCCCACCTCTCGAGAGATCGAAGATTAGTGCTATTATCATGTCAGGAATGGGGATTGGAACTGTGCTGGGAAATGCCCTGTCTGGAGTACTGATTCACCATTCCTCGATCGGATGGCCTGTGGTCTTCTACTTTTACGGAGCTGTCGGTATCGTGTGGTTCTTGGCCTGGAGTATACTCTGCTACAACAACCCTGAAGTCCATCCTTTCATAAGTGACAAAGAAAAGACATACCTCCATGAAATGACAATGCAGCACACAAAAATACAGACAGGACCAACTCCATGGCGGCACATGCTGACCTCATTTCCATTCTGGGCTATGCTAGCGGGAAAAGCCGGCTATGTTTGGAGCTTCTTTACGATTGTTACAGACCTACCAAAGTACATGAGCAACGTCCTTAAGTTCTCGATACAGACGAACGGATTCCTGTCCGCTATTCCACACTTATTAACGTCGATTGTCGGTATCGGATCTTCCTGGCTGGCTGACTGGTTGATTAAAAGCGATAAGGTTTCGAGGACAAACGTACGGAAGAGTTATCTCACAGCCGCATTGGTAATTCCGGCTATCTTCATCATCGCTGCATCCTACGCTGGCTGCGATCGCAATCTTGCAGTGGTACTTTTCATCCTTGGCGTGGGTATGATGGGTTCAAGTTACTCTAGCATCTTTGCAAACCCCAATGACTTGAGTCCCAATCACGCCGGCACCATTATGGCGATTGGGAGTACCGTTGGGGCTCTCACGGGGATACTGGTACCCTACATAGTCGGGATATTAACGACAACTCAGACGATATCAGAGTGGAGGATCGTCTTCTGGATCACTGTTGTACTTTCCTGCACGTCAGCTCTGATCTTCAACGTATGGGGAGACGGTGATGTTCAGTACTGGAATGACCTGGAATCGTTGGTAGATCAGCAGAAAAATATCGAAGACAAAAAACAAGCCAGTGAAAATTCATCCCTGTAATGGAAACTTCGCCAATTCTCATCGGTATGATTATTTATTCAATTTTCAAACCGTCCATTGGATTTATTTCTACTTTCAATCTCAGCATTCTTGACAAAATCCCCGTAGTTTTTGAACGATAAAATATCCAATAATCTTAAAAAGAAGTCAGAATTTCACATCGTCCATTCATCGGCAACTACTCGAATTACTCAAAACAGCACATCTACATAATCCCGATGGGATCTTCACATCTGCAGTACGTGGATATAAGTGTATGTATAGTGATGGGAAATAAAATACCATTGAAAATAATTCCTATGTAAATACATTGTAGTAAAGTTCAGATCTTTAGAATTTTTTGTTATGGCTTCCAAGTCAAAAAAAGTATACATCGTCTTCCAGAAATTATGATATTACAATAAGGACAGCTCATTCTCCAGCGTCATAATATTTAGTAGGGAAAAAAAGTAATAAATTTTTTAGAATTTAAGAGACACATTCTATTTTTGTATTGTAAATTTTCTGTAATTAACGAATATTGTGTATCGATAACCTATATCAATTTCACGCAATTATTTCAATACAAAATCATCCCAAAATTTACATAAATGAAACGTAGACCGAATCGTTCATTATCACTATCAATAATTATGAGTATATCGTACCCAGGTAGCAATTTCAGAAGTAACGTAACAAGTATGTAATGGCTATGATGAAATGTCCGCACATTTAGAGATCAGCTACATATCTGGTACTTTGCGATGTCAAAGTTACATCCTTGTTACATTAATTCCGACATTGCTACCTGGGTATAAACAGTAATTTATTATGAATTTGAAAACTAGGGTAAGTCCGGTATAGTTGCCCCACGGTATCAAAAAGTTGAATAGCAATTTTGAGTATCGAGTATTCATTTGTTTATATTTTTTTTTATTTTCCATGAAATGAACATTCCGATTCTATCGGCTGAAATTCGGATGGGAAAAATAATTTAAGAAATAATGAAGAACATTATGCGGATGATAATAACACTTTGTGATACAAGTGCGAGAAAGCGATCATTATACGCAGGTTGTGAAGTTGGTCGCACGAGCGGCAAGTGCGACGAACTTCACAACTTTCGGATAGTCGCTCTCTCGCATGTGTATCACATAATACTTTTTGTAACAAATGCATGAGAAGTGCTGCTTCTCGTGCTTGCCGAGAGGAGCGCGCGAGAGGAGTGTGAGAAGTGCGTGCGAGAAGTAAAATCAGGCCGATTTGCACCTGCGCAGCATTTTTATTGTATCCCTGGCTGTATAGCGCCACTTACGCCACTCTCTGCAGGCATGAGAAGTAGTACTTCTCATGCATGCGTTACAAAAAAAATCTTGCTGACACAGCGTGTGGGAAGAGCGTTTTCCCAGGCCTGTTGGGCATGCGGGAAGTGATTGATCCCTGTACTGAACCGTAATGAGCCACAAATTTTCATTGTTTTCATTATCGCGAAAGTTAACACTTAGTCACAGCCAACCGAATGTGAACCGAGAATGTGAATACTGTATTTTAGACAATATTCTACAGCTACACTATTTACAGCGTGTGGAGTAAATCATTCTCTACACTCAGTGCGCGAATATATCTACTCGGCACACCGCGCGCCACAGTGTGTGAATCAGATACTTTGCACACTACCAACAGACATAAGGAATCGAAATTCGCACACTCAGTTTGAAAAAATAGTATACGTAATGATGGCGGGTTGGTGATCCCTGCACGAGTGCTTCTTGCCACACTCACTACGCTCGGGCGGCAAACGTCGCACTCGTGCAGGGATCACCAACTTCCCGCCCTCGTTACGTAATGTACTATTGCAAATCCAATATCACACTTGCACTTCTTAAGCCCAACCAATATTTGAACATTGTCCTATTCTTCCGCGTTATCAGATTTTCGTCAATTGGTCGGCGCTCAGAGATAAGCACTACTTGTAAGATTGGACTGAATGTACCACAATTCCAAAATAATCTTTATGCATTCTGTATGCTCGATATTTACGGAATGAGTCATTTTGATCGTCGACAGTTTGACGCATGAATACATCGCGTGAGATCTCCAAATTTATTTGATACTCAGCGCCGTACAAAAACAATATTGCGCCCAGGGCTGACTATGTGTAATGCCGCCCCCTCCCCCCCTGCCCCACAAATAAAACCTACAACGTGAAATAAATTGTTTTTCACAGTCAGACATGAAATCAGAATCACGATGCAGATTTACCTAAGTATCACCCTTATTTCAAATTTTATCCATTACATTACACTGCTGAGTGCGTGAATGCTGGAGACATTATAAATTGCAAAGATCATAGTCGTACGCTAGAAGAAATAACATAAAGGCCTGCGGCCACTACGCGGAAGCGAAGCACGGCGCAGCACTGAAATAGTGGTGCATCGTCTTTTTTCTGTAGTTTCTTATAAAATAGTGTGCATGATTTTCATCATAAAATATGATGCGGGACTTAAAGCCACCGCTGGTCAGTGCACAACAGTTTCTTTGATGACACATGTCGCCTGTCAATTTTGTTTTTTCAACGAATGCTCAATAATCAAAGCTGTATTTCAATTTGCCGCTTGCGACCGTTTGAATTATCTGTAATTATTACGCCCCTCGAATTTCATGAGCTATTCAAATATTTGAACCAGTATCCAGACAGCAAAAAATGACAGAATTAAGATCTGACGATTTCTTTATTTACCCACTTAAGCCCGAGTCATATGGTGGTTCGAACACTTATCGCCCTCTTCTAGAAGCATTCGTCCCAGATCGCAAATGGTTCCGTTCATTTTCAGATTGAATTCGCTCATTGCTCAAACGAGCTCATTGTCTCCTGAAATGTAAATATGTAAAATTTTGGCCAGCTCTATTTCAATGTGATCAAACTGTGTAAATAAGTAGATCTGTAGAGCCTGATAGACCATATATTAAGCACTAGCTATAAAGGCGTGAGAAGACCAAGAGATTGTATAATCCGTACGCAATGCCCAAACGGCTCACCGAGATTGTCGCCTAGGTACCAGACGTAGTTGAGATTTCATCAAAAGATACTCTCGGTTCCATATAAGTGGGTTTTGAAGTCACTCGATAGTAGAATCACACGAGTGTTTCGAACGTGATAATCGAGTTGGCAAATATTATTGCGGAGATATTATTTTGGTAAAATTTGAGGAATTTTATCACTTTAGTTTCAAACTCTTTGTGGTCGATTTCCAAAATAATGTTATCACGCTGGAAAGGTTGCTGTAAGTATAACAGATCATAGAATCTCTGATGTTGAAAAACTTGTAGAGTGAATCATTGTGATACCTATGTCACCTCATGCCTACTGTCGGCGTAAAAAGTTTTGGCCCCTCTCTTTGAGTGATCATAACTTCTACAGAAAAATTGATAGAGCATCGAGACAGGAAAAATCGTAAAGCGCCAAGTTTTTTACGTCTGATGGTTATTCACAAATTTCTGTGTAAAAATCGTGAAAACCGTAATGATCTCCGAAAAGTTAAAAAAACGTAGTTTTTTCGGAGTCTACCGCCATGCGTCAACTTTAACTCGTCACCGTTTGTCTGAACTAAGTGTAAAAAATATGTAAAAATACAGAAATATTCCCTGAACATTAACAAACATGATAGCATTTGGTATTTTCAAAAATATTCAAAAACCTGGACGCCACGTGCAAAAAGGTCCAATGGTGCGATTTGCGGAACGGATTCGTACCGGCGAACCTGAGCTAGCTCAAAATTTTCGTCAAGGTATACACTTTTTGATTCCTTAATCAGTTTTTAGTTCGCAAGAGTCAACTTCTAGTAATCGACTTCAACAATTTTTCAAATTTGCGTGTCCCAGCCCGGATATTCGTTGCTGCATTTCCCTCCTGCCTAAATGCAGCGACGAATATCGCAGCTTGGACTCGATGCTCCATCAATTTTTTCTGTAGAAGTTATGATCACTCGAACAGAGGGGCCAAACCTTTTTGCACCGACAGTAAGTGCATTCCTCTTTTGTCTTTGTGTCATTCATTTCGTATCTGATACCATAGATATAAGGTAGTATACCCGGCGAGGTTGATTCTGGCCCGGAAGTGATCGGGTTAACGTACTAAATCATATACCAAAGAGTCATTTCCGGGCCAGAATCAACCTCGCCATGTGTCGATTTAGATAAGTTGAGAAAAATTCGGAGTCATAAATAGCAGTATGTCATAAAATAATAGTGACAACGAATGCTGCCATCTATATTTGGTGGTAAGATAGAACATCTATCGATATAGTCAACAATTTTACCCGTGTTCTCGAATCATCTAAATATTCTGTTGGTAAAATGATAAATTTCTATTACCAACAAAAAAACACCACGTGGCCTTAATTCTGAATTCCGATTTTCAGACTTATGACGCGCTGACATTATGCTACAACTATAGTATACAATGTATATACTACAAATGCAATGCGCACCGTTAGGCTAGCGGCTTTCATTATTTTTTTCATGTTAACGGGGTGATTATCATTCTTTTTCGAAAAACTAATTGTTTTTTTTTTTTCACTCGAAAAATATATTGGATCATTTTTTTCCATAATACGGGGCACAATAAGAATTCGAATGTAAAAGTGAACGATATCTATGGTGAACGGCTTTGGGGTCTAAAACTTGGGGGATTTTCACATCACAGTAGGGGAACACGGGGCAAAACGGGCACCAAATCAAAAAAAAAAAATATACATAATTAAATGCGGATTTACAATAACGAAAATAATTTTAATTCATTAAAATTTAACACATTGATATAATTAATTTTTAATAATACATTTTACCTAATCAATTCAAGTACTGGAACTGTGAGTTAGAATAATAATAACTAATAGACAGATTAATCTTTAGATCAGATATAGCGATGAATATATGTCATTATAAAGTCTAAAAAAAAAAAAAGGACAATGTGAACAAGGTCTAATAAGTGCAGTCAGAAAGTTATGCACTAAGTCGCCGAGAGTTTCATCGTGACAGAAGTATTCTCTTTTGATGTCATTAATTTCGTTAAAAGAGCGGCGTACAATAGACTTTGATCTCCGCTTGGAACGGTGAATTATACTTTGCTCTATCGTTGTAGTCTTCAAACCATCAGATATGCGTACAACGCCTATACAATGTAAATGTAGGCATTTACTGGGCAATGGACATGGTACCTTCATTGACCCAGTCAATAACAGTTTTATCATGCCAAACGTATTTCCCTTTGATGTCAGTATTTTTTGGTAAAAGAGCGAGATATAAGGGAGCCTGTGATCCCCTCTCAGGGCTAAAATCACCAAGATGATTTGTTAGGTCGGTGCGTACGTATCCTGGATGCACAGCATTCACTACTAAGTCTTCCCTATCATCAACGTCGAATTCTTTTTGCTGAACACGAGCCAGAGCAGCAACACCGACTTTACTTACTGTGTAAGCGTGGTTAGGCCATCCTATATCTTGATGGGTACCTGTCTTCGCAGCTCTGAAAATTGAGTTTGATTATCATCCCTAATTCCTGCTTGAAATAAATAAAAAACAAAACTTAGAACTTACTCGGTAAAATTTTTCATCAACTGGTTGAGTTCGTCTTCAGTAAGTTCGGGGCTTGAGAGTCTAGCCTTTAATGCATTTCCGGGTATTGTAGATAGACGTCCATACGCACTTGATATTTGAACAACTCGCGAATGTGGTCTCAACAGCGGAAATAAAGCCTTGGAAACTCTCAGTACGCCAAAGTAATTCAATTGAACAGTTTCCGCCGCTTGGGTAGCAAATTCGGCAGCATTCTCCTGTGAGAATCGGTTGGTTGATCGGAAGATGATAAGGCGTGATAATAGACATAAGACATGATATGTATCTGTGATAAATTCTACGATTAATTAGACTTGTATCGTGTCAAGATCAATCAGAGATTTGTGAATATAAAAACAGGAACATGGAACCCGTGATAAATATCTGAGTGTCATGATGTGTTCTGATTCGGCAATTTGCTGTGATAATAGCTGAAACGACGTTATTTCAATACTATCGCAGATTCAAATATCAAAATTTGAGTAAAAACCTTAAAAGAAATTCCAGCGTTGTTCACAAGGACGTCTAGTCCTCCGTATGTGTCGTTGAGATGATCCTTAAATTTTTCTACGCTAGAGTCGTTGCTGATATCAAGTTGATGGAATCTAGGATATAGACCAACTTTATTCAACTTTTCAACCGCGGCTTGTCCCCTTTCCTCGCTTCTCGCGGTCAAATAGACAATCCCGTCAAACTGCTCGCACAAGCCTTTCACAATTGCAAAACCTATTCCCTTGTTACCACCGGTAACCTGTAGTCACAAATAACGAGGGATCAAATCAGTGTAAGTAATACAGTCTGGAATGAATGACACTTTGCATATGCAAATTTTATCGAATGCAATGCATTGATACGTTAAGGCCCATCCTTAGTCGCCCACCTCCTTTCCATACAATGTAACGAAAACGGGGCCGGGGAGACACATTTCGATGATTATCCGAGCCCAGGCGTCGAAAACGCAAAAAAGGCCAACGTAGCGCGAATTCTATTTCAATTCCAAACACATACGTCCAAAAAAATTTTCGTTTCATGCGAAAATAGAGCCAGCGTTTGGTTATTTCTTTTTTCCATTGTCTAAATGGTTTTTCATTGTCCTTGGCTTTAGACAATGGCAAAAAAGAAATAACCAAACGCTGGCTCTATTTTCGCATGAAACGAAAATTTTTTTGGACGTATGTGTTTGGAATTGAAATAGAATTCGCGCTACGTTGGCTTTTTTTGCGTTTTCGACGCCTGGGCTCGGATAATCATCGAAATGTGTCTCCCCGGCCTCGTTTTCGTTACATTGTATGGAAAGGAGGTGGGCGACTAAGGATGGGCCTCTGTTATTTACTCACCACTGCTATGCGCGACGTTCTTGAATTTGTTTCAACATTTTTAATCTCTTCAGCAACGACAATTGACGGCGTTAAATCGATAGACAAAATGGTAATTAGTACCAACACAGAAAATGATCTAGACTTCATCTTGTAGGTCCGTAACTGTACTGGTGTGCGATTTGAAGGCGACTGATTATTTATTGTGAAACTTATAGTTTCTAGCGGCTCCGCAATATGTTACATAAATCCAATCACACTATTAGATATGTTTAAGTGTATTGAGTTGAGAGTGGAACATGTATTCGTACACACGCACTGTCCGATTCTGATTCCGGTAATAGCGATGAGTTGGAATAAGCCTGCGGCAAAGTTGCTATTTGATGTATATTATCAAGTCTATAACTAATTACGTAACGGGACAAAGTTCCATCGATTAAATTCTTTAATGTATGTAGGGGGCTATTTCTGTAATGAGAAATTGAACATATAAGTTTAAAACAAACAACTCGCGTTCGTTCTTCGAACTTCATTCAAAAACCATTCTAAACCTATCGAATGACACTATTATTATATATTTATTGAATTTCGCAATAACGAACAATTATATTTGTTATAAACAAATATAATATCCAAATGTGATTTTCAAAGCAATAACCATGCGTAAGAATTCGCAAAAATATATGAGCGTTTTCTTTCATCAATTCTCTATAAAATCGTCAAGTAAAAAGGATGGAGAATTGATGGAAACCATGTTAAAACGATTTATTTATAAGTGACGGTGGTTTTTGAATAAAGTCTCTAGGATGAATACAACTAAAGATATGACGGTTTCGGTGCCTGTACCGACGGTGCGCAAAAGAGGATTTTCGGTGCATGTGTTAAGAAAAGTGATTTGAACAACGCAAGCATATTTTACGCGTTTTTCATACTAGATTTCGGTACACAACGTAGACGTTTCAGCAACAGCTGAGTGGGTCTGCAAACGCGCATGTACAGAGTTTACTTTTAGCTACTTTTACGTCCTAGGAGTTAAAAATGGTTTCTAACACACTCCGCACATGCGCCGTAGCTTTCGACTTGTGTTTTTATTGTATGTAGTCCATCCAGTTTGTGTAACGGATTGAGCATGAACTTGTAAAATATTCTTTTCCACACGCCGTGCGTACTTCATACTTAAATTCACGTTTTCTTTTTCTTTGTGTATTTCATTCCGTACCTAATACCAAGTTTTACGGTATATTTTCAGGTAGTCAAGTGCCGCAGCGATGGGTATTTGCGGTAATGGGATGTCTAGCGGTCCTTAATGCGTACACAATGCGAATTTGCTTGTCTTTAGCCATAACTGAGATGGTAGCCACAACTGAGAGTTCTTCGAACAATACCAGTTCAGACCAAAGTTGCCCATCAACATCAGATTCGACATCATCGAACTCCTCTACCAGTGGTACTTATGACTGGGATGAATATACACAGGTAAATTTAAGACTCTCAAATTAATGTTGAGCGCTATCTAAACAATGATTCACAATCACGCATAGAACTCGTGATCGTTAAAGTCGCCTATAGTCATCAAGTTTGACGTTATCTTCAATGGAATTATCACCGAAGTTCTTCATAGTGCGGTGATTGTGCAGGTGAATGCGAATAACGACTCGGTTACTTACCGAAAATATTCGTCGAAGCGCACCATGCCCAGATTCGAAGATTGCCGAATGTATGCCCTATTATATCCGTCCACAAAGAAGTCGTGTTGAGGTGGCCGAGAGTCGGATCATTACCGTTTAATAAAAACATCT
Source organism: Tenthredo notha (assembly GCA_914767705.2). Lineage (NCBI taxonomy): Eukaryota > Metazoa > Arthropoda > Insecta > Hymenoptera > Tenthredinidae > Tenthredo > Tenthredo notha. Next base: position 6,000,339 of record OU611918.1, on the reverse strand, counting down.
AAGCTCGACATCTGACGACTTGCCGCTTATTTTTGACCATTGAACCTTGAAGATAAGCCGTCAGATATGTCGAGCCTTAATGTTTTCATTAAACGGCAATTGTTCATTACTAAATACCCAATCAAGGACTTAGCAACCACTAAAATAATTGCCGATTCCGGGTCTCGGCCACTAACACAATCAAACTGTTTGCTGGAAAGTTTTAAATTTAAACCACGTTACAGGGAGTAATTCTGTCGAGTTTCTACTGGGGCTACATCATCACTCAACTACCAGGAGGAATTCTGGCAGACAAATTCGGAGGAAAGTACATTCTAGGACTGGGAATTTTGTCAACATCGATATTTAGCATTCTGACGCCAATAATTGTCGAGACTTTTGGCTCGACTGGATTAATAGTTCTCCGTGTATTGATGGGTTTCTGTGAAGGAACTACATTCCCAGCAATTAGCGTCCTCATCGCTCAATGGGCACCACCCCTCGAAAGATCAAAAATTACCGGCGTAGTGATGTTGGGAATATCGTTAGGCACTGTGATAGGAAACGGGGCTTCCGGAGTCATGATTCAACATTCTTCAATCGGATGGCCGATAGTCTTCTACGTTTATGGGACCATAGGAGCCGTCTGGTTCTTAGCTTGGGTCGTGCTCTGCTACAGCCACCCTGATATCCATCCGTTCATATCTGAACAGGAAAGAAAATACCTCCACGAATCTAACATAAAACACACCCACAAACATTCGCAACCTATTCCATGGAAACAGATGATGACCTCATTTCCTTTCTGGGCTTTGATAATAGCGAAGGCCGGCTTCTCCTGGGGCTTTCATGTAATGCTCAATGATCTGCCAAAGTACATGAGCGAAGTCCTCAAGTATTCGATAGAGGCAAACGGATACTTATCAGCACTTCCCTACATCGTATTGGGACTTATCGGCACTGCGGCATCCTGGCCTGCAGACTGGTCAATAAAGAACAACAAACTGTCCAGGACAAACGTGCGGAAGATTTGCCACACTTTCGCTTCTGTATTTCCGGCGATATTTATCATCGCGGCTTCTTACGCTGGTTGTGATCGAACCATCGTTGTTGTCCTCTTCACAATTGGCGTGGGAACAATGGGCCCATATTACATCACCGTCATGATCAACCCTAACGACCTGAGCCCAAACCACACTGGAACCCTAATGGCTGCTGTTAACGGCGTTGGAGCTTTAGCTGGGATACTAGCACCCTACATGGTCGGCATACTAACACCAAATCGAACGCTGATGGAGTGGAGGCTAGTCTTCTGGATCACTTTTGGACTCTTAATTGGGACAGCCGTGGTCTTTCACATATGGGCAGACGGAGAGGTTCAATACTGGAATGACATGAACTCTTGGAAGATTCAGCGAAACGGTGTTGAAAGCAAAAAGCAGGCCAACGAAGAGGTGGCTTCATCAAAAGTAGACGAGAAATCGTGAAGACCAGCTGAAACTGTACTCCCCCGTGATTTCCGAGGAACAATTCACGCCGTTCACGAACAATATTATTGAAGTGTTTTGATATCAAATTTCAAATCAGATTAAGAGAGGTCGTAGAAAGTCGTATAAAACAGGGATGGGCAGCGTTCTAGTGAAAAAACATTTGGAATACTGTTTTCAAATATTTTTTGTAATAATTACAAATAATATACGATAATTATTTTTTTATTTTTTTTTTTGGCTTTGAATGAATGGAAACGATTGCTTTAATCTCTCTATATGTGATTCAGAGATGATTTACAATTGTATGTTTCCATTCATTGATCGAAGTTGAAATAAAGAATAAACGAAAATGAAATATTAAACGAGATGAATTATCGCACCCAGTTTTCAGTATTGAGTTTTAGTATTATACGCACGATATTAATTTCAACGTTCGTCTCTATTAATTGTTATTTGACTGGTACAATACAGAGATGTGGATCTTTGGACGCAACAACGAGTGCTGGTCATAAAGACTTAAGCAAATTAATCTGGACGCGATATCCCTGCCACTCGTCCAGATTGTCGACAGGGTACTTGTAAATTAGATTTTATGAAACGATACTCCCAATCATTCCTATATAAGGAGTCCTCGCGACAGTCGAACGTGAAGTTTCTCTGGTGCAATACGATTCCAAAAATATTTTCACTACCCCAGTGTCAAGTTCTACCGAATAGTTATGTTATCCTCCTGGACAGTTTGCTGTAAGTAACTCCTCAAAGGATTGCTTGCTATTTAAAATCCTTTATGGATCCTCCCGAAGGATAGAACAATCATATGGAAAATTACGGACCGAATCCAAGGGGTCAAGGGTCAGACCCAGGTCGAATCGGTGTGGAATATTCCCCATATCGTTTTTTTTCTTTGTGTTACGTAATACTGAGTTTTCTAGCATATTTTCAGGTGCACGAATACAACAGCGATGGATATTTGCAGTGATGGCATGTTTGGCGATTGTGAACGCGTATACAATGCGAATGTGCTTGGCTCTGGCCATAACGGAGATGGTAGCCACGGTGGAGACATCTTCGAACGATACCAATTCAGACGATACTTGCCCTACAACAACCGATTCAACATCTTCGAGTGCGAGTAGCGGTGGTACTTACGAATGGAATGAATATACACAGGTGAACACAGGGCGTCACTTTTTTAAGTTTTATATTAGACGCTACTTTGATAACGATTCATATTAATTAAGCTATGAAATCACGTCTAAGGGAGTCATTCTATCGAGCTTCTACGGGGGATATATCATCACTCAACTACCTGGAGGAATTTTGGCAGACAAATTCGGAGGAAAGCATACCCTGGGCCTTGGCATTTTATCAACTTCGATATTCAGCATCCTTACCCCAATAGTGGTAGAGGCTTTTGACTCAACGGGACTAATAATTCTCCGGGTCTTGATGGGATTCTGTGAAGGAACTACTTACCCCGCAATTAGCGTTCTCATCGCTCAGTGGGCCCCACCTCTCGAAAGATCTAAGATTACTGCCATGGTGATGTCGGGAATGGCAATTGGAACTGTGGTAGCAAATGGCCTGTCTGGAATTCTCATTCAATATTCGTCAATGGGATGGCCGATAGTCTTCTACTTTTACGGTGCCCTCGGTACCTTGTGGTTCTTCGCATGGATTGTGCTCTGCTACAGCCACCCCGACAACCATCCGTTCATCAGTGAAAAGGAAAAGAGATACCTTTACGAAACCACGAAGATGCACACTCACAAAGTAACACAACCGACTCCTTGGCTGCACATATTGGGCTCAAGTCCATTTTGGGCTCTTGTAGCAGCAAAAATTGGCAATTCATTCGGTTTCAATGTAATACTTTCGGACCTACCGAAATACATGAGCAATGTGCTCAACTTTTCGATCCAGGCAAACGGATTCCTCACCGCACTTCCCTACGTGGTATTGTATATTATCGGCACAACGTTATCCTGGCCCGCTGACTGGTTTATAAAAAACGAAAAACTGTCCAGGACTAATGTGCGCAAGATTTGCCACACGATCGCATCAGTAATTCCAGCTACCTTCATCATTGGTGCTTCCTATGCTGGCTGTGACCGTATTGTCGTTGTTATACTCTTTACAATAGGCGTTGGAGCACTGGCTCCGCATTACATCACTGTCATGATCAACCCCAATGACTTAAGTCCAAATCACACCGGTGTACTGATGGCTGTTGTGAACTCCGTCGGGTCTCTGACTGGGGTAGTGGCACCTTACGTTGTTGGTATACTAACACCGAATCAGAAGCTGGAGGAGTGGAGGATCGTCTTCTGGATCGCTTTTGTACTCTTCATTGGGACATCCGTGATCTTCAACATATGGGCAGATGGCGAGGTTCAATACTGGAATGACCTAGACTCTTGGAATAATCAGCAAAACGGTGCGGAAAGCAACAGAGAAGCCAATAAAAATGTGGCTTCGTTAAAACTAGGAGGGAAAGCGTGACGATTGTCAATTGTCAAAAGCGATTGTCCACGGCTGAGAGGTGCAATGGTCGCTAATGTGATGACAATTAGTTCCCAGAACGCCCGTGAGATGTCACCGCGCTGTTACGTTGATACACCTGGTACCACGTGACTCGACCCGCAGTCCAATCATCTCTGACTAATAAGCTAGAAACGAGGACGTGTAATTTTTTTTCTCTATTTTCGCGTGAAAAAAATATTTTTTGGGCCGTACGTGTTATAGAAAATCACACATAGAATTGAGCGACGTATTTTGTTTCATTGATTTCGGTGCCCAGGCAGAGATATTCTGTTTAATAGCACCTTTTTTCCCAATATTTTCAGGTCTGGTGGAATTGGGTAAGGAAGCACCTTAATGCATAGCAAATCACATAATAAATCATTAAGTACAGATTTGAAGATAAAATATGTAATAAATCATAGGTTTCTGTTGTATATTTCACAATTAAAACACCGTTTCATATTTAGCATAATATATTTATTCCATAAATAGTTTTACAATTTGGAGACAGTCATTAGCGTGTTACTTTGATATACGCCATCATGGCAAGAACACTTAATGTCAAGTCACCTGACCCGGTTTTCTAGATTACTTCCACTAGATGTCACCATCTCTCAGTATGCTAAATAGCACAGTTTCGGTAAGTGATTTGTGGTGTAACGGATGATTCCTCGCTTACATCTCAGTAATGTGGGTTGCGGACCGTCAGTTGTTAAAGTTGTATATCTTATATATGAGGAATCGAGGAATCATCCGGTATTTTACCTTATAACTCGTATTTTATGATTTATCATGTGACTTGTTATCTATGAAGTGGTAGTCAAATGTTAAATTACATGATAGAATGCATACCAATTTCGTTCATAACATCATGTGATTTATCACAGGGTATGCAACCGCCTTGTCCTGAGTGGGCCAAGATATGGCTCACTGTGATCACTATCAGTATCGTTAAATTGATTACGTATCTGCACATCAATAGATGAATATCGCAATGATTTATGATTGTACATTTCCATGATTGATACATAATCAAGTTAAAAAGAGAGTTTTTTTACTTCCGTAAACCCGCCCGAAAATTAGTGATCATAAGTTCGTCATACATTCGGCTCGAAATTTTTGATTAAAAGCATAGACATAAAGTTAGTATAGGGCTCCGTATACTTAGCAGGTAAATAAATTCAATTTAACTTTTTATCGATGCAATAGTTTGGGAAAGTTTAGGAATATGTTTTTGTCGTTTAGGAAATTATGATTTCTTTGTTATTTATAAATAGTAAATTGTGCATCAAGGAAGCAAACAACGTTTTCGCTCCCGAGGTATGGCTTGCTACCCGAGCGAGAGCGAGGACTCAGCGTGCCGAAGGCGGCAAACTACACCGAGGAAGCGAAAACGTTGCCCCCGTGGTTCACATCCTTATATATCTATGTCTCATCGAAATTTTATAGAGCCTGCCTCTAGTATTGTGGAGATATTTCTAGCAGTCACGTAGGACGTTCTGAGATAGAAATACCAGATGTGGTCCATCGACGTAATGGATCCAGATTATTCTGCAAAAAAATAAGGTTTCAAATTACTTTGGTGTTATTCAATATTATTGACCGACTAACCAATTGCTAAAACATCGTCAAACACCTGGAGGGGTAGATGATGCGCCTTATTACACCCAACTCACGAATCATTTTGCCAACACATTATCGGACTAGATTCAGCGGTAATTCAAATTTAAAACTTTATTTTTTTGTTCCTATTTTTTTGGGACGAACAGAAATGCTAAAAGCTGATCGAACGACTGAGAAATCAATGCGCCTTATTACTCGTAACCCGCAGATCTTTTGTGCGATTCGAGTTCTATAGTTGCCTAGCAGACGACGCATGCGGCGTAAACTGACCTACGACAATGGCGTCCCCCATCCCACCCCACGACCCGCGGAGTTAGTCTAAAGCCGCCGTACCCGAGGCGGCAGAGTTCAGTTCCTCGCGCGGCTTCATCGAGTGAACATGGGTGACACGAGTCGAGGAGATTTGCGGCTCGGGAAGGCTGACATCAACGGAGGCACATTAAACATGAGTGAGTTTGTATATTTCGACATTATTAATCATCGAAGTGAGTAACCGTTGAATTGCTACCAGCAGACTTTGATTATAATTGCAGATATTGTTCATTTTCAAGTACATTCTATTCATACCAGCGAATGAATGTGCGAAAATCTAGATTTTCTCTCGGACCTGTTTTGAATACAAATATAATGGGCGAGAGAGTTTCGTTTGATAACTTGGCGATAATTATCATTCCATTATATTATTGGCATATAATTCCGAGTCCCTCGCCCTGTAGAGTCGTTTGTTTTGAAGGCATATTTGCGGACTCCGAAGGGGAAACTAATTTGTCGTGTTGTTTCGAGTTGACAAGTATTTTTCGGGAGAATACTCGTTCCCCGATTTATTCTTTTATTCGATTCTTTGACAGCATTATTGGTCGACGGAGATGAGAATGAACATCGCTGATACTTGAACTGCATAGATCCTGCGTGCCACTTGGTCGGAGATGGACGCCAACCAACACTGCCCGGCTAGTCCTGGATTAACGGTCGACCAAGATGATGGTGAGCTTTGTATTATATTAGCCAAAGACCCAATTTAACTATAAATGTATAACAATCGACTAAAACAGTCATTGCTGAAACATACTTCGCGATCCGATACAGATCGCGGACAGATTACTTTTCCAAGTCTATGTACCACAACACTCATCGGCCAAGTAACCGTGACGCTCACCCTGTATCTTTGACTCGATATTGGGGCCTCCGGCTTGCTTCTGTCTCCCCGTATACGCCAGAAACTTTGACGACAACTCGGTTTCACTCAGCTGCAAAGGATACGATACGAAATAATATACCTAGAGGTAAGATATCGTCCGTCTCGTTATAGGGTAAGCCTAGGAGAGAAAGCACACTCAATTCTTGGAATTAGCAATAAATTCTCTCTTTTTAATGACAAACCTGAAATATGATTGATAGATCTCGAGAGAATATGTTTACCTTATTGAAATATAGTAGACTCACCTCGTAGTAGAGAAATATTTGAATAACCAGGATCAAAGTTTCAAGGTTTGAAAATAAATAGAAGGGTAGATAGCTGTAGGCCTAATTAGGCATCGCATTTATTTTTTAAACATGGAACATAATTCAATATTGATGATAAATTACTCCAGAGTCTCAAGTACCAGTCATAACGATTGAAATATTGAAAAATCTATTCATGCATGCAATAGTAATACTAGCTTATTGACATTCTTGATTCTGTTGAAAATAGTTAAAAGTTTATATCAAATTTAAAAATCGTTCAGGCAGGCTTACAAAATCAATCATAAGAAATATATTACAATAAATTTCATACAGATGTATAATCACAATTAGAAATTCTTTGGTACTTAGTTGAGAATGTTTGCTTGAAAAACACATAAACTTAATCTATCGAATGTACCCTATGCTTATCTAGTTTTTATCTTCACAGGCGTTGTTCACCGAGGGAAACTAGCTCCTGCCCATCCTCAACAAAACCTCTTCAATATTCATCAGGACAGGGGATTCACACCAGGGAGTGAAGCAGTCCAAGCACCGGGGGAATGACCGCAAGACAACTCTGCACCGCAGAGTATTAATAAAGTAGCATCAGCGAATGGTTCGTAATTACAGTTCCTTTTGAATCAGTTTTGATAAAATCTCGCATCTGGTCTGGTCTATAATTATTTTAAATTACTTTACTTTATAATTACTTTTACTAATTAAATCGAGTTCAATTACACATTACCAAACTATAGGATAATTGAATAAGTAATTTCATTGAAAATGTAATCAGTGACTCGTAACACTGCAAATATCCATGTGATAATAAGATCGTTTATGCAATAAACATGTATTATTATAGTATATTGGCGAATTCTTGAATAAATATCTCTTGAAATTGTAAATAATCGATCGTTGAATCATTTTACCCTGTCCTTTCCTTGCCTATAAGTCGAAAATCATGAAAATCGCATGATTTCATAAAGCCCCGAACAATATTAATATATATAAATATAACAATATTAATATATATATAATATAAATAATAATGCGCCTTGTCATATGCAACCCGCATGCCATTCGTGTAAACGGAAGGGCCCATGTTAATTTTTGTTGCCTATTTGGTGTTTTCCGAATGCCTATATTCAGGCGTATTGTAGTAATTCAGAAAAAAGGTCGAAAAAAAGGTTCCGGCAGTTGATACCTCGATTTTAGTCGCTTTACGATGAAATATCTACTGCCAGAAAATCGACCAATCAGGACGCTGCTTGAGCCAATTTAGGCTCAATTTCTCGAAAAGGAGCCTCCTGATTGGTCGATTTTGAAATTAAATCGAGTTACGGCGCTGCAGAGGCTAGCCATCAGCAAAATTCTGGATTTCTGGCAGTTGATACGTTTTTAAGGAGTCCGATTTCTGGCAGTTGGTACCTGAATGAGGTACAACTGCCAGAAATCCAGAATTTTGCTGATGGCTGGCCTCTGCAGCGCCGAAACTTGATTTAATTTCAGAATCGACCAATCAGGAGGCTCCATTTCTAGAAATTGAGCCTAAATTGGCTCAAGCAGCCTCCTGATTGGTCGATTTTCTGGCAGTTGATACCTCATCTTAGAGCGACCAAAATCGAGGTATCAACTGCCAGAAAATCGATTTCTCAAAAGAGTATCAACTGCCAGAACCTTTTTTCTGAATTACTACAATACGCCTGAATATAGGCATTCGGAAAACACCAAATAGGCAACAAAAATTAACATGGGCCCTGTCGTTTACACGAATGGCATGTGGGTTGCATATGGTAAGGCGGATCAATTATTTATTAATAAAATATATATTATTAATAAAATTAATTATTTATTGCAAAAATAGTTCGAGGCTTTATGAAATCATGCGATTTTCATGATTTTCGACTTATAGGCAAGGAAAGGACAGGGGAAAATGATTCAACAATACAATTTCAAGAGATATTTATTCAAGAATGTGCCAATTTACTATAATAATACATGTTTACATAAACGATTACATAAACGAATAATACATGTTTGCATAAACGATCTTATTATTACATGGATACTTGCAGTGTTGCGAATCACTGTGTTCACGACAGATATAGGCGGGAAGATGAGAAAAGAGGAAACAAACAACTGGCGGATAGTTGGACACGCGAGGTTTTATTTTATGTTAATATTTTCCCGAAATCGAAATTCTACTTTCAAAGATTTTCTGTGGACTGGTGGATTTTCTTCCTCGTTGAGGTATTTAAAGCCCTGTCCCCGAGCGGCCGATCGGCGTACCAAAGAATTCAACAACGGTCTTTCGGGGTCAACGTGTCAAAACAAAACAAACTTTATATCAGATAAGCGCCTTCTCTACGAATTTTGATCTGTTATGTGATATTACAAGTCTTTGCCTTGTACGATTATAATATGACCGAATGAACTGGTAAAGTATAGCGAGCTTTATAAAAACGAGTTATTATATTACCGCTTATAGCTTTTATAATGAAATTGATTTGGAATAATCTGTACAGCGATTTGTAAAATGATTTGAAAGTTGTTGTTGAATATTGAAACAACTAGTATTCGACATGTCTCGAGTAAGACGTTAATTTTAATGTTACATAGAGCGGGTAGCAGATGCTGTGATATAAAAGCTCGTGGTTGTCACTAATCGTAGAAAATATTATAATTACGTTTTTCATTATTGTCACACATAAACTGGGTTACAAAGTCTGCTGGCTGAAAATTAGTGGCAACCAGCTCAGTTTGTTTTCTGTACAACGTTTTGAACGGAATCGATTCTTAGACTAGACGCGAGATTTTACCAAAACTGATTCAAAAGGTACTGTAATTACGAACTATTTGCTTATGCTACTTTATTAATACTCCGCCGTGGAGAGTTGTGTTGCGATTATTCCCCAGGTGCTTGGACCGCTTCGTTCCCTGGTGTCAATCCTTGGCTTCCTTGGCATCCTTGAAAAAAAATGGGTCATTTTAGGAGATTTAATAAATGAAATAATGCATGAAAAACAAACGAGTGTTATATTAGTTAGTTATTATTTACGAACTCGACACAACATAATATATTATATTATATTATATCATTTATATAGTATATTATACTGCAACGATAATTCCCATTTGGATACAGGCGAACTCTTTACCAGAGGAAAATCAATAAAATGGAAAGATAAGAAATAAACTTTGGCTAAATTCGATTCAGAATATATATGTATATAACCCAAAGCATAATATAATCTACATTTGTCATTGCATGCCAATTCTCACCTCAATCTCTGGACTCCAGACCTCATGATTCCTGGACCCGAGTAATCCATACAGTTTTTATTTCCGGTTCATCAGTCTTTTGGGATTTCTAGACCCGCAGATTGGATTTGTATCATGTGCCTCTGGAATCTGTTCCTATGCATTTCAGCAGCATCTCTAGCATTTTGTACTCGGATATTCGTTTTCATCCCTTCTTCCCCAGGATCCTCGACAGATGCAGCTTGTCCCAGCTTCGCCGACAGCTTGCAGACACACATGAAACATAGAGAAACGGACAGGCATCATAATCTACTCTAATATTACAAAGCCTTATTCGTATTTCACCCAATGCATCTGAAGTATGAACCTCAGGTAACAAAAAGTCGTATAAGTACCATAAGTATATGATAGTCTATTCGAAAAGATACACTGTTAAAAGTAATTGTGAATTTACAAACATCTAATATACAAAAGTTTTGCAAAATTACGAATATGGTGCAGCAAAAGTGAATTGGTAAGCTTATTCTATAAATTTCGAATAATCTTTTGAGTTTTATTCTATTTGAATTCACTAAGATGTTAGTAAATTTGAACCATTTGTAAAAATAATTTTACAGAGGCAATGTCTTGTGAATTCACACGCGTGTCTCCGAATAATGCTTGGAATAGACATACCTCATTGTGTCTCATTACAATACATTGGATTGCGAATTCGTGTGCATGTATACAAATAATCCTTGCCAATACTCGTGACACATTGTAAATTCAAAATTCATTACCTGTGAAAATTAATTTACGAATAGTTGGAATTCACTAACAATTTAGTGAAGAAAAGTTTAGTGAAAATCAAGAATTTCTTTCGAAATTTATAGAAAAAGCTTACCCACTTTATCTCAAATCTATCTAGAATATATATGTATAACCCAAAGCACATTACATTGGTCATTGCATGCCTCTGAAATTGGACTGAATAAAATTATTATTTTCTATTTTTATTCAATTAGTGTTTTATTATATGAGATTAAACTGTGAAAATGAGTAAAAAACCGGTCCTAAGATTTTCAAACTTTGTCGAAATGTAAACAACCTGCGATCTGTGCATCGATAACTCCCTCGTATATATTTATATATTGTATATATATATTCGTTGTTTGACTATTTACGTTTTACATACGATTATACGCATATCAACTTCTACACGATACCGTTAAATGTAATAGAGTATTATATCACAACCGATTCGAAAGATACTTAATTGTTGGCTATTCACAAGTCGAAATAATATTAACGTATAACTGCCGGAAACAGTTGACTGTGCAACGGTTGGAAAAAAGTTCACTCAAAAGCGGCCTATGGTCAATAAATTGCGAGCTCGGAGTTGAATTTTGCTTCAAAGGATCGCGGAATACTAGGATAAGACTATTCATACCTTTTTTCTCATTTTAACGACCGTTTGTTACCCCAAAAACATTATTATACTCGACACAATTATTTCACAGCGTATTGCTTCGATTCAGATGGCGGCTTGTTTACCCTCCCCTCCACGGAACGACCATAAACGCGGTTGCAGTTTTCTGCGCGTACGCAGGCACAGTTTTTTGCGTCTGCGCAGGCAGACGTTAGAAAAAGTAAAAAAATAAATAACAAATTCTTCGGATAAGCCAACATTTGAAAAATGAATTGAGACGAAAATGAGAGTATAAAATCTCGTTATTTCACCCGTGAATCATAAATTTTCAAACCAAAGCCAATTTGTTTTCCCGCTACCCGCCCCTCTCGGGATTTTCTCCGCGTAGAATATTTCAAGTATTTTCTTTACGAATGAATTCCATTTACCATGACTTTTTTCAGGACTCGATATTATTACACGATGAAATGAAGAATTTACGTTGAAGAAGAAAAGATGTAGAATTAATATAAATATCCACGGGCAACCGGTCGAGGGAAGTCGAGAGAAAAGTTCAAACTGGCATGGAACTTCACGACAATCGGAGTTGAACCGCGATGAAATATTTTTTCCTCAGATAATGTCCGTTGAATCGCAAGATTACAATCTCTTACCTTGACAAAGACGCGTACATCGAATTATAACACCATGCCTCAACTATGAGGCGTCGAGATGTCGACCGATGCCACTCGGGTCACGTATATAAATGACACGGAAAATTCAAGCTGACGAAAGTCGCCGTCTTTCAGCGTGAGGAACGACGGAAACGACCGCATCAATAATAAAATAAATTAAATTTATTTGCCTGCTAAGTATACGTAGCCGGTTAGTAGATTGGACAAGTTCGCCTTTAAAAACAGTGGCGCGTCCCGAATGTAGACGGCACGACAGTCGAAAACAGCTTTTTCGTATATTTCGCTTCAGCACTCTTTTCTATCAACAGAATTGCGTTTTGGTAAACGATCTGCACACATTGATGGATAGGATGGATAATATAGATATTCAATTTTATCAAAAGATTTTCAAAATATTCGCATTATCCAGTGCTATCTTATCAACGTAGAATGTTATGATTTCACCTGGAATTACCTAAATATTCATAGATCTGCTCATGCCTTCACCTTGTCCAGATAGTATAGACCAATAAATAGCTCATAGCAATCACTCGGTATAGTTTGATATAGTATACCGGGAGTATTCGTGCAAACGCTTCATAGGAAAGTGAAAACGCCTGCATACAGGCAACTCAAAAGTGAAACGATTTGGGTTTAGAGTGATCTATGATCATTCCTAATTATACGCTTCCATAATTGATCCGAAATCGTAACTATGAGAAAGGTAGTTTCCTACATTCTTCTCATCTCTTTGAATTTATTCGACATGCATCACAAGTAAGTCAGCCAAATTCCTACTAGCAATCAATATCCAATTCTTGGTATAAGTCGTTAAAAAAACATTCACTAATCCCGTCTTGCTGGTTGGTTGAAACACTACGATATCATTTAGTCAATAGTTTGTTTGATTTATTGCACTAAATGTTGCGTAAGCGTTAACATTGGCATAGTGAATAAAAATATGAAACAATATTGTACAAGTGCTATAGAAAGCTGTATATAAATAATGTATACATATTTGTTTGTTTTCGTTTTTTCAAATGATATCGAATAGCAAATTCGACACAGGCTATTACAGAACAATAGCTCTCGTCTTTTGTTCTCCGTTAAATACTGAAATCAAACCCTGTTTTGATTTTTCTTAGGTTTAAAAGGCTCGCTTTGATGATCCACCATTTCAAACGAATCGTGACCTTGCCGAAAACATGATGCACAATACAGATCACCGTCGCATCCTAAACACCTCAGCTGCGCATCTTCGTTGCAGATTGCACACCAAGGCAGCTCTTCGTCTTCTTCAGGGGTGGTCCCGATTGCAGACTGAAACATAAAACGAAATTGAAGTAGTTTATGCGGAATAAGTTCCAAAATGATTGATCTTCCTGTTCAATCTGATCTTTATCCATCTAATATTATAATTAAACGAAAATATACGAAGAAACTGGCTAACTAATTAACACAACATGGAACAGAGACTAACGTCAACATCCATAGGCTCCAATTCATCTATTTCAGAATATTTTGACTCCAAAGTCGCCTCGGCTAACGCCTTTTTTATTATCTTGGCAGTAGCTGCTTGTTCGTCTTCTTCATCCTCGTTTGGTTTATTCTGAAGCAAAAGAAGGGCTGCTGTTTGAGAAGCTCTGGAAATCTGGGACACAGATCCTCTATTCTATGTATACAAACATTGGAGAATTTCGTTGGATCTATTCCTCTAAGTATCGCGAGTCTGTCTTCGAGATTAGAGTCTGGATTCACGTCTGAGGATATCTCCAGCTCTTCCAAATACTCGTTTATCAAATCCGCAGTCTTCTCCTCGTCGGTTCTCGCATCCACTTCGTGTATCTGGAAAAACCGAAATTACAGAGAATATAATGATCCGCGTCTGTTTCATTGTCTTTTCATTTGCGAAATTCGACACAGTTTTATCAACTTGTTATATTTACAACTTGAACAGCAAATTTTCTCAGAAAGGAAACAAGATAGAGGAAATTCTTCAAAGGATTTTGTGTTTGAGATGCGATAAACACATATCGAATATAATCACAAATGATTTCGCAATTATAAAATTTCTATGAACAAAAAAGCTGCTTAATTGCTGTACATTGGTTTTTGGAACTGGTTTGTTTGGGTCCTGATCCTTGAGCAGAGCAAGCCGCCTCCTGATTTCTTCCAAGCTAGGTTGTGGTATGGGTTTATCTTCATCTTTCAGTTTCTTCAATCGATCGACAATTTCCTGATCTGCCAAGTCCAATCCAGATTTGAGTCTGTCCCATCTACGGCTTTCCTGCTTGTACACTACAATCGGTGGTTTAGCTGGGTTTTCCAACGAATCCAATCTGTGAATAAATTTGTCAGATATAGAGAAGACAACTTAGTTTGAAGGTGAAGTGTCTTAGAAGCCTACATGCACCTTGGTTTCCATTTATTATCTATCTGGCAGAATATGCCATTCTAACAGTTTTCATAGGCAGACCCGTAATTAATTCATTCTTACAGGATAACTATGGCACTAATGATCCAAAATGAACCAAATTTCACGTCATTATTTTATACAGGTATGTTTAGCGTGTGAATTACAAAAATTGCGTAACATCAATGAGAAGGATTTTTATTTCCAAAAAATTCACAACGCTTGAAGAAAGGACCCAAAAATGGATTCCAAGGTGTATGGAAAGCCTCAAGGACAATACTCTGACTATACTTTGATAAAACGAAAATGATTATGTATACTTTCGAGTAATATCTACCGGAGCTACTTGCTCCATGAAATCTCCCTCGGATGATTCGACTGGAGAATTATCAGAGTCAGAAATATCCTTCGGTGAATTTTCTTGTCTGTTTTTCAACCTGAAGTAACATTTACCGCAAATTTTCTTCGTCCCAATATCGGGAAGGTTGAATTTGTACTTTAGGCACTTGGTACAGTACGAGAATTTGCAGCTCGGACAACCGTTCTAAAAGTAATCGCTACGTATTAGAAATTACAAGAGTTTATTAGTTATGTGTATGATGATACTTGATGTGTTTAGATATATGGATATTGAAGTATCTTGTTATCATCGTTCTTCAGTATATGAGGATTTAATAGTTGCCCACAATCATACATACCTCACGTGTAAAAAATGTAAATTTTGCTTGACATGTGTTACACGACATGGTTCAAATGACGGATAAGTTTAATCAAACGTCAAATATGTCATGTGCAAGCGAGTAGTCAATGTGTCAATGTGAATAATGCGCAGATAATCAGCTGGGACCTGGGTCGACTACAGCGTAGTTTAGGGCGCCGTCCCATGTAGAGCCGAACGGAAAACCGGAACGGAATCTAGTGACTTTTTTCACGAATTGCGTGTATGTATACACGGACACATACAGCATTCCGTTCCGTCATTCCGGATTCCGGCGATCCGATCCTACATGGGACGGCAGCCTTAAGGCCGGTCTACATAAGACGCTTACATTCCCGTTTCTGTATCAACTAGGAACTCGATGTATGCATTAGCATGGTTTTATCATATCATATTATGACATCATTAAAATAAAAATGAAAATCTAGTGACTTTTAATCACGAAAGATGTCTTTTGAACATCACACTTGGTGACATGCGATGTCTTGCAATTGGCAACACTGATATCTATCAATTGGTAGCACTGATTATTGACAGTACCGCATGTTACGCTATAGGTAATTAGAATCCGCATACTACACAATCAGTTTCTAAATACTCGAGCTAAATCTTCGGTAAATCAACTAATCCGTAATAAATATCAAATGGACGACGAGGCAGAGACGTACAAGCTATGGAGGATAAGAAAGACCGTGATGCAATTGTGCCACGATAGAGGTTACCTAGTAACACAAGATGAATTGGATCAAACATTGGAGCAATTCAAAGAACAGTTCGGTGACAAACCGAGTGAAAAAAGACCCTCACGAAGCGACTTGATAGTTTTAGTTGCTCACAATGATGATCCGACCGATCAGTTATTCGTTTTCTTTCCCGACGAGCCTAAAATCGGTATTAAAACTATAAAAACATATTGTCAGCGAATGCAAGAGGAAAAGATTCACAGGTTAGACAAAATTTCCGTTAACAAATAATAGTGTAACAATTATTTTCCCTTATTTTTTAACTAAATATAAAAACATTCGTTCTTTTTTTCTTCACTTTTACCTTCTAGAGCAACAATCGTAGTACAACAGGGAATGACACCGTCTGCTAAACAGTCGCTAGTTGATATGGCGCCAAAATACATTCTAGAACAATTTCTTGAATCTGAATTACTGATCAATATAACAGAACACGAACTTGTACCCGAACACGTTGTCATGACGCCTGAAGAAAAACAGGAATTATTATGCAGGTATAAACTGAAGGAAAATATGCTGATGAGAATACAAGCCGGGGATCCTGTCGCAAGATATTTTGGCCTCAAAAGGGGACAGGTCGTCAAGATTATTAGACCATCTGAAACAGCCGGCAGATATATTTCATACAGACTTGTTTGCTGAGATTTTATTTTATTATTTAAGGTATATGTTTTATGTACAGTCTAAGGACTGTCTATCGATGTAAAAAAAAAAAAATTGCTTCATAATGCAAAGAATAAAAAATAATAATGATATTGTTCAAGACCCGCATTACCTGTTAATCTTACCACTTTTCAAACTGATGTTTCATGAGAAAACTTGGATTTATTGTTCTTCATTTGTTTCTCAATCTATCAAATAACAAAAGCAAACGTATTTTTCAATCGTTTCTAAACTCTTCATTTCTTTCCATAATTCTTCCTCATCTATAAGGTTGTTTCCTGTCGATAAAGCAGTTTTCTGTGACTCGAGAGAGTTTCAAAAGAAGGAAACCATAATGATCAACAATTATTTTACTGTAAGACTGTAATAACAAACGTATCTCGATTTTCATCTTATTGCATTTCGGTCGGTAAAGAAGATAGAAAATAGCATTGCCTCATGACATAACCTGAAATATTTTCAATGTATATAACATTATCCTCGTGTATAAATATCAGTCAAAATAAACTTCAGATATAATTATTAAACCAGCGTTTAGAATTTTTAACTATTTAAAAACCAGCGCGAATATTTAGTAACGTAAGTTTTATTCGATGTTTCATATTCGGTATTTTCTAACCTCACTCTTTCGCTCCGTGTTTACATTCCTCAGTATTACCAATAGATTTTCAAACTGAATTGTTTACGTAAAATGAAATAAACTGATGATGCGCATTTTTTTTTCCTTTTTTTTGGTTTTTACTTATTTCTAATTTTTTTCTAATTTATAAAAATGTGACGATAAACGCATATCCCCAAAACAACTATCTATTCGTTATTGACGTCCTAAGAATAACGAGGATCTCATAATGTATCCAGCTAATCACAAAACTGTATTTGTACTCGACCATACACCGTACTTTGGTATATCGACCGAAAGTCCGTTAGAATTTGACTGTCTAAAGAGCAGAGGTCAGAATCTTATTCCTTTAGCACCAATCTGCAAATCGCTATGGACAACAAGCGTAGAATCTTCAATGGAGTACTGCCGCATAGTCTGGGATTTGTTCCCTACTGGAAAACTGGTAAAACTATTCCTCTGAAACTCTGAGATTACATTTTCATACCTAAACTAGCTCGGATTGCTCATCTACCCTTTCTCTCCATAAAACAGGTCAGATTTGTTGTCAGCGACCAAGCCGCGCACATATTGAACACCTGGAATCCATCTCAGCAAAATTTATCACATGTAAGGTCTCAGGTCTAATTTTAAATTCTAATTATGGATCTAATTGTTCAGGAAAGAAACCCACTGCAGATGAAGAAAATTAATTGAGTAGTCAATTGTTAGTTCTTTGAAATTTGAAATCATAGTTGATCTGATTCCTTTTAGTATAGATACTTGGAAGAGGGAATAAAAAGTTTTCTTGTGCTTGGAATTTGGGTTCTTTCGTCTTTGCGATTGCGAGAAACAGTTTGATATCTCCTTGTTTAATTCAGGTGATGAATGGTATGGCTATAATGGGGGTTCCTCCTCCGGCTCGTCAATCTGGCATAGATTTCTCTGTGATACACGGCCTTAGAGTGGCGATCGAGGCGTTGACTGAGAGCTCTGAGATACAACATTTGAAGAGAACATCTCTGAGCGAAAATGCTAGCAAGCTTATAAACAGCGGAAGAGTAATATGCATTACTAGTGCTAGAGATAACGCGAACATGAAAAGTTTGGAGAATATATTCCTGAGCCAACTTGTACAACAGAATAAAATTGCAGCCGCCTCAGACCATCTGATACCAATCCATAATTGCCATCTTGTTATTCTTAACATATTTCCTGTATCTACTTCAGAATGCCAGGTTACAAATCAGACTCCGCGAGAAGTGAGCCTCTAAGTTTACCTAGAAACCCTCTTGCCCATTTCTATACTAAATAGATTATGAAATGTTATTCCCTTTACTTCAGGTATCGCCTTTATTAACTATGGAAGTCCACTCGATGAAGGCTCCCAAGTTGCACTCGAAATTGTCTCATCTAATTTTATCGCACTATGATCTGGCCAGTACTACGGTAACGGGTATTCCAATGAAGGAAGAGCAGAATGCTAGCAGTTCAGCTAATTACGATGTAGAAATATTTCACGCCTCAGCAGCTCACTCTGCTATAATGAAAGGTGGATTTAGATTCTAGTGTGTTACCCAATCATCCAATGAATGGAAAAAAATGTAATTTCGTTCATTTCTTAGGCAATCCGCAAGAGTCTGCATTGATAAAAACGTTCATGAAATTAGACGAGGTCTCAGAGTACGAAACAGTCACTCTAAAATGGTGTACTCCCAGAGGCTGCAGTGCTTCTGAGATGCAGAACTGTACTGCTATGCACAGAATAACACCAGTAGATATAAACAGCAGGCCTTCTTCCTGTTTGATCAATTTTTTGCTCAACGGTAGATCTGTGATGCTTGAAATGGCAAGAAAAAGTGGTGGTAAAACCATATCGCATCTCCTCGCTGCGCATGGGGGAGAAATATTCATCCACACTTTGTCAACGGCCAGAAGTGTTCTAGAGGATCCACCTTCCATTAGCGAAGGATGTGGCGGTCGAGTTACCGACTACAGAATAACGGTGAATACTAAAATGTTCTCTTGAAATGTTAAGATCGTTATTGCTAATGCTATTTCATTGATTAATCCAGGATTTCGGTACCCTGATGCGCAACAACATGCTTGTACCTCTGAAGAGAAGTTCTAGCGACGAAACGGAGAGTCCAGCAGCTAAAATGAGGTCAAGATTAGAACGACACACCAAATACTGGCCAATTACTATATCAAGCACTCTTATGTTCAATTTGAATCAGGTGAGACTAAGAAAAAAGCATCTGTAAGCTTATTACCCCAAAAAAATAAACATAAGTCAAGGATTTCATGTTATTGAACTAATCCACATACACATAATATGAATGAAATTGTCGTTTTTAGGTAACGGATCCGCTAGCAGAACTGATGGTCAAAGAGGAATTGACTGTTGATGAAGTACTGCAGTGTAAGCAAGTTATTTTCGGACTTCTACAACTTGAAGCAAAACACGAGCCACTGCCTTTGCCTAGTATCGGCGGAGGTAGAGGAGGAAAGGGTGGCGTTAGACGTGAGGAACACTACAGACTTTTGTGGGGGGAATTAGAAACCTTTCTAAAAAGTCATTCCGGACAATCCGCGTCGCATACAGAAGTCCTAAATTGCTTACTAGAGGTTCGCAACAAGGATGATAAGGACAAGGTCGAGCTTGATGAGGCTTTACGCGAACTCGACGGGTACTTCCTTTTTTTATTTCAATTTAATTCCGTTGTCTTCAAAGAGCATTTTATTTACGTTTCATCATTCACAGTCTTGGTAAGGAGGACGTTATGGCTCGTGCAAGTGTTATCCGGGCTACAACAGACTCGCCTATGTCACCGCCTCCGTGCACCAGTTCGTCTTTGGGAAAACAGGTGCACAAAGGCGCCTTCTACTCGCCAAAAAGCCTGCTAGATATTTGGCTTCAGCGCAGCGCATCTAAAGAAAGAAAGCCAGATTTTCATGGCAGAGTAAACACCGATGGTTTCAAGGCGAAATTGTACCCTAATCTTAAAGAACCGGGGCGAGAACCACGCGAGGCTATACTAGAAGCGTAACACCAGATATTTTCACGAGGATTTTAAAAATAATCAATTTTTTACATTCAAATATGATGTAATTGTTTCTAAGTATGTAAGGCAATAGTTTCATATGAATGTTAGTATGCTACTTTTTATAACGTAAGATTTTAATAAAATACCATCACCTAACGGCCCTAAAGATTCGTTGAAACTTTGAATGGTGATGAATATGTGTCTTTCTCGTGAAATCTTTCGAAATCCTTGAAAAATCTCACGAAAATCTTACGTAACGAATGATTCAACGAATTTTTCGAAAATCTTTCTAAATCGCATCAATTCTTTCTACCAATATATATAAACCCTGTTAGAATTTCGTCCTTTATATCGTTTGATATCATTTTCTCTCTCTCTCTCCGTTTATGACTTATCGCCTATGAGGCATGTAGTCGACGTTTGATATCATTCAAGGTATCCTACAGCAATTAGACCACGGGTTAAAACCTATCGAGAGAAGTCCTCTACATAAATAAACAGCGAAGCTGTTTTGGCTCGATCGTACCGCATACAAAGATAATCTGGTTAGGTAGGTGTAGGTATACATACCTACCTACCTATATGTTACACAATACCCGCCCTGCTTATAGCTCTAGCCTGACGGTATTGAGTAAGAGTGAGATAGAAGAACAACATTGCGAGGGCGTTAGAAGGGGGGGGAGGGAGGGAGTAGGAGAACAAGAATGAGAACGAGAACGGCCTCGGCAACTGAGAGATTCCCACGTTTCGTCTCATGACACGTGTTGCACTTTACGCACATATACTTACACACAGAGACAGACCAATACGAATCTAACCCAGAGACGTGTAACTGGCATACGTGATCGTTCAGTTCACGTGACCTTTCAATTCTCCTTCTCTCTCTCTCTCTCTCTCTCACTATCTCTGTCTTTAGTCTCTATATCTCTACCTACCTCCCGCGCATTCGTTCCTCGGGTGGAGAGAAACTTCTCACCCTTCTCCTCTCCTCCACCTTCTTCGGGGAAACTCCACTGGTTCCTCTCCTCTTTGCTTTGCTTTGCTTTACTTCGTTTCCTTCTCTTCTCTTCTCTTCTCCTCACCTCTCAGCCTCTCCTCTACCCGAGAGTTATGTCTGTGACGTAATAGAAACAGACCCGCAGCTAAACAAGTATGTAAGCATGCCGCACTGTTTACTCCTGCGCGAAGGTCGAGCCAGATATTACTAGGTCAATGATCCCTGCCTGTTGATGCTGTTGCTTTTCTTGTCTATACGCCACTTTGCAACCCTTATGTATCATGTGTATATCTATATATCAATACAGGCTGTAGCCATAGATTTATATACATATATATATTTGTATATTGTATATAGGTGAATTATTTAAGCAAGTTATATCGACATAATGAGCTACTTTAGCAATACGCAAATACATTCGTATACAATTCGGATGATTTTCGACCGTTAGAGTAAGGAGGCGCGTTGTATTTATATATGTATATTGTATATAGTACGTTATACAGATGATTTTCCTCGCATATTTATTAGTTTTTGAATAATCTTCGATTACATCAATTAATTCATATACATATATTCATATTATATTCACTTTGATAATAATATACATGTACAATATGTATAGTAACTGAAAATACGGCAATTGGTGAATACAACGATAATCATGGTATACCTACATAGTTTATAATAATAATAATAATAATAATAATACATGTATGTATTATAGTTTAAAAACGTTCGGAATACTTCATATTCTCATTACGTATATTAATAATAATAGAATATCAATTAATAATAATAATAATAATAATAATAATAACAATAACAATATGTAATACAATTGATAATTGATCATTCCATGTTTATATTTCGTAATACCAGTTGTGGTAATATTATACGTATATCTATTAATATATGTATGTATGTATGTATGTGGGGTATTCTCAATCATCCGGGACACTTTTCTGCGCATGAATTACCGATTTTAGTGCCACGCGAGATTCTGGTTCTTAGCCAATCCCTAACAACATATCCAGAGTCATACCCCCGCGATTTCAACTGGTTCAGAAGTTATTAGATTTACAAAATATGAGAAAATCAGTTTTCGAACGCATCGTACTATCTTCAAACGTACATATCTTGGGTTTGGAGGAGGGGTCAAAGAAAAATATTCTCAACCAGTACTCTAGAATCAGTAAAACTCCCACCTACTTTCACGCTGTAATATACAAGATTTTTGACAAAATTATCTTTGCCCATGAATTTTATAATGTAATTTTGTTTTTCGGCCTGTGACCCCAAAGGGCATAATTTTTTTTTTTTTTTACGAAAATTGAACTGTAGGTAGATCTCCATGTACTTAAAAGATCCTGAAATTTTCAGGATGGGGTTATTTTTCCCTTTTTTTTTATAATTTTTCTAGGCTTTTTATTTTATTTTATTTTTTTTTTCTCAATTTTTCCGTGCGTCTCAACCGCATGCTAAAGAAATACGCCTGTTCCCTGGAAAGAAAAAAATCGAAACGAATGACTTCAGTCTTTCTGGTGCCTGAAAAATGCAACTCCCGCCTGATTCCATATCGAGCACCCAAAACAAATTCCAGTTCCTAAAGTTAACAACTGCAAGCTTTCAGATAAAAATATCAAATTTGAAAAATAAATTGGGGAAACGTTGAAAAGACGTTTTTTTCTAAAAAAAAACGTATTTTTTTTACGGTTTTTAAGAATCTAGCTAGAAACAAATTCCATATTCGGAAAGATCAGACTTTTTTTCAAATTCTCTTTTTTGCGATAGAGATGGGATAAAAATTCGAATGTAAAAGTAAATGTACTCAAAGTTGAAAGACTAATTAACGCCGTCTTTAGGGCCCTGGGCCAGAATATGTTGAAAACAGTAAGAAGAAAGAATCTCCCCACTCCGGCTCTAAGCTTAAAAATGTTGATATTCGACACAGGATTTTTGGCAGAATTTTTTCAGATTTTGTGAAATTGTATCGTACAATAGACTCGTTTTCAAAAATTGTTTAGAAATTTAAACCGTGGCGAAAAAATCGAAAATTAATTAATGAGTTCTTTTTTAGAGTGAGAAGAATCACATAAAAAATCGTGGGCCTAATCCAAGAGGTCAAGGGTCACAAAGCCAGGTCGATAAATGAGCTGAAAATTTCCTCACATATATAAAATGGATAATAAAAATTGGAATAAATTATCAACTAAATAAATATAGATTCTAATAAAAATGATAAATTGTGTTATTATTCATAATTGGGTTTGTGTGTGTTTTTATTGAAAGACAAAAAGAAGACATATTGTAATTATTATATGATATTATAATCCATACATACATATTAGTATATTAAGGTGAACGATTACACTATACTGTATAATTTCGCAAACTAAACTAAACTAAACTATAAACTAAAACTAAAACTAAACTAAACTAAACTAAAAGAAACGAAACGAAACGAAACGAAACGAGACGTGACGTAACGCAGGCGACATTTGATTATTTATGAATTACGAATATATACCTGCAGGTTTGATAAATTCTAAATTACAAATATATATATGTATGTATTTATAAAATTTGAGATAATTCTTATTTAAGTTTAGCTCAACAGCATTTAGGTATACTCATATTTTATGAGCCAAACATCAGCGTCTTTTGAATTTCGTTATACCATTGTCATTATCTTCTTCATATTCTTCTTATTCTCGTTCTCGTTCTCGTTCTTCTTCACCTCCTTCATTTTCTTTATAATCATTATGCAAAAATACTACTTAAATCCCTGTACATAAACATCGGACGTTCTGAAGAAGATCTGCCGCCGCCACTGCAATATCTTGTACCCAATTACTTAATTACTTAACTTTATCTTTCTGACTCACATATAATCAATGAATTGAAAAAATAAAATTAAAAAAAAAAAAAATTTAAAAAAAAAGCGTTACTTTTATTTCATTCTAAAATTTAATTTAATTTAATTTTATTTCATTTAATTTAATTTTATTTACTTTACTTTACTTTACTTTACTTACAATGTATTTGGTTTACTCCATGCATCCCTTTCACATGCAGTTTAAAGGTATGTATATAAATTATGGTAATGATTCAGTATTATTATTATTATTATTATTATTATTATTATTATTATTATTATTAATTATAATAATAATAATTATTATTACATATTAAGATAATATTATTATTATTACTCTTAACATTACTATTATTATTATTATTATTATTATTATTATTATTATTATTGGCGTATCGCTCTCTGTCTATTCGCTGCTCACGGGTCTTGCGTAGTATGTGGGTATAGGGTATATATAGGTATAGTAGTTATGTGTTATGGAGCGATCGGTTTCTTCAAAGACCATCGACTGTAATTTTCTATTAGATAGATTGGTAGGTTGTTAGGTAGAGGTGGTATGTATGTGATTCTAAAATAAGAAAATAAAGTCAACCGTACCCTTGAATATCAGATGATGATTCTAATTTTTTGAAATAATACGCGATTTCATTATCATTTTCATTCGTTTTCATTCATTTTCATTTTCATATACCTATATGGGATATAATTGTAGAAACTATTTGTTGTGTAAGTATATCGGCATCTAATTTGTTTTTTTTTTTTTTTTTTTCTCTTTCTTAACTCTGGAGAACTGAAGTGCAATTATATTTCATTAAATAATTTAATTGTAGGTATATAATATAGAAGTAGACTTTTCGAAAAAATTTTCATCCATCAATTATTTCAACTATATACAGAGCGATTCTGTGGAAAGTTGTCAGTCTAATGGCGGAGCATTTCTTTGTTTTTCGAACCTGATGACCCATCTACTTATATCTTATATGTCTATGACTGATACCTACAGACGTGACAACCACCGCTACGTCGTCTCTCAATATCAGTCATTAAAAAAATAAAATATCAGTAGATAGGTAGTCAGTTTCGAAAAACAAAGAAATGCCCCACCATTAGACTGACAACTTTCCACAGAATCGCTCTGTATACACATACTATAAATATTATTTATGGTAAACATCAATCATTTTCTCCGTGCTAAATATCTCGGCATTCATTATATATTCATATTATTATTTTTTTTTTATTAATTTATTTTTTTTTTCGATTTTTTTTTTTTTTTCTCATTTTCGCTTTTTTTTTTTTTTTTCCTCCCCCTTTCGTAATAATCGTACTGTAAAAAATATCTCAATCACCTCTATAGACAGAAGATTATTTCATGCCAAACAAATATCTTACTCTATAATAAGGTACCCCCGGCGGCTGTAAGTATTTAAGGCAGTAGTTTTTTTTTTTTCTTCTTTCTTTCTTTCTCTCTTTTTTTTCTATGTTTTCTTCGATAAGCAGCAATCATTCCGATTGTCTAATCGGTTATATCAGAGTTATAGCTTTTTACTCTGACAGAATTGGTATGGGAAGGAAGAAAAAAGAAGAAAAAAAAAAAAAAAAGAAAAATCAGAGCCTCAAGAATACCTTGCGCCCGGGTTCGAACCCGTTCGTATAGAATAAAACTTCCGGGCAACATATTTAGAACAACTATTGGAGACCAAGAAAAAAAAAAATATATATATACATATATATATAATAATAATAATAATAACGTGATGCGACGTTAATTTATTAAATCGATGTTGGTTTAAACGTGATGTTCGCAATAACGTTATTTAAATTGATTAATTGATTAATTAATTAATTAATTATTTAATTATTTATTTATTTATTTACTTATTTATTTATTCAATTAATTACGAGGTCTGAGTTATGGCAGATGGTGTAGTTTAAAACCACCAATGAACACAACTCGAAATACCGCGTCTAGCGCCATAATAATAATGAAAAAAAAAAAAAAAAAAGTAAAAATAAAAAAAAAACAACAACAACAACCCGTCCCAGTTATGTAAAATAAAAAATTACAACGCGTTGCTTATAGTATAGGGTTTTTTTTTATTATTATTATTATATCTAATTAAGTTAGAAAAATTAAAATTCTTAAATTTTTTGTTTTCATTTTTCTCTTCTTTCCTATACTTTTGCTAAGATACTTTTACCCTAAATATTGAAGATAATGAGCCAGAAGAAAATGTTACATGCTTTTGGTAAGACTGCAAGAGAAGATGATAAAAAAAAAAAAAAAAGAAAGAAAGAAAGAAAGAAGAAGGAAAAAATTGGTACAATGTCACTGAACAGTAAGTGTAATTGATATTCAATTCAATTTAATTTAATTTAATTTAATTTATAGAAAAAAAAAAAAAAGAAAACAAAATGAGTCAAGGTCAACGTAGCAAGAGAAGTTTGAGGAACAAACGATGCACTGTCTTTGTAGAAACAGAGACTCTGTTCGAGCAACATTAACTTATAACTTGGAATAGTTAAGACGTATGTATGTATGTGTATGTGTGTGTGTGTGTGTGTGTTTCTGAACTGAACCCGTAAAATCTCGGGAGCATTAGTACCGCCTAGCCACAATCAGCGTAGAATTATTAGCTGAAACGATGTGGCTAATGGGATGTGATTGGGATTGGGTAGGGGGTCACTTCTTGCTTTTTTTAGTCGGTGGCTCTTGGGTATCCTGGGAATCCTCCGTATCCTCGCTATCAGTTGGTCGAGTGTTGCTCTCGTTTGTTGCTAGCGAGTCGTTAGTGTCTTCGCTGGGCATTGTCGTCGTAGCAACTGTGATTGGAGTTGCTGGTTTGTCAAGTGAATCTTCGGTGAATGATGTTGTACTGTTTTCATCAATGGCGGCAGGGTCCATTGCCTCCTTTCCATTAGCCGTAACTACAACAGCTGTATCCTGGTTACTGTCATCCGACGGCTCTGTTGTCTCCCCGTTTGTAGGATGAGAATTACCGTTCTCAGTTGTACCAGGAATTCCATCTAACAACTCAGGCTTTAGCTCTGAGGCTACGTAATGAGTCCAAAGAGCCAATTCCACCTTGTGAGGACTCCACGATTTACCATTGGATACTAAAATGTCAGTTTCTTTTATTAAATCAGCGAGTCCATTAAGGAGTTTCAGAGTTAATATACGACAGATTAGGGTGAACCATAATATTGTTAGAGTATGAAATTTGAGGATTTTTAATATTATGAAATATAGGTAGTAGCCTGAAGATTGGAAAAGGTCTCCTAAAATGGTTCATGAGATGTAACATACTCTGTTTATTGAGTCTTTCAACGGTGGTCTGAATGTGCTGAACAAAGTTGAGGTATTCCTTGGTGGTGTAATCTATGCCTTCAATTTCTGGAATAGCCATAAGACATTCGTCGGCCATAAAAGGAGCGTTTTCTGGCGAAGCTGCAGCGAGTAGAGCAGAAGCCATGGTAGTACCGACACCCTTTAAGTTTGACAATGCTGTGATAGCTTGTTCCAAGTTTGGGAGCTTTTTAAACGCCCTTTTTGTCTCAGCCATTACTGCTCTAGGCGTATTTACCTTCACTAGGTAAGAAAGTTGCGGATAAAACTTTCCACGCTGTAAAAAAAAAAAAAACCAAAAAGAAAATATATGATAATGTTCATAGAATAAAAGGGATAACAGGAGTTGCTGTAAAACAAGAAAAAAGAGTTTCATGATACTCATCTTCCAGATCATTGGCCCAACAACGGTTAATCACAATTCTGGATATTGTCAAATAAAGCTTTAATTATTAAATAATCAAAAATAATGCATACCGTCTGTTTCCACTTCATGGTCTGCACTAGTTCTTCGTGATTAAGATGAGCGTCTTTACCTCTGGATTTTATCTTCTTGGGAAGTTCATTTTGGTACCTATGAAAAGTATCTTTTATAGCTAACTTCTATACCAAATAAAATTGATGTCGAACAAAAAAAAAAAAAAAATAAGAATATTTGCCTTTTTCAATCTCGGTTTCTTTTATGCAAATTTGAATCAATCAAAGAAAAAAACGAATGGGTAATGAACCTTCATCTACACCCAGGTGTTTATTTATTTATTTACTTGTTCAATTCATTGATCGTAAATCATTTTTGATACGATCTGGTGGTACGATAAGCTTCTGTTATTGGGGGGGGGGGGGGGGGGGGGAGGAGTATGAATTTTTAAATGATGGGGTTATAAGGAAAAGTAAACAAACAAAAAAACACACGTACAACATGAAACAATCTATTTGACGTTTCTGTAATAACGCGAATTATCATATGCCTATCAATAGAATCATCTTTCTTAGACTGGGTTGTATGAAAGATACTAAGATAGTTATCCCTGATTCAAATGCAGTAACCCGCCGAATTGCTCGGGTTAACTTTCAATTGTTACACAACGATAATAATATGAGTTTTGGCGATAGACAAAATTCGATTTTTATTTTGTAGGTTGATTGTTTTTGAATTTTCGTTCGCGACATCATTGTTTTTTTTTTTTTTGTTTTTTTTTTTATAAAGACGAATTTTGTATTCGATCTTTACCTGCCATCTTGTAAAATCGCAGAGAAATTGAAAAATTAGAGTGTTATCTATGGATAAACGAAAGATTAACCCAAGGGTTAGCTAACGCTTGGGTTACCTAGTCGTTCATACAAACGGATATAAAAATAAGAATTCCATTTATTAGTCTACCAGTATGTCGGTTAGTCGATAAATGTGTAATCTATTAAAATGTATATTTTGTAATGAAAATAAAAACAGTATAATGTTAAAAAGCGCGTCGAGTCTTTGTCAGTAAAGTCTCCATTTTGAGAGTCTCGCGGGCCTCTGGAGTCGGTATAACGCTCACAAGCGAAGGCAGGCAAGGCAGGCCAGTAAGCGTCAGAGAGAAAGAACACGAGCCTTGGAATAAGAAAAATATCATATTGTACAAGATGTAAAATAGTTTATTATTATCGAATTGTTATAATTTGAAAACGATATGTATACAACGATAGATTAATCAGCTATCTAACGATCGAAACCATTTAAAAAATCGAGTATTTAATAACGAATAAAATGAATTTAAAATTGTATTAGTTAACGTGGTGTTTTTGTAGAAGGTAAAGAGTCAGACATGATGCGGAGTAGCCGAGCGAGCTTCAGTCGGGTGCCGACTTGGTATGATCGTGACATCACTCCGTACCTAATATTCTCACACAGATGTATAATATGTATAGGTGTGTATAAAAGTAACTAAAAATCCGTCCCGAAGTCACTTGTCATCGGCGGACGGTGTCCCACGTGACAAGGTTGTTGGTATTTTAATGAGCGGCGCATAAGAGATCGCGGTAGCGGCTCCTACAATCGTTGATCACCGCAATGCGAGCAAATAGCTCCGAGAGAGCCAGCCAGCCTACAGTGTGCTACGTGCGATCATCAAGCGCGCTTCGAGTTCATTGTCCGCGGTAGGGGGTACCTTGGAAAGTTTATTTTAATGTAGTTAAATCGACTCACCAGTTATCCAACTTGATCAATTCTTCAGGCTTCTTAGTCTTCATATCTGCCTTGAGCTTCAAAGCTTGAGGATAAAGCTTAATAACGTGTTCAAATTGATTTGCAGTTCCCTCTGCGAAGAAAGTCGCTGTGTCTTTCACGGAAGCCATTGTGATAACTATGGTACTGCTAGTCGCCAACTGAGGGCACCACTCTACGGCCTCTATGTTCCCTTCGCACTTTGCCTGCCCTGCCTGCCTGCCTGCTAGCTTGCTTGCTTGCCTTCCTTTCCCCCGTAACGACTAACGACTGCCGACCGACTACTCTCTGTCCGCCTCTCACGGTCGTCCAACACGAGAGCACACAGCACCGACTCTATGTGTGTGCGCGTGTATATGTGTGTATGAGTGTATGAATGTTTGTGTATGTCTGTATACGTGTACCGGAACGTTCCGCTCGCGGGTACGAAACAAGGCGATGATATTATACCTCTTAAATTCTATGTCGACAGTAGAATACAATCACGATTAAACCCACATCCACATCCGCGTTAATATATCGTAGTTTTATTTATTTAAACGTTCCTGGCTGCCGAGTAAGGGACTCGAAATTAAACGCGGGTAGGCTGGTAGGCTGGTAGGTAGGTACGGAGCAGAGATCGATGCTAGGCGAGGAACGGAGCAGAGCAGAGCCAGAGCCAGAGCCAGAGCAGCGCAGCGAAGCCGACACTCTCTAACACAGTGACATTTCGTATGTGTGTGTGCGTTATTCAGTTGTATAAGTTGAACCGTAGCCCTAGCCATGGCGCCCTCTCTGTTCAGGTTAGTCAAGTCATAGTGTGCCGACATTTATACGTGTGTGTATTAGTTTACTAATACAAATTCGCTTGTTTGGATCACGTCAGCGTCGACCCGTACCGTACCGATGTCGCGACTATCCCGGCCATAAGCTCAACGCGCGATACTTGCCTGTACTGCAACGTTCTTCGCTCGAATGCTGACGATGTCGACTTCTAGTTATGGCTCATGGGTTTACTCATGCAGACATTTCAAGCCTCGTCATTAAGCTCATATATTAAAGAAAAAATAGATCTATCATCGACGATACAAATTATTATTCTTACTAGGTATTATTTATCATTATCATATCAGCTGTATTATAAAACGTAATTAACACAAGTCAAGAATTTCATAAAAAGGAAAGAAAAAGAGAAGATTAATAATCAATGAAACTCTAGTATTATTATAGTCCCAGTCAGCTTCAGTATAGCGTAACAAAGTTGTTGTTGCAGTAAAGAAAAAAAAAAAAAAAAAAACCAACGCAAATGCCCAACTGGTGCGGCGCGGCGCGGCGTTGCGTTTTGTGACGAATAGAACTATTCTAACAATCTTAGGCGACCTTGAAGACCTTCTCTGTCGTAGCTCTCAGCTCTAGAGAAAGAGGTATATTTAGCTGGACATAGTAGTGTGTATGTATCGTGCGTGCGAGGTGGTTCGCCCGAGGAACTCTGTTCGTATACGTACGTATGACGTGATTATTGAAATTATCAGAGTAATAACAAATGGGCAGATTTTTCATTTTTTACAATTTTCATTTTTATACAATAAAAAAAAACAAATATATATATATATATATACTGCACACGTATGGATAGCGGCGTGTGATTTGCTGTTTGTCCAAATGACCTCTTTGGCAAAGGTATTGCGGCCGCTCAAAATACATTCGGGATGTCTACTATGCCGCACCTTCTAGCGGGAACTACGATTTCTCCCTTTTTAGTACTATACATAAATAGTAATATAGCTTCGTAGATCATTCGATAACGGTATACGTATTCGCGGTTTTAAATATATCAAAAATCAACATTGCATCAACATTTTCAGATCATGTGTTAGGAGTGAGATCAGCCACGTTCTTGGAAGGGGGGAGACTCTAGAAAAACTAATTAAAATACTGTTAAAAAACAATGAAGTAAAAACTCGGATTATTCATGTTAAAATAATTCGAAAACTAAGGAATATTGTCTCCCTTAAGATTTTTAATCAATTGTTTTTCTGGAATACGAAAATGAATACGGGGAAAGAAAAATTCAATTTTCACTTGTGTACATTTTTACATGACTGATTTGTATCTCATTACGTGAAATGTCATTTTTCTATGAATTTCTATCACTCAGCAATGAATTTGATGAAAAGAAAAGAAAGGAAAAAATCAGAGGCTCGTTGAGGCACGTGTTCCCATTGAAATAAAAGATTAAAAATTTGACTAATTTTACATTTACAATATTTGGAACCGTATTGAGGGGCGTTTTGATTAAAATTCGTCCGACCCCGAAATAAGGACTACCGTAATATATGTATATTATAGAGCGATTCTGTGGAAAATCACGCGCCTAATAGGTACTCTAAGGAAAAAAAAACTTTCCCTTCTAGGGAAACACCTGAATTGAGGAGATCAAACATCAACGATTGGGTTTCATTTATTACGTGGGAAATAAAACCCAATCGTCGATGTTTGATCGGCTCAATTCATGCGTTTCCCGTTAGCCTACCTATTAGGCGCATGAATTTCCACAGAATCGCTCTGTATATTATTATATATAATATGGTAGTGATTATGAATCAGGGATTTATTTCTAGACGGATGAATGAAAGTGTATACTATATAGTTATACCGTTGAGGTATGTATATACATATACATATATTCACGCAAACCACCCTCTGAGAGACGTACGAGAGACGTACGGAACGATATACATATCTTCTGATCCATGTGTATACCTATATAGGTATATATGTCATGCATAGACGACGCATACCACGTGCTTTGTTGTCCGTTTGTGTGTTATACTTTACTCCTTACACACGGATAATAGATATACCACATGCAGTTTTAAATCTACGTATACAGGATGACCCAGAACCTACGGGCCACATTGAATGGGTATATTCCTTGTCGAATTCTGAGACGAAAGTTCCTTTACGAAAACTCTCTGAGACCAACAGTTCTCGAGTTATCAGAAATCGCGATTGACCAATCAGAGCGTCTTTCTAGTCAACTGCTTCATAGTTTCAGCGGTCCAGGTTGTCCGCTCCATAGTTTTTAGCCGTTCACGTCAACCGCTTCATAGTTTTAGCCGTCCGGGTAATTCGCTCCATAGTTATGGGCCGTCTAGGTCAATCGCTCCATAGTTTTAGCGGTCAAGGTCATTCGCTCCATAGTTACGGTCATAGAGAAACGCTCTGATAGGTAAATTGCGATTTTCAATAACTCGAGAACAGTTGGCCTTAGAGAGTTTTCGTATAGGAATTTTAGTCTTAGAATTCGACAGGGAATATGCCCATTCAAGGTGGCCCGTGGGTTCTGGGTCACCCTGTAGATATATACGTAATTCCTCAATCCAAAGGATCATTGACATTTACGATGATCGGCTGTCTTTTTTTCTTCTTCTTTCTTTCATTGCTGATATCGCTTCTATACTCAATACTTTATAGTTAAATAATATAAAGATTGTATATTCATTTGTAATATATTATTAACCGCACAATAACGACCTGTATATAGTATGTATAATATGTTTATACGTATACGTTATGCCACGGTATAACATTAGAGATAAAAAAAAAAATGTATCGAAGAAACGTATAGACGTACGACCGTGGCTGATATATTATATAATAATTATGTATTATATACCTATGTGTATATGTGTTTAGGCACCTATACCACCTTGACACATAATGACTCACTAATATTTACATATACTTAATACACGAAGTGGCTGTAGGAAATTACTGTTATCTAAATTGGATTATCGTACGGGGTGACCTTGACCTAGGACAACTCGTATCTATTTGTAAATATACTGCAGCATTTCTGTCGATGTGCACGCACACGGAATAATACTCTACCCGACGATTCTTTTTACGTACTACGTCCTCACTCACTCACACACTCACGCACACACGCGCGCGTACGCATACGCATATATGTATATATATTTAACGTTATACACCCACGCGACTGTGATACGATTATATACAAACACAGGTGGAGGTATAATGTATACAATCATGCATGTATCCTCATTCTGTATAGTCTATACTTACTTAGGTATATGTTCGTATCCAGGTATATATACGTGCTATCGATCGAGATAAGAACTATTTTATGAATGGAATTGATCTTTTAATACAAACACAAACACACATACACACACATATGTTACACATAACTTATGTTCATTATACTTCATTATTTCATGCTAGGATAATTATACAATCTCATATGTTCAACGGTTTTCAGTAATACAATAGTAATTTTTGTTACACATGCACGATTTTCGCATCTTTTTGAATCATTGAGCGGGTCTAAAGTGGCGTTTTTCAGATACGCGGGCAAAAAAATAAATGAAAACGCTCGCTACGGCGAACAGCAGGCATTTTCAGTTTATTATTGCCCGTTACTCAAGCATAAGCAATAATATACTCTCTAAATTTGAATCAGTGGAAATCCACTGATTGCAGTTATAAGTATACCACTGATACCAATCAGTGGTATACTTATAACTGCAAACCAGTGACTATTCACTGATTGTCAGTAGTTTTCACTGATTTAGATTTAGAGAGTACTGAAAACAACTGCTAAATTATTTTCCAATAATTTTCAAGAAAATTATCATCAACGAAAAAAAAAAAACGCGAAAATCGTGCTGTTACAAAAAATATGGTGTGTACCAAGGGCTAAGTGGGCTTTTTGACCTTGAGTGGTTGCAGTACTCGATCTAAAAAAACTCACTTTACGCCCTTGGTACACAATATACTATTATTAATATAAATTATAACTTTAAACATTGACAAAATTAAAAAAAACATCATCGCACAACTATTTATGTTTAGGGCGCGTTTAAATATCACGTAACGTTTTTTTTTTCTAGTCATTTTTGACACCCCCTTCCCCCTTATAACAGGCCGTAACAGTCCAGTCAACCCCTCCCACCCTCCTCTCCTAATTACGTAACATTATCGTGGTCATATTGATCTATAATAATGTATTAATAAACACAGCACGCGGCGCGCGAAATTTGAAATCTCAGTTTCCTGGTATTCAATAAAGTGACGTAACATACGACTAATGCCCCCCCAAATAATGTTACGTAATATTTGAACGCTCCCTTATCTATATGATGTCCGGGGTATAAGGTAAATTATTAGTATTCATATTTAACTTGATTATTTTAGTATTTTCTTTTATTGTTGATACTGTTTTTTATACAGGGTGAGTGTCTTCAAAGGTCCAAAATGGGTGGGACTTATTTACGGCGAAGGCATGCATTCAGATAATCAGGTAAACAATTATCCGGGTGGGAATAGGTTGGTAATGCTTAATCATGAATCTTTGCCGCAAGTAAGTCCCACCCATTTTAGACCTTTGAACAGACTCAGCCTGTATAACCTTCAGCTACCTGAGCCGACTTCCATCCTCTATGGCGTTTGAGAGTAGTGATGGACGCACCTGAATCGGTAAGTAGAATGGCAGATGTGCGTCTGAAGTTATGCCCTGTGTACGTTTCAGTTTCTGGTAGTACCAACTATTAGATGGACTTTTTTTTTTTGTTGGTATTATAATATAATTTCACGATATGGGTCATCGACTGTGAATGCTCTTGAAATGTTTGTCTTCGTTTTAGGAATCGAAATTATGACGTAGGTATACCTTTGTCTATCATATCGTTAACGGTCATATTGTATAATTCCTCTCGGCTACATGCGCTTGTTATGCGCCTAATATCAATGCCGTCTGTAAAAACATCCAATTCGATTATAGCGTGTTTATTATACAACATGAATTCTTATCTTTTAGTCAGGTGAACTTGAGCTGAATTGATCTGAGTTTCCAGTTGCGCATCGAGCACAGGCAAATTTACTGTGCGGCTAACTTCATTTATTCATGACAGATAGCCGTGATGTTTATAACCCCCTCCATAATATTTCGACAGTTCGGCTCGTTAAGAAGTTGGCCACACTGAAAATTCTCAAAATTTGCTTGCGCTCGGA
Source organism: Tenthredo notha (assembly GCA_914767705.2). NCBI lineage: Eukaryota > Metazoa > Arthropoda > Insecta > Hymenoptera > Tenthredinidae > Tenthredo > Tenthredo notha. The sequence continues at coordinate 5,964,332 of OU611918.1, read as the reverse complement.
ACTTGTTCGGAAATTTCAGCTCAGGTTCACCTGTCTAATATACATAGAAATTCACGCTGTAGGTATACAGGGTGTTCCAAACCTCGCAGCGAATAGTTTACAGGGTAAACAATTCCCAAAGTCCAAAATATCTAGAGGAATCACCTCATCAGCATTATCACTTTCATTCATATTTAAACAAATGAATTTTTACAATAGTTTGGAGCGCAGTTGAAGCGGTAAATTTCATGTCTACAATGTGAGTGACCCTCGTATGATTGATGAAAACAATGACGATTGATACGGACGGTACGGTGTGTTTCTGCTTCGCAGCGCCCTATACGCGGCGATTTTAGCAAACAAATACTTTTCACTTTACACACACACACACATGTGCATAAAAGTTCACTTTACGCACCGTAATTCGGCACTTTACACACGAATTTCGCAAACTTTACTCATACTGTATGAAAATAGTATATTATGCAACAAGTGCGTAAAAATTCATACGCACGAGTTTCATACGATATTTTTCGACACAGTAAAATTTCATTTTATGCATACTATATTATAAAATATACCAATTTTTCAATGTTCTAGACCTTGTATAGTATATGTTACAGTATTTATATTTTCTATATTGTAATATTACAGTTTTAACTATATATTATATGTATTATAAAAATTGTATATTATCTAAATTCTAGACAATAAATAATATCATAATATTATTATTTGACTACATTAATTACCTCAACTTTTTCATACATACGGATGCAGGGGTTAGACATTGGTGTAAATGGGTTGTATATACCGAGAATATTTGGTGAGACTACCCGATTCTTTTCCTACGGTAAAACCAACACAGGCGTTCGTTGCGTGCATGAGGCTCGTTTGGGAGGGGATGCAATGCTACTTGCACCTCATTCCGTCCTGAACGAGTCTCACGCATACGGTGCGCGCCTGTGTTGGTTTTGCCGTAGGAAAGGTTATCGTGTAGTCTTACCGAATATTCTCGGTATATACATTATGTAGAAAAGTGTAGAGCTGTAGCAGTACCTATAGTAAAAATGAAGAGAAACGCATCATGGAACAAAATTATTTCCCCGGGGCTGAAGAGCAGATGGGGATTTTACCCTTGGTAAAAAGTAATGGGGAAGGGGCAAGGGGGGGGCTGGCCATGCAGGGTATGGTGCCGGGTGTTCTGCCCCGGCACCGTTTCTGAATCCTCAACACTAAAGCCTGCGTTTGCTTAGATACCCCATAGTATAGCCCCAGGTATAGTTATACCATAGAGACTGAATTGCAGCGAGAGCCCCTAGAGGCGGTACGAAATATACGGTGAGAAAAGAAAAAAAAAAAGAAAAATTGCTGACCATTTTTTTTTTCTTCTTCTTTTTATTATTTGGTCGTTTTAATGTGTCATTTACACGTTATAGGTATACTTGAATCGGTATATATACAGAGAAATAGGTACAATGTATGTATGCATCTACAGAAAGATGTACATAACGTGGGCGCGAATTATTGTGGAATTAAAAAGCGTTTCTCTAATTTTCGTTTAAACGTCGAGAAACAAAAGCGTTGAAAATAATTAGTTAAGTTTACTGCTTGAGTCGTTGGTTTTATAAGCTTATCTACCCACGTATACGGATGTGTTATATTACATTATCGCTCCGCATGGGATAGGCGGGAATTTATTAGTGGTGTGAAACAGTTATATACAGAATAGATGTAGATACGACGCGAGAGTATTTTTTCATAATTTTTTTTCTTCTTCTACTATTATTTAAACAAATTTGTAATATTGTAGACGAGTTTTTACTCAATATTAATTTTAATCAACATTACGACGTCTAGTTGATTGATGCTACATACTTACTTAGGTCTATCGTTATTTTATACATCCGATTCCGATTAATTGAAACAACGGAAATATTGGCAGTTTACGATCTTACCGACTCTACAAATTATACGCAGTTATATTCCGAACAAATCACCTCAGAGGGCAACACCTCCTTGAACAGTCAGAGACGGTTGTATCAATATTCAAAAAATAATTCATCGAAATATTATTGAACAAAAAGTTTCATCATTAATCGATCAGGAATTGCCATATTTATAGATTTTTTATAATATTGAATAACAAGCGACGTCGGGGTCAATATCGGTACATGATCATCTATTGAATTATGTAATATACATCTTATCAACTGAGGTCGATTTATTGCTGATCGTAGCTTGTTTGTGTCCGAGCTAGAAGCGCGCCGATACTCAAACTGCACGCGTCACTGAATTACGTCAATCCCTCTCGACTGACGCAAGTCGCTTTTATACTGCGAGAATTTTCCTTTTTTTTTTTTTTTTTGGTTCTCCTCATTTCGTCGTGTTCATTGACTATTATATACCGCGCGTTCGTCGTGCTACACATTCAATACACAACATTTCAAATATCCATTGTCGAACCTTATAACATGCGTATCATTGTATTTATTAACGTGTCATCAAATTTATAGAATTATTGCATGCGAATGGATTTTTATATAACGTTACATCGATTGTAATAGGATTTAAACAGATGGTTGGTACTATGCGAACAATAATTTCATAAGTTTAAAAAAAAGTATCCAGTTGAGCTTTGCGAGCTCGCGCCAAAAGTCTGTATCAGAAAACAGCATGCAATTGTTTCTGACCGCAGCTATAGCTGGGAGACAAGAGCCTCTTCCTCCCCCTCCTCTCTCTCGCTCGCTTTGTATTTTCCTCGTCTCTATATATCAGCTCTTGATCTCCGAGCTCAGGGTTTTTCCCCCATATCTTTCTCCTACTCACAGCTAGAATGCCTTCGATCTTAATTTACATGTATACGTATGTACGATAGATCAGAGAAACGAGACTTCGAAGAATTTGCAAGAGCGTGAAAAAAAAGATCATAAAGTTTCCGCGCCTTTGGACCTCAACACATATGACTGTAGAAAAATGGTTAATTTCTCATAATTTATTGCGATGTAAGAACCATAGATCTGTGGTAAATGTGGGTTCGCATTTCCCGGATACACTATAGTAATATATGGCTATATCGTATTAGATTGCATCCAGAGCAACGACGAGCTTAGACCATAGACAATGTTTCGGTTGGGTAATAAGTAGACCTTATACTGTCGTTATAAAATTATGCCAAATATGAAGTAAAAATTCGACGCGGGATATTTGATTCTTAGATTTTTCCGAAATCTATAAATAATGGCTAAGATAAAATTTAATGAAAGAAGTGTGTGAAGCGTAATTAGGCAAATGAAGATTGAATGAGTATAATGTATGTCAGTGATCGCGGCTGATATATATATCACATTTATAGAATTTCTGGAATTTATGTAATGACTCAATGGCAGTGTATAAAGTTGATACGGAAATATTTCTAACTGTTATTCTGATGATAGTTTGATGAAAGAACTATGCTATAACTTGAGATACTATTAGACGCGAAATTCGATCACATATCCTGTTCAAGCTTCTAGTATTACCCGATATTCAATATTCCCGGTACGTTAGGTTGTCTACCCACAGGCGTACGACTTTTAAAACACATCCGCGACCCCCGGACATTGCAGCAGTATGATTCATATCCAAATTTCTAGAAATATCCCACTAGTAGGTAATACCTATACCTGAGTAACGATACTTCGGGTTACGGCGATGAATAATTAATACAACGATGATAAGAATGTACTTTCAAAAAATTTTTCATTCATATACATTATAATCGCACAATTATACTTATGTTTTATGAAAAGGAATCTAAAAAAATTTATTCTATACACATAAAGTTATATTATATCTATTAAAAATTCTAATAACAACGGCTTTGAATTATAATATTTGCGAATATATTTCAGATTTTCCTTTCCTTCAGTAGTATTAATAATAATAATAATAATAATAATAATAATAATAATAATAATAATAATAATGATAATAACAACACGATTCCCTGAAGAGATCGAAACGTGCCTTCGAATGACGACAGCAGTCGACAGCCGCTTAGTTCAACTATTCGACGTAAGAGGCGCTTGGGTAGCAGAACTTGTTACGGACTGCGCATGTCGTACATTACGCGCCCATAAAGTAGTCCAGTATTAAATGATATACAGTTATTTTACAAGCAGCAGTTAGTCTATGCGGTTTAATTGGAGGGTAGAAACATCGGGAAAAATCTTGTTTTTAAGTTTTATCAATTAATACAATGAAGTGAAATGAAATTTTCTGATAATTTGTGCTTTAAAAATTGACTGGCGAATGTAGTATAATTCGGTATGTAATGTGTCGTCGACCGGCGACATCATCAGCAGCAAGCAGCAGCAGCAGCAGCAGCAGCAGCAGCAGCAACAGCAGCAGCGACTGGCGGCTGATGTGATAAGCACAAGCTTCGCAATGGATTCTAGTGGTAGAGCTGTGTAATTGTTCCGTGGGTATTGCTGACATTTTGTTAAATATATCGTGTTAAAAATAGGTGTTATTATAATCGTATAAAATGAAACTTGACAGATTTTTATTAGCATAATATATATTATCGGACAGTACCGGTGTAAAAAAAATGAAATAGAGTGAAATAGAAATAGTGGCGAATGCAAATACGTGTCTCGGTACGTAAAAGTGAAAGAAGAACTAGAAGAAGAAGAAGAATAAGGATAAGGAGGAGGAGACGTAGACGACGAAGTTAGGCACCTTATAGTTAGTTTATATCGTCTTTCTCGCATTCATTGTGCTACACCGCAGTGATTAAACTTAAACTAAAGATAGCCGAGTGTAAGACAGGTAACACCCACCCACCCAACCAACCAACTAACTACTCTACATAAATATATATATCCGCGGCGGTGAATAAATAAGACACATAGATATACCATCATCAAGGAGTAAAGAGATCAATTGTCGATATCTTCAAGGCGTCAAAAATCAATCTGTTGTGATTATAATAAAGACTAGATACTTTTTTTTTCGCACTTTACTCTCTATCTCGTTCCTTTTTTTTTTTTTTTCTTTTCTTTTCTTTTCTTTTTCTTCTTTATCTTTTTTCCTTCTGTCTCTCTCTTCCTCGTTGACTATCAGGAAGAAGAACCCTGCCGCTGGGGAAAATCCAGCGGATTAAATATCGAAGATTCAAGAATAAACACAAAGTAAGATAACGATTTTACTACAAAAGATAAAACCTACAGCTGAAGAATATAATATTATAACATTAATAAGATATAAAAAACAAAAAAAAAAAAAAAAAACAGCAGCGAATCACTGCTGAAACAAACGCGATGGAGGCGATAGCGAAACACGATTTTAACGCTACGGCTGATGACGAGCTGAGTTTTAGGAGGAGTCAAGTATTGAAGGTTCGTTCATATACATCTATGTATGCGTGTGTCAATTTTTCTGTCTTTCTTCTTTCTTTTTTCTTTACTTTTCATTTGTTCAGTATTGTTATTTTTTTTTTCATTTTTCTTTCGTTTGCGCAGGTATGTGTATATATATTATACATGCGCGACGAAATATTAGCGAGACTTCTTTTTTTTTTTCTTGATCATTATTATTATTAATATTATCATTATTTATCTTTTTGTTTAGAGATGTACAATACAAATGTATATATAACACATATGTATGTATGTGGCACACCTATCCGACCTACCTAACTACCTACCTACCTACCTACCTACCTACCTATCAAGTTACCAATATTCATTCCATGGTTCGAAAAATTTCCTAAGATATACCCCTCTGCCATTTCCCTGCCGCGCAATCGCCAAATATAGAAATACGTACGGGGCTTAGAGCACACAACCACCGTCACTACCACTACTAACACTTTGACCACTTTGGGGCACGGCATGGCAGAGCACGAGTGTGTGTGGGGTGGAGGGGGAGGGGGGAGGTTCACGATTTAAAATTTAACGATAGGAATGAAAATATATATTGACTATTTTCACTGTATCAATACGCTTCTTCCCCCCCCCCCCCCCTTTTTTTTTTTACCTCTCATACCGCCACTCTACTTCTTCAGACACATATGCATATTACTCTAGCCTGCTTATTAATAAATCGAGAAAATTCTACTACCAATAGTTTTCCGTTTGTTTATTGGGTTGAAATATATCGATATGTAATAAGGGGGTTCGTTGTAAAGTAAATAAAAAAAATTATTAAAAAAACACGACTTCGTTTGTTTGTTTATTTATTTATTTATTTATTTATTTATTTATTTATTTATTTATTTATGTAATATAGAGTAGGAGATAGAATTAGTCATTTAATGATATGACAATAGTTTATATAGGGGGCGGGTTTATCGTGTTTTGTATATCCATATCGACAAACCCGTACCACATATAATAATTGTTCTGAAATAAGTTAACTGATTGACTGACACAAATCCCGTTCAAGTTATGCCATGCCTATTTTCTGCTCGCTTGGGCTACAAAACTAACTTCTTCCTATTCATATTACTGGTTACTATTTATAATTCAATGAAACCATGAGATCAGATCATAAAATGAAGTGAAATATAAGACTAAAATATATATATATGCATACATGAAAAATAAAGATTGGAATGGAAAATAATATATCGAAACTCTGTAGCGGCGTTATCAGCTTGCAACAACTTTAGATGATTAAAACTTTGCTGTATACTGACTTCCTGACACTAATAATAATAACAATATTAATAATCATCATTCTTTTGTTGTAGTCAGACTATCTGATAACTTTACACACACACATACATACTACATATATAATATAAGACTATTTTCAAATGATTTCCCTTTATTTATTGCTTTTTAATAAGAACCAGGCTTTCTAAGTTTCTCATCTTTATTGTTAGTCAAATGTTGAACTCCAATGATACTAACTCGGGGCTTTAGAGAGACCTGGATATTATCTGGCCTTGTTCTACCGTTCGCAGTTTGTTTATATTGTATACAGCTGGTTCTGGTATTAATAAATGATGAGTGATTATCATTTTTCATTTCCTCCGCTTTACTAATGTCTAGAATGATTATTGTTGTAATTTTTACTGCTTCGAATTGTGCTTCACTCCATTCCTCTTCTCTCTTCTCTTCTCTCCTCTCAACGCTGGATAATGAATCTTGGAGCTTATTTTTATTCACAATGATGCGTGTGAGCTAAATTCATGATTTTACAGATCCTCAACATGGAGGATGATATGAATTGGTACAGAGCCGAGTTGGACTCCAGGGAAGGACTCATACCTAGCAATTACATCGAGATGAAGAATCACGAGTTAGTAGATACTGTAATTTAGTATGCATCGTATGATCCACCCAAAAGATTACATATCGTATTTTGAACATGATCAAAACCTCATTGTCTACCTAAGTATTGGATGAATATTTGAATTATTGAATATAGTTATGAGCTCTAATTAGTCTTGAGATATGCTATGTGATCCCTTAAACACAGATTACAATGTTTTCCTCCGCTAGAGAAGACAGGAATACAATTTGTCATTTACAAGTGAAGTTGTTCAGATTTGAACAGGATCTGAATGAAATGAAATTTCTCTAGGTGAAGGTGCCTCAGAGATTTCGAGGTCATCTAGAGTTTTCTAAAATTGAATCACATGCTTATTCAGTTGGCTTTATAGCTGAACTTATTAGCACCAACTCCCAACGATCCATGATACAAGCTAATTTTCTATTATTATTTTTTTTTTTTCCATCTGGATCAGCTTAAAACTTTTAAGGCAATTGAATACAGAAAAAAATGTATTCTTATTTGAAACCAAGCAACTTTCAAATCAAACGCCTTTCTCTATCTTTAGTATTTCGAGATATATATCTCAATGGATTTATTGATGGGATTTAGGATGTAGTTTTCTCCAGGATAATCACAAAAGAAGGGTATTAACTATTAGGAGAGTTAGTTTTTTTACTTAGTTTATTTTTCTTTCTAATAATTGCCATACATTATGCATGTAGTTTATGATATCTCGAGACCAAGCACTGAGTCCCGGAAAAGGCTCGAGTTGGTAACGCAACGTAATAATGGTCAAAAGTTTATATTATCTATTTATCTAACTAACAGCTGGTATTACGGGAGGATAACAAGAGCAGACGCGGAAAGACTTTTAATGAACAAACACGAGGGAGCTTTCCTTATCAGAATTAGCGAGAGTTCACCAGGGGATTTTTCACTATCTGTTAAGTGAGTATAACCGACGGATAATATAACAGCAGACTTACATAAATTACAAATTTGTATTTTCAAAAATTATTTTTCAATAAATTTACAGATGTTCAGACGGCGTACAGCATTTTAAAGTGCTCAGAGATGCACAGGGTAAATTTTTCCTCTGGGTTGTTAAGTTCAACAGCCTTAACGAACTAGTAGAATACCATCGTACCGCATCAGTTTCTCGTTCTCAGGACGTTAAATTACGCGACATGGTACCAGAAGAGGTGATTATATCACATTATTACACGAGAATAAGTATATTTTTAATCAACCCCCATTCCCATAATTGATATCTATCCAAGATCTGTTTATCATAAAGACTATGTGAGAGCGTTTGGTACTAGACTTGTGACCAGTAATCTATTAGTCCAAGTAACAACCACAAAGACGGTCATTAAATATGACCTTGTGCAAGTCTGCTAGTAGATAAGAACTTATACAAACCTCTGAGATAGTTTACTGGGATCTGATTGCTGTTCTTGAATAATAATCAGAATCAGTAATGAAAATAATACTATTTCGTATGAGTTACTTCCCTATATCTATAAGACAAACATTTATCCAGCTTTCATTTCTGTTTCTTTACAGTGTTTGGTCCAAGCGTTATACGATTTTGCACCTCAAGAACCTGGAGAATTAGAGTTTAGAAGAGGCGATGTGATTACGGTCACGAATCGTACCGATCAACACTGGTGGCATGGAGAAATTGGCAATAGACGAGGCCTCTTCCCATCAACTTACGTCACGCAGTATCACTCCTAGGTGATTATCAACGGATTTTATTTATTCATTTCTTATCAAAACCACAGGCGAATTAGCACGATTGTCATTTTGATTATATTCAAGCTGACCGAGATAAAGGGGGAACAAAATTTGAATAAATTTTTCATACACTTTCATGTTTTTGTAACGTTGAAAATTACAGGCCACAGAGAGTGATCGAGGCATAGGAAGACCGTCGTTATCTTATCCGACAACAATCACCTACAGAATACGAATAACTGCCGAAATGATAAACAACATTCTACAAACTCCACCGATAGAGTGGGCCTCCAGGATGTATTTGTGGTCTAGGCGCAGGGCTCTGTAGTTAATCTCTATTACATAGACGATTTTTTGAATCTGGTTCTTGTTCGTCTCCTGATTAAAAATCAAGTCAAGCAATTTTTTCCTATTCTGATAGGAAAACTTGTGTCAGGTATCCTAAGGTATTTTATAATTATTAAATCTCATTTCGTGGATAAAAACGGATCAAATTAAGTCACTCAGTTATTTAATATCGCATTGATACATAGCAGAAATTTGATAATAGGAGATGAGGAGATCCTTGGCCTGATAATAACGAGTCTAACAAGATATCTGATTTATAATTACTCAGCTTAAAGTCTGGATCATTTAAGAATATATCTACCCTTAGCAATTCGCCGATAAATTATATATATATATATACATATATACCTATAATGAATACCCTAACTACTTGAGAAATAATCGGTTTCTCCTTTTATAATATGCAAATAACAAATTGATTATAACTAAACTTCATAAGACGATTTATACAATAAATACGAGTCTATAAAGAGGTATATGAAAATCGAACATACATACATACATACATATATATATATATACAGGGTGGGCCGAAGAAAAAGGACAATACTACAAAACGTGAACAATGAAATAATTTTCTTTTTTTTTTTTTTCTTACCAATCAGAAGATGTTTTCAAAAAGTTCATTTTTTTCTAGTTAACAATAAAAGAAAGATAGAGAAGAAAAAGCAAAAAAAAAATACGAGATTTCTTTATTGTTCTTTTCGTTCCTTTTTCATCAACTATATATTTCCAATTCGTGCTCACCTCAAATATATAGTATCAAACACTTTGAAATAGTCTGTTAAATTAATATACTGATATAGATGATAATATAGGCAGGCGTTTGATTTAATTTATCATTGTCTTGATATAATGCTTTTTTATTATCTAATAATAATTGTTTCTTTTTTTTTTTTTTAATTTTTTTTTTCTCTCTCACTCCTCACCCCTGCGCCATTCGTTTTTTCATCTCTTTCATATGAGTTCGTCTCTGTCTCTCCGCACCTCGGTGGTAAATTTATATATTATAATTTGGAGAGACAAGACTGACGATGATATTTTAATGGTTAATTATTATTATTATTATTATTATTATTATTATTATTATTATTATTACTACTACTACTACTACTAGTATTGGATGCGCTTTTTCAAACAAATGACAGTGTGATGATAATACCCTACTATGATATATCGTAGTAGCAGGTGTAATTATATTATATTACATAATATGGACATTGATAATATAATATAATATAATACAATACGATACGATACGATAACGACCCTTCCCTCCCTCCACCCTCCACCCTCAGTAAATGTAATTCACGGTCCGTGCATCACAGACGGTAATATATTAATCAACAGTTTTATCTCCCCCCCCCCCCCGCCTCCTGCCCCGAACATCTTCGCATATTCATTCAGCCATATTAATTCAAGAATGAAATAAATGATAATAAAACATAACTATAAAGTAAAGTAAACTAAACTAAACTAAACTAAACTAAACTAAACTAAACTAAACTAAACTAATTCATTAATTACTTTATCGCCACGTATATGTTGATATTGTTGGGTAGGTATTCGATACTGTATTCACTATAAATATCATTAAAATTTTAATTCATAGTAATGTGTATATCGTATATTGAAAGATTGTCCGTAAAATATCACTTTCAATAGATGTGTTGTATCATCGTATATCAATCAGATATGTGTAAATCAAAGATACGTAGAGTATCTTATAACAGCTAAGAAGTTGTTTTTGTTTCCTTTTTTTCTAATAGTAATAATAATAATAATAATAATAATAATAATAATAATAATTATAATAATGATTACTGTTTATTTTATATCATTGACATGATTGATTGTTGATACAAATTTTTGCATAAAAATAATTTCTTTTTTACTGGCATGAGGGGGGAGGCGGCAGGGCAGGGTAGGAAGTGAATCGGTGAGACGAATATATACCGCGAATATAAGTATGTGACTTGATTATATCCAGTCGTAAGAAAAGAAAGAAAGAAAGAAAGAAAGAATAGGAAAAAAAAATTAAAAAAATATGTATCAATAGATTTCACGTTCACCGTGAACATGCGAGAACGCATAATGGAGAAAATTTCGTTGTGTATTAATTGTTGTCTCGAGTAGAAGGGTAAAAAAACGAAAACTAAAAAAAAAACAAAAAAAAAGGAAACGATCAAACAAGAAATAAAAATCACACGGAACCATAACATGACGACGATAATAAAAAAAATTTAAACAACAAATCGAAGAAAATAAATAAATAAATAAATAAATGAATAAATAAATGAAACAAAAAAGAAAATGCAATAAAAATAAGTAAAGTATAAAATTGTATGTATATTTTTTAAGAGTTATATAATTTTTCTAATGATCTTGATAATTCTGAATCCTCCTTTACCCTTGTTTTTCTTTGTAAACATTATATTATGATTATGATTATTATGATTATTATTATTATTATTATTATTATTATTATTATTAATATTATCATTATTATTATGAAGATGTCTAGCATTATATTGTGTAATTATTATTATTATTATTATTATTATTATTATTATTATTGCGTTATGTTACATTTTATTAATAACAATATATTATATTAATCGTATTTGCATGCCTTTTATTCGTCTTTTTTTCGTTTTTTTTTCTTTTTTTTTTTTTTTTTTTTCATGAAATCTTTTCATTCATTCATGTCCACGTACCAAATTCCTATATTGTAAGCGTAAAAATAACCACGCGTTATACCTATATACTATATAAATACGTATATACATATATATACATATATACAGTATATTAATATAATTATTAGAAAAGAAAAAAAAAAAGAAAAATTGTGATTTTTTTTAATTTGATATTCTATTTGAGATTCTCAATGAGAATGTTGATGCGCGCGTTTGAATTTTTTTTTTTTTTTAGCACACCCTAATATATATATGGGGTAGTCCACCTCAGATCAGCAAGCCTCAAACCCTCACTATTTCAGATTGCCTTAATTATCATATATGATTCTTGTTAGGGTTTAAAATGATCAAATTAATTTTTTCAACTTTTTATTATGGGATCTGACTTAAAATTACAAAAAAAAATAAAAAAAAATCATACGCACTCTGCATGATTACCTAGAAACATTTTCCATCAATGATCAAAGTTGAATTAAAAGTTGAAAGACCGAGACAAAAAAAAAAAATTAAATTATTAAAATGAATAATTCGAATGATTTTGCGATTTTTCTAAATCTGAAAACAACAAAAAGTAAAATAAAAGTAGATAGAAAAAACAAAGAAAAACACAATAATTGAAACAATTTTTTATGTTATTTTATTATTTATCCGCAATTGATTTTTTTTTGTTTTTGTTTTCTTATATTCAACCAAGGATTCCGATTGGTAAGTTGAAACGATTTTTTTTTTTTCAAACAAAGACTCTGGCGATCAATTTAAGTCAATAAATTGTGAATAAATAAACTGCCGATTTTACTTCGATCTTTTATCGTTAACACATAAATTATATTTGTATGAAACAAAAGAATTTCTTGATATACATATTATTATTATTGATGGATCAACATCATTTTTCATTATACCTTATATATTATACACGCACTATATATATGTGTGTGTGTGTACAGAGTTATAGTATATACCTATAATTTATCGGCATAATTATAATAAACGAATATTAATTCTCTTTTGTAATTAGTGTTGTAGTAGTTAATATAATAGTCTGTATATAGGTATAAAATGTATGAACAACACGTATCGATTAATTATTCAAAATTTCTTAGATTTAAATATATGATTATTATAGAAAAAAGATACATACATACATAATACTACAATACTACAATATGTAGCTATACAGCTTTGGAATTAGTTCGATGTGAAATTTGGTTTTATCAAAAGTATTAGTAATTGTTACTAACTATAATGTAATTCAAAGTTACATATATAGTATATAACTAATATAATTAAATTATAAATTGTCTGTAGTGCCAGGTATTTCACGATTTATTATACATTACATTATACATTAGAATCATAAACGGACACTATAATTAGTATAGTATATAGTAGGGTGCTTTTTTTGAAACGACTATTTTTTTTTTTTTTTTCAACTCCCCATTGAAAATCTTGTAGTAGACGTCGAAAAAGGAATCCTGTCCAATTTTTAGCTCCTAATTCCAATTCTAAGTACTCGCACTTTTCTTTTCAAGTTTTCCCATGCTAAAAACATCATGAGCACTTTTGAAGAACATTAAATTCTCTGTCAAATGAGTCTTGGATGAGAACAATCCATTGAAATGCAGCTGAGTTGTGCGCGGCTAAAGAAAAAGTAGTAATATTTACATGCTTTTCGTATGGGAAAACTTAAAAAAAAAAAGTGCGAGTACTTAGAATTGGAATTAAAATCTAAAAATTGGACAGGATTCCTTTTTCGACGTCTACTACAAGATTTTCAATGGGGAGTTGAAAAAAAAAAAAAAAAAATAGTCGTTCTAAAAAATGCACCCTAATATGTACGTATGGTTTATAGTAATTATTATTACTTGGCCTTAACACATATATACATATAATACGTTATCAATATATATACATACATACTATATTAACAATATATTTTTATGTCCTATAAAATAATAACAACACAATACCCTGCATCGCTATTTTTCAAATAATCAACTTTTCAGCAATTATCATATATAGAAATATGAACTATAACATAAATTCATGGAATTATTGTTTCGAAATTTTTTTCTTTCAACTGAAAATCAATCATATACCCAGAGATTAATTCATTGAATCCGGAGTCTTGGAATGATGAATTTACTAATTCGTTTCAGCATAGGAATGATGACTTCGTTTGTTCAATAATTATTTTAAGAAATAAAAAACAACAACAACAACAAAAAGAAGAATAGAATCAGTTTATAAAATATAGTACAATATAAAATAGATAATAATTTGACGCATAATATAGAATCTATTTAATTTCTATTAATTTCTTTTCAATTATTTACGAAAGGGCGCGCCTTATTCAACATAAGAGGTTCAAGGCTTATGACAACGATCACCTGTGTTATTGCAGCAATATAATAATAGTATACAATATTTTTCTTCATGCTATAATAATAATAATATACGATATATACTGACATGAGTCGAAGATTTGCGTGTAAATATGAAATAGTGTTAATTTTACGTTTTTTTTTTTCTTTCAACATTATTTATTTTTTTTTTTGTTTTTTTTTTTTTACGATTCTACCATTTTGTTATAACGAATGATTATATAACAGTATAACACAATAACTATCTTACAATAGTAATTGTCGATTAAACATACATTATTGTCGATTAAACATACATTATTATATATAAATAAACTTGATTCGAGTTTGAATACTGGACCAAATGATCATAATATTTCATTGTTTAGCCCTAGATCATCAACGTAATATTATATTTATCATTTGATCATATTAATTTTTGTATAAAATTAGCAAAAAAAATTTTTTAATGTTAATTATACATATGTTATCGCATAATATATATTTGCTGCAATCATTCATAGAAATTCCCATACATATATACATATTACCCTTTGAAAATGATCTATATATATATAATATAATACTAACATAATCATATGAGATTATTATTATAAAAACTTTTCATTCACGATGTATTATAGATTTAATAATTATAATGTATAATTATTGATGAAAGCGCGCGTAAACTAGCGTGAAAATTATAATATCATGTATTAACAATAAAGTTGGTACTCTTTTGCAATCTCATAAATATAACGGCGATAGTTGATTCACATTACGGTTTACGTATTAATAATGATTTAATTATCAAATCAAATGAATAAAATAATCATCAGTTATCGAAAACTATAGTAATAATCGTTTCAGAGTTTGAATTCCCGCGCGGGTTTACGTTCACTTCCGTAAGTAATTCCACTACTATAGAACCGTTAATTCTTATTCACCGATTTAAAAAACGAGTAAATATGACTGTGATAAATCACGAAGCGAATAAATGAATAGAAATCTTCAACTTTAGAATAAAAATCAACTATACTTGGTGAAAAAAGGTTGGAATAATTTTGACTAACTTGACTTCCGGCGTTGCCAAACCTTAGGCCTTCTTTCCTGTCTGGAAGTCTCCCAGTGGCATTGCCCAACGTGAGTTTAAGCCAAAAAAATATCAGATTAAATGCCTTAAGGGTGTTAAAATTGTTAAAAATCTGTCGGTTTTTCCACCGTCGATATTACGATGATATAAAATCGTGTGAATAACAAATATCGTATGATTTTAAACTAAAATATGAAAGCAGTAACACCTCGCGCGGTGTTTATACCACGTGGCGTTCCTAGCCCCCCTATTCTCGCCGCGGTTAAAAATCTACAATATTATTTTTCTCTCCTTTACAACAGCACTAATATTATCAATTTATTTTACAGGTTGACTCGTAATTCAACCACAACGTTAAAATGTCGGGAGGATTAGATGTGTTGGCTCTTAAGGAGGACGACGTTACCAAGATGTTGGCTGCCTGCACTCATCTTGGTAGCGAGAATGTAAATTATCAGATGGAACAGTACGTCTACAAGCGTCGCGCTGATGGTGAGTCTGGCAATAAGAATAAAATGAAAAAACAATCGAAGAATAATAAGTAACATTATTTCGTTATCCTCCATCTCTCCTCATCAGGTGTTAACATCATAAATCTCCGTCGTACTTGGGAGAAGCTTTTGCTTGCGGCTCGTGCCATAGTGGCGATTGAACACGCTAGTGAAGTTTTTGTCATAAGTTCTCGTCCTTATGGTCAAAGAGCTGTGCTTAAATTCGCCGCTCATACCGGAGCTACGCCAATAGCCGGTAGATTCACTCCTGGTGCATTCACCAATCAAATTCAGGTAAGCGTATTGTGATCAAAGAAAACAAACAGACTTTTAGTTCTTATATTATTACTCCGAATAAAATGATGATACAAATTATGTCCGGAATAATACCGTGATGGTACATAAGGCTTAATCTTTTCTGAATGTATGAATTTATTATTATTATTATCATTAACAATCGTATGAATAACGTAGGGGCTGATAATTGGTCTTTTTTGTTTAGGCTGCTTTCCGAGAACCTCGTCTACTGATAGTAACTGATCCGGTAACAGACCATCAACCTATTACAGAAGCGAGCTATGTGAACATCCCTGTCATTGCTTTCTGCAATACTGACTCTCCGCTTAGATTCGTCGATATATCTATACCGTGCAATACCAAGAGTACGCACAGCATTGGTCTTATGTGGTGGTTCTTGGCTCGCGAAGTACTACGGCTGCGTGGATCAATTCCTCGTGAAACTAAGTGGGAAGTTGTAGTGGATCTATTCTTCTACAGAGATCCGGAAGAGGTTTGTATAATTTTCATTTGAATAAAGGTCCACCCTAACACCTTGAATCACCTATCTTTGAAAGTTTGTATCAGTTTTTCACTAAGATATCTAAATATTGAAAATTCAGATGAACCCGAACATAAATGATGATAAAAATATGTCGAGAATGAAAAACGTGTTCACATACATATGGCTTAATCTTTTCTGAAACCTAAACAAAATCGAATTAGTTGCCTCGATTTTATCCCGTTTAAACTAAACTCTGGTTTTAAAACCGTTTGCTAAAGGCTGAGAAAGAGGAACAAGCAGCCAAGGAAATCGCTGCTCCACCAAAGATGGACTTCATCAGTAGCGCCGAAGCTCCACCTGCCGCTGAGGCCGGATGGGCTAACGAAGTCGCGGCTGTTCCTGCAACCGAGAACTGGGCTGATGATACTGGTGCTACTCCTGCACCTGCTCCTGCTGCTGGTGCACCCGCTGCATTCGCTCCGAGTGAGGATTGGGCTTCACAGGTATTGAAAATTAAATATTTTAATTCAAGAATATCTCATACATTCCTTTCTCTTTTCATACAATTTTGATCTTCTTTTTATTCAGGTACAAGACGACTGGTCATCAACTACCCCTGCCGCTGCAGCAGCACCTGCGCCTACACAGAGCTGGGGTGGTGCGACAGCCGAAAAATGGTAACGTGTGTTCTCTACAGAGCTATCACATCGGCATTTCACTTTGTAATACTATATTAATAAAGTGATTCAATAATACGTTGCGTTTAGTAAGTATTTATTAAATAACAGGTAAACATGGAAACACGCTTTTCCCCCCCTTTCTAATCGTTTCTCCGATCATAGGACTGAGACGTTCTGATCATAGGGCTAATATCCCTGGTCGATGTAATTTCCGCGGTAGTTTTCTTTGTCCGATAATTTGCCGTGGACTTTGAACCTGTATATGCATGTGTAGTCCGGATGTCCCCAGTTTGATTGTACTTCAACAAGAATCGTCTTAATCGGATACAGCTTGGCCTCTTCCTATAGTCAAACATTTGAATAAGAAATTCTGAGCTTATTGAACTCTGTACTCGCATTCAACTCTGGCCAATATTACCTTTAATTTGAATGTCCGTGAAGATGGGCCGTGCATATCATAGGTAAAGGTACCCAGTGTGAGAAACATCTGGTCAATAAAACCCTGTTCAAATAACACAACTTGTTCAAGATTATCGCTCAGCTTATTTGAATAGAAAATTAATTATTCATACTAACGTAAAGAACGAAGTCTTTTGGCGCAGAGTTTATTGATCCAGTTAGAGAAATGGACACAGGTATATGCTCGAGTGTTATTTGGTCGATTAGAGTAGGATAGGCTAATTCTATCACGATTTTTCCTCTTGATCCTTTGAACGCCCAGCATTCTCCCGCTTGAGTCCAAGGCTGTGCAAAATGGAGAAATAAAAAATGGGAAGAAATTTCATTTTTATAAGAAAGGATCCAATTATTTTAGTTTTTCGGAAACTTGGAGCCTAGTTTCAGTCACACCTGTATCACTTTGCGAGGCGTAAAGTAGTTCGCTTTCCAAATCGGAATTCCAAATAAAGTTGTCTGCTGATGCCAAGGCTCGTAGTATGACTCTGTGTCTGGAGTGTCTAATACAGAGCCGCCAGCAGCCTCTGAAGCGAAGTCAGCCAATTCTTCGTCTAACATAAAATAACACATTGGTAGTTTTAAAATTCTTTGATTGATTCAGCAGATAGAAATTCGTATCTGGAGTCTTTTTTGGCATACCTCTATAGTGACTGCGCATAATGTTCGATAGCTCTTTATACTGGCTTTTCTGTGAACAGAGGTATTTTCATTCTTATATTCTCAGTCTATTATCTCATAAAGAGAAAGAAATTTATATTGTGAATATGCCTCTTATTCTTTCCGAAACTTAGATACTTTCTTTATACATTCTGATTCAGAGATCGGGAAAATAAAAATTATCTGCTCCTAAGTATCGACACACAATAATTGCATACATAGGGTAGAAGTACCGGTTTTGGCCACCTTTGCCCCCTTTTCTAGCCACTTCAGATTCGAGTTAATATCTAAAGCATTCTAAGATCAGTATATTATTTTTATGGAATTTTCCAATCTTTACAATCATATAAATATAATTTATAATGTCACAGTATTTTTAGAATGTTCTTTATACCAATTTGAGCCTATAGTGACCAGAAAACGAACAGTGGCCACAACCGGTACGTCTACCATACTGTATGAATGATGCCGAATAGGCAGTGAATCAGTGAGAAACTGCATTTCTATCGGTAACATGTTTAGAAATTTACAAATTAGTATCTTGAAAGCTAGGAGAGATGAGAAAGAAGGATTTCGATGAATTTGAATGCTCTGATGTTCTTGGGATAATTACACACAGAGACTTTTTTCTGAACTTACTCAATATCGTCGCAGAAGAATTTCAAAGGAATTAGATCGTTTTTGTTAAAGCTTGAATATCATTGTCTCTGAAATATTTCATCGGAGTAAAACTGTTTTTCTACAGTCAAAGTGTACTTCGTGTTTATGAGAGAAAGCTTTAACAAACACGTAACTAGAATTCCTCTGAACTTATTCATAAAATATATTTATCACATAACGGTTTTATTTCATAAAACCTATAATTGAATATATGTGTAACATTGGGATCCTTAGTGAATATAATGACCATGAAAAAAAAAAAAAAAAAAACCAGTCAATCATTCGTAACTTTAGAAGTCATATAACTGCATTAATCCAAAGCCTCATTTTCTCTGTCTATGAATAAAGTTTACAATACAAGAACTTATGTTTGCTTATTGTGTGTCTAACTCTGTGCGGAAGTGTAATAGCCAGTTTTTTTGATGAAATAATATCAGCTAGTGTTGTGTAACCATTTGTTTTAAACTCAATTCAAGATTGAGCGCCTCGTTTTTGAGATTCTCAAGCTTTCGATCCAGGTTTGAAGACTCAACGACTGTTGCTGAGTCCATAGCAATGAGCCGATCTTTCATCGGACTTTCATCAGTCTCAATTCCATTGTGAGCCAAAGTATAGGTGAGAAATACACCTGCAGTTTTAAAATGAATTCCCATTGAAGAAGAAGAAGAAAAAAAAGGTTGGAAGTATAATAAATGTATGAGATACTTTCTCTTGTATTTTAATATTGATATAATAATATTTATAGCGACGATTAATTGATAATATATAATATACCTGTGCCTAAGGCGAGCATAAAAACGACTTGTAATATTGAGCTTAGAAGTTTTATAATAAATTTTGCGAATCGACGAGCCTTGAGCAAAACCCATAGATCTATAGTAACCAGACTCATGGTTAGTCTGTATAATAAATAGCCACCAGCTGAAAATAGGTAATTAATAAAAGTATATATAATAAAAGAATTACATTTAGAGTTTATAGATAATTATCGATTTTAATTACACATATTAAACTCTTCGTTTGAACACGATTTAACTTTTTGAATACCGTTCCGTTTCCGTTATTCCTCCGTCACAAACAAGCTCGTCTTTACCGTTTGAGTTTGAGATGTAACAAAAGACGACCGACGTTCCTTTTGAATCTTTAAACACAAGTACCTCCACCATCCGCAAGATGACTCTAGCGTGTAGTATATCGTGTTTTACACTCTCTGACTCGATTCTCGAATTCTCGAACTAGTATTAAACTATTGCATATGACAGGGTGAAATTCAAGATGGCGATCTACGTTGTGATTAGTTACTTTTTGACTACGTTGTCGTCATCTTCGTTGATCGCTGTTACCAGTTCCTGTATATATTATTAAAAATCTCTTGTTCCCATGTATAAAATCCAACCGAGTTTCACAAACAGTTTATCATTTTTTTAATCAATATTATCAATCATCGAGGTCGCACACAATCATGGAAAAAAGGTTAAGTATACTTGATCATTTCATACATAATCACTTATCTGTTATGTATCTAAATACTTATCACACTCCATGCTGTTTATCGAGTATTTATACATTCGTACATTCCTGCGCTTAATCCTCATAACTTCGTTACAACTGATAGATAGATAGACATATACATAGATAGACGGACCCTTTCTTGTCATTAAATTCTTCAGTCAGGGTTTGTTTTCGTCCAAATAATATCTAAATCTATATCTGTTTCTGTCATAAAACAAGATTCCTTCATTTCTAAGTATCAGTCATATTTTCTAAACATCAGGATGATGAATTGGGGTAGTTTTTACACTTGGATATTTCAAACTGTTACACAGGGAACGGCTTTTCCTAGTTTATTTACTAATAGCTGTGTGTGGCTCAAAACACAAAAATACTAATTTTTATCCTGTTTTTTGGTCCATATTTACAATCTTCTGTACATTATTATCAGGCTTTTAAACCATAGGGGGTGGGAATTGAGTTTGAATAAAATTTGAAGACTGAAATGTGTCTGGGAGTTGTAATGCGACTCATACCCACTTTGGAAAGATGCATTTTTTACTACTAGCTCTAACTGCTTACTTCAAAGCAGACAATGATAGTTTATCTAACAATTGAGCACAATTTTACAGAGTAGATAATCCGCGCGAAGGAACAGCTCATAAGTCTAACAGTGCTAATAACAACTCTCGAAATAATCATGTGAAGAGGAACAAACGACGCGGTAGTAAAAAAGGGAATACAAACAATCTTGGGCAAAGTGGAAGTGGAAGTGGCAATGGAAATGGAAATGGGAATGGGAATGGAAATGGAATAGGAGGAGCTGGAGCTGAACATCAGCAGCACTTGAATTCTAAAAAAAATTTTTTACCTACGCAAGCTGCACCGAAACAATCAGATTACGGAAACGTTTTTTGGCAACAGTCACCGATCCAGCAGCAACAATTGCTAACAACACCAAACGGCCAGCGTTTATTTACCGCAGTATCAGATCCTACAGTATGCGGCTACTCTCCTATGCCTTTGACTTATGCTATGGAGCCTGTTTCCTTGCCACCTATGTACCAGCTTTATCAACAAGTCCCTAGGCCTAGTTATAGAAACTATAGAGGAAAGCCAAGGAGAAATCACACCCAAATACAGGGAATGGTCAATACTGGTGGATCAAATATCAGGAATACTACTAGCTTAGTAAACAGCCAGATGAACGGCTACTCTAGTCTTCAAGAAAATAATTTTCACTATTCAACAAGTATCGGATATCAGAATGGAGACTATGCTAGTCTACCACCTGCCGCTAATATAGATAATGGCGCTACTGGTGAAGAGCTAAGTTCTGAACATAGGAGGTACTCTGATCCTGGGCTTGGACCACCTCAGATACCTGCTACTCCTAGAAGCGATGATTCAGAAAGTACTGAGAGTCACAGTTCGATAACTACAGTTGGTAGAAGCTCAAAATTGATCCTGAGTCTCATTGAACAGGTAGAACTTCCCTCCTTTTGAATCTTTATTTGAACTCGATTTTGTTATTTATTCAACATATTTCAATATCAATTTTTTAAACATTGGGGAATTGTTGAACAGAAATTATTGATTTTTTTCTCAAAGCTAAGGCCTTGGTCTTTACCAAGTATCAAAATTATCAAATGATGGTGATTTGGGATGGATAAGTCTCTAATCTTTGAATTAACTGAAGATTTAAATGGTTTTTAGATTATGTTTTTGTCCTGATTGATTCATGTGTTTTGTGTATTTGGTCTGTCAGGTGACTGCATTAAAAGAGAGCAATAGCCAGCTATTCAAAGAACTTCATCAAACAAAGTCTGAACTCGAAACAGTGAAGTTGGAATTGAACAGACTAAAGCAAAGTAATTTTGCTGATTATCAACCCGGTATGTTGTCAGGTTAGTATATATAGTGGGAGAATTTAAATATCGAAAAAGGAATATTTAATAGTGGAATTCCATTATCGCCTGATAATTATTTCAGATATCGTTAGGGAGATAAGAGAAGCAGCTAAAGTTCGTGAGGAATCTTTAATTTCAAAAGTAAAATCTATGATTAATGAAAAACAACAATTAAAACCAACGGTTGCAGATACGTCGGAAAAAGAATTGGACGAATTAAAGGTGAGAATATTTGCACTATAGATCGCGAGTATCATTTATTAATCTTTCAGCCAGCAGCTAAAAAGGTTTTAGTTTTCATTTTTTTTATTTTTCTCTTATATTTCCAAGGAAAAGCCTTTATATGATATCGCGTACCCATAGGCAATTAATAGGGTTTTTTTTTTTTTTTTCTCTCGTCTCGGAAGATTGCGATTTGCGGTGCCTTTGAACTTCTTGTACATAGCGAGACCCTGAGTTTCCATAAAGGTCAATTCTCAGGTAGAAATTAAACGGAGAAACGGAATAGGAGAGATTTGGAAAAAAAAAGAACAGCAACTCTGTTGTAGAAAAGAAGAAAAATTAGCAAAGGATCGCGCGGTAATAACGATTGTTTTAAAATCGCCAGATAGTTATCAGGATAAAATCTAATATTGCGTTGATGTAGCCGTTCTCATAGTTATTTATTTATTTGTCGTGTGTGTATGTGTATGTGTGCATGCCTTTGTGTGTTGTATATTACGCGCACGAGGCATAACATATATATATATATTATAAGGGATGAAAAATAAGAAGGTTTCGTGCTTTTAGCATTCATCCTCCCATGACACAACGCTGTGCCATAAGGCCAAAACGCTGAACAGTGAATTTAGTGTTTGCACAGTGGTCTGTCTCTCGGTGTTCATACCGACTGTTTGATTAGGACAACGGACGAGCCAGGTGGCGACTTGGCGAGGATGCGAGGCACACCGTGCCTCCTCTTCTTTCCCTTTACTGTGCCACATTACAAATTTCCCTTACGAGGACTAAACACCGCCTCTATAGCATTCTCGAATCTCGTTGTGTTATTTAGTTATTGTTTCACTTTTTTGTTCAACCGAAAATCATTGTTCATTATCATATTAGTCACCGTCCGATAAGATTATATTTAGGTCTGTCCACGTGGTCGACAAGCAGAGCTTTTACTTCAGTTGAAGTCTGAAAAAATGAAAAAAATAAAAAACTGATCGGGTCATATTCCGGCCCTTTTAAAACGGTAAAACTTTTGTCTGAACAATTTTTCTCTATCTTTGCTAACTACGCGGATAATCGATATAATAGAACGCTTCGTATATTGGGCATCCCTTGTCAATTCGACGCACTTTAACTCTCAACAATTTTCATTTCGATTTTGATTTTTGTCTTACAGTATTACCCCCTGGAATAAAGCAATGATTATTTTTTTTATATTTTTTTTCACCGAATCATTTCAAACTCCTTTCAGCCATTTATTATACTGAAACGTTTTATCATTTGTGATGTGTTCCGAAGTCGATTATATGTGATCATCTGTCACACGGTCGAGAGCTACGAACGTACCGTACCTACCCACGATTTTTGACATTTGTCAGTCGACAGTGACAGAGCAGACAGACGGAGAGACGGTGTCGTGTGATACAGAAATAGCCTTGTGCAATGCAGGGGTGGGACAGGGACGGACATCAGGGCGGGCAGCCACTTAGCGGCTGTCAGAGAAAAGGCAGGCCTTTTTCTCTCTCTCTTCTCTTCTCTTCTCTTCTCTTCTCTTCACTCCGAGTTCTCGTCTCTACGAGCTTTAGGTTCTCGGGTTACAACCATCCATTAGCCTCATCAACAAAAAGCAATGGCTGCCCACGCCATCGCCATTGCCATTGCCATTGCCATTGCCATTGCCACTGTTAAGCCGTTGTCCGCGTCATACGATGCAGTCTGTTCAATTTCCATGATCTTCAGAATTGATGCGGTTAAATCTTAGTCGCTTTTCGTCGACGAAGTTCTTTGTTTTTTTTTTTCATTGCTTGGTGTTTTTTTTTTTTTTTATTCAAAAATCTCATTCGCGGTGGATGAAATTTGAAAATTAGAAGCGAACGTGAAAATAAAGGACACGAGTAAATCCAGCGATTGAAAGAATTGGAAATCTTTGAATGATTAAGTTTTGAGAAATTTTGCAGAAATATAGAGACTCTATTGTAAATCACAAAATTTTTCGAATTCATCCAAGTCACCATAGTCAACGAAGAGTTGATATGTCATTTACAAAAAATATATATTTTTCTTAGAGCCAATTAGCGCGGATTACAGACGAGAAGGCTGAGACAGAGACACGGCTCGCTAAAGTGGAGCACGAACTTGCTACCCTTAAATCGAACGCTAAGTAAGTAGTGATCATCAATATATGGATTCTTGTTGAATATACTTATACAGCAGAAAAAAAAACGAAATAACCACCACCAAAATATGCTGTGCTGAAATAGTACATTACACTACGAGTCCGGGAAAACTTTTTCTGACGAGTGTGAGGTTGCAGCACGAGCCGAAGGCGAGTTTTGCAATCACACGAGATCAGAAGAAGTTTTTCCGTCGAGTATTGTACAAAATTTTACTTCAGGAGGTGTGAAAATGGGGGATTTAGCCACGCGAAGCGTGGGTAAAACGTCCAAAATCACACTGAGTGAAGTAAATACCTTTTCCACACGGCGTGCGCAAAGTTCGATTTTGCACACGCTTCGCATAAAATTCAACTTAACGCGCGCTGTGTTGAAAAAATAAAGTTCGATACACGTGCGAAAGATGATTCTCGACTCGTGTGAATGTCAACTTTAAAAAACTTTACACTCGTCCAAGAATCAACACTTTCGCACCAGTATCGAAATAGTACATTAGTATACGAGTCCGGTAAAACTTTTTCTGACGAGTGTGAGGTTGCAACACGAGCCGAAGGCGAGTTTTGCAATCACACAAGATCAGAAAAAGTTTTTCCGTCGAGTATTGTACAAAATTTTACTTTAGGAGGTGTGAAAATGGGGGTTTTAGCCACGCGAAGCGTGGGTAAAACGTCCAAAATCACACTGAGTGAAGTAAAGTACTATTTCTGCACGGCGAAATTTGGGATGAATATCTAACTGTGAGAGATGATGAGGTCAGAATGAAACTAAGTTTTGAGGGTCTCCCCTATGATGCACCATTCTTGATTTTGGGGGTGGCTCATGCTCGCAGATAACGCCGATGTGTAAATAGTTTAAGTGTAGTCAGAATTTGTTCGTCACGCGTGTCGCTATGATGGTTATCAATTCTGGTTTGACGTCTACGTGTAGCCACGAGGGCCAGGAGATCGTTGCCCTTGAAGAAGAGACGCTGGCGCTTCGCCGGGAGCTACAAGAAGCACGGGCGTCGCGTACCCTGGCTGAAAACCACGCAGCAAAGTGCGTAAATGCAGTAGCAAGACCTGTCACGCCTGCCACGCCTGTAACACCTGTTATTATCACAATCAGTACACCCCGCTGCAATATAAATGATAATCCCACGGTCCCGCAGCCATCAATCCTTCAAAAAGTTGAAAAAAAGGTCGATTCCTTGATCCCAATATCCTTGAATTGTTTGTCGACAAAAAACGTCAGTGAAACGGTTTTAAAATCATCAAAATTGGCTAAAATATACGAGAAAACAAACTCCATTGAATTTCCGACTACTAGTTCGCCGAAGATCGGCAGTGATGAAAAATTTGGAAACGATCTAAGCTCCATTTTTGATCATTTGATTATCGGCGACGAAAGAGAGGATAAAATTTCTAATAACGAATTGATTATCGATACATCTTCAACATCCGATAATGATACTATTGCAGTAACAGTGCAGTCAAGTGCTTGCAGCAGCAATGCTTCTAGCAGCGATAGATTCAAGAAGAATATGAAAAATTTTGAGGAAACATCGCGGAGGAAATTAAAAAAGAATTCAATTCCTGACGTGGCAGTTGTTTCCGGGAAGTCTTTATCTTTTCAAAAAAAACCCTGTTCCGTTAAGATCCTTAATTCCAAAGGCCTTAAACCTGCACCGACAAAATCTACTTATACCACAGCCTACATATAATAGGATATCTCACGTACCGCTGGTGCAAACATTATGGGAAATCGCTCATCGTCAGATCAGATCACTACCAACAATGGGGGTCTCACGGGCTTAAATACCGGCTACGGTTCTGTACATATGAACAAAAATAAGCACGTAGGTTGTTTTTTTAATCATCCATTCATGATCGTTTTCACGCATGCTTATACACATTTTTTTACACTGTATACTATGCAGTGTGTCGTTTTATATATTTACATAACACTACTATATATTCTTATATATACTTACGCACATTCAATAATTAGCTTGACTAAACGCATTAAGCTTCGCATTACCTCGTCTTCACACCTATTATTGTATTCATTTATCTCACGTTCACTGTTTACCTTACTTTTCCTATATGCATATGTCTAGCAGCACGAATGTTGTTCTTTTCTTTTTTTTTTTTATTCAACTTTTTATTTACCTCACATCAAATTCCTGCTCGTAAAATTCCTGTAGATAAGAATAAGAAAAAGAAAAAAAAACAAAATCAAATACAGCCAACGTTCTTTAATATTTTTTTACACTCACGGATTTTCACGCTTCTTTTATTCCGTATTTAGGGTATTTTGTTTTGCAACTTTTATATATATATATATATATCTTTGTATTGGATCATCGAAATGCTCCGTTTGATCCGTATTGAAAACCGCCAGAACTTCTGTACGGGTAAAAATCTCAAATGTCATTAAGAAAAAAAAAAAAAAAAAACCCATTACGTTTGATATTTTTCGAATTTGAAATCCGAGACGAAAATCAATCAGGCCAAAATTTGGCTTTTTTTAAACGGTGCAATTTTTGTGTAAACAATTTTTCTCCATCTCAATTAAACACGGAGATAATCGATGTAATGTGTCACTACGGACATAGGGTATTCCTTGCCAATTCGACCAGGATCGGTTTTCACTCATTTAAATAACGATCTTGAATTTCCATGGCATAGTACTAATCGATAGAAGTAGTCACGATTTTTTTACAGACTATTTCGCTAATCCGTGAGCTAGATATGATTTTTCAAAAGTTACGTTCATTGATACGGACACAAAGGTTTCGTATTAGTTTAAATATTCTTTTTTCGAAGATCGTAAAATTTTGAAAAGTCTTGTCTTTCCTATGGGTGGAGGAAGAAAAAAAAAAGATCCAACAAAAAATTACAGTCGGTTCAGAAGTGGTAATGATCGACCCTGCACGTCAAATTGGCACGAAATTTCCCATACATACGAATATCTTCTGGTTTTATCATCTTAAGAAATCATTATCGTACCATATGGTTCGATTGAGTTTTGAATTTTTGAAATCGCATCAATAATAATAATAATAATAATAATAATAAATATAATAACAATAATAATCAGAAATCTAATAATAATAATAATAGCAAGGGAGTAAAATGATAAAATATAATAATGAAGACTGGTGTCGCCTGTGATTTGTTAGACTGGAAAAATTGATGGGAATACTTCGCAAGAAGATGAACGGTTCGAGTACGGAGGAAACCGTTGCTGACATCCGGGGACTCGTAGCATCCGGTCTTAAAGGTTCGACTTCGGCGTCCTCGCCTGTTAATAACGAGGCACTTTCTAATAGCACCGATCCTAGATCAAGGAGCACGAGTGGTTCAAGCGATGATTCGGATTCACGATCTAACGTTACTACTCCTTACCGAAAGAATTCCATCGATAACGGCTGTAGCACAAGTCTACAAAGCCTATCTGGCACCAGCTCCGGACTTTCTGGACCCGTTACTGATCTCTAATATTATAATTACCTGTGGGACATTCCGCGATTAGATAATAGGGAAAAAAAAAACTATAACTATTGAGCAAGTCACCAATCGACGTGGAATATCCAACATGCAAGACTGAGCCTGGCCTGACGCAAACTCTCATTGTCAGTTGCTCTTATTACAATATCTTATATTTATTATACAGTAATTAAACCAAACGGGAAACGAAATAATTTAGTAATCGATTAACTCAGTAAATTTCTTTATCTATCTAACTATCTAAGACCGTAATAGATACTAATGGCATAAAATTTGGACAAGTTCATTTTACAGAAAGTCAATTTTTGCCATCTTTTATTATACAGACTAGTGGTGTGTCAATCAGAAGTGATATTTCGATTGTTCTATTTATTTTTTTTATTTTTTTCTTAGTTAAAATTCCATTCAAAGATAATGCGAATAAGAAATCGACAAAAGAATTTCGCTACTCGTAGGTAATAGGCTATTTTTTCACCCGAAAGACAAAAAACGAGGAAAAATTGACGAAGAGACATGAAATTTCCATTGAGTCAGTATTGGTGGGTGTGAATCGACTCTACTCGTCTCTTAAATTGATGAATTCTGATTGATCGAAAAAATATTTTCAAATGAACGTGTTTATGAATGAATTCGTTGAAATTAATTTTTATTATTATTATTTTCGTCTAGTTATGCACGATAATTTACCCACACGTGCATCATTGAGTATTGAAACAAAGTAAGCTTTTGTTTTGTTAATTTATAACCGAATCTATTCGCTGCACTTGAAGTTATTTACGAATTTATCTGTATGTTAATCTGTAACCTGTTCATTAATTCACACATTTAACATTTCACCTAGTGTACCTAAGAACAAAAAAAAAAAAAACGAAAAAACGTTAGGAAAAATATTGAAAGATAGAAACAGAAAAACAACAACAACAAGAACTAAATTAATTAACGCTAGATTTTATTATAATCATTCATAATAATTTTACTCATCATATACAGTGTGTGAAAGCCATATTTTATTATGGATATAGAAATTCATATGACTAATAAATAATTATTATACAGTTAAATAGCCGGTAAGTACCTCACATAGTTTCTAGTATATAGGATTGAACAATGAAACATAAGGTGTATTTTTTTATCGTAGTCGTAGTAATTAAAACGAAAAAAAAAAAACGTTTTTCTTCTTCTTTTTTTTTTTTTGTTTTTTTTTTTTTGTCTATTTTTGAGGAAACAGATCTTTTTACGATGTTTCTATAGAATGTGTATACGTACGTATAATAGTAAACATAAAATGACATATTTTAGAATTAATTCATTTCGATAATATGATCATTAAATAATAATAATAATAATCATAATAATAATACTTAGGGTATTAATTGCTATTTTATACTCACGATTTTTTTTCGAAAATTATAATTATAAGATATTTTATTTTCGACGACATATGTTATATACAGATATATTTAGGTATAATAAATAAAGGAGTTACAAGGATCATAGGGTATACATATATAGATATAGATTCTCGAATCTCAAAAGTGCCATTATTATATATATACATATTAATTGTACGCTAGAGGTTTATATGTACTTACACATTTAATTAATAATAATAAAATCAAAAACGGGAGTAATTCTCATCGATAATCGTGATCCGTCACACCCATAAATATATACATTATACATTATACATTATACATTATACATTATACATGTATGTATAACTATAATTACCTATAGTATTATTCCTTCATTTGTACTTAAATGAATAAATAAATAAAGAAAGAAAAAGCGCGAGAGAAAGAAAGTGAATGTTGTAAATAAATCAATATATGGTTTTAATAAAATCTTAACTAACTTCATCTGCTTCAGCATTTTTTTTTTTTTAGTTTCTATTGTAACAATTTTTACTGTATTCGAAAACAATTACGATTCTTAATGAATCGTATGAAATACATATGAAATTATACTGCAGTGACGACTTTACGTATTTAAGGGTGTCCGAGGTTAAACCCTGGTGGGGAGATGGGCATATATACAGGTACACAACTATGAGTGAATTTCGTCCCCTAAATTCTCGAGAATGAAGACTTGTTTCGAGAATCTGATGTGCGTGAAGTGTTTCTGGAATAAAAATGTTTTTGGTGAAATGATGTAAATCTGGTCACAACAGCTGATACACGGATATACACACTGATACAATAAACATGGCTGCTGCGCCAGACGCCTGTAACCACAATTTGGCGATATTAGTATATTACTCACCTAGGGAGGGAAAGTAGGCTAACCCAAACTGCGTGTGAGATTGGTAAAAACGCAGTTTGAGATAGCCTTTTTCACTCCCGTGTGAGGTATACTATTTTTCACCACCCCCTGGCATCGGAAAGTACGACTTCCCGCTCACCCGAGGGGCCGAAAGTCGTACTTTCCGTGCAGGTGTGGTGAAATAATGATTTTTTCATAATACGTGCATGAAATGAGCCTTCTTTCATGCTTGTCGGGCGTGAGGAAAATTACGTGTTTCGAACGTGAGTCCGGAATATTCACTCAGCGGGAGGGAATGTACGCTCCGGCGAGAGAAAACGATCAGCGGGTGGAAAGTACTTTTCCTTCCGCTGTTCGTTTTCTCTAGCCTTCGGCTCGGGTGTCAATCTCACATGCAGTTTCGCATAGCCTACTTTCCCTCCCTAGATACGTAATATACTAATTCCCCCCCGCTGCGGCGGGAGAAAAAGTACATTTCCTCCTGCCCCAGCGCCATTCTCAATCTGATTAACGCGCATCAAAGAAGGCCCATTTCGTGCCCTTATTATAAAAAATACAGTGTGCAAGTAGAGGGGATGGCCATTCCCTCCCCCCTAGTTGCACAATATACTATTTGCACTCGCTAGTTACTCAGGACTATTTTACGCACAACAGTATTACGGCACAAACAGTTTGGTCACACGATCACAACTTGAAAAACAATCTGAATTCTGAGAGTTCACGGGCAAAGTTCACAGCCAATACGAGCATCGTGTTTGGATCTCTAGCTGGCTGAAAATATCCGAGGGCCCTGTCCATCTCACCCACACGGTCACACACATCTATTTCGAATACAAAGCATAGGTAGATAGACTTGCGGATAAAGAGGATATAAGAGGAAGCATATGCGGATAACGAGAGATGGACAGTTACAGTATTCTGTAATGTGACCTAAGCGATTGTTTATCAATAAACGAGAAGTTAGATTTAATAATGAAAAGCACTACATGTTATTATGAACTTGGCCCTGTACCTAAGTAGAAAATTGTATCAGTAGGATAAGTTTAGAATTTGCAGTTACCTTAATTTAAACTTAGCATCCAAGACTTTGAATTGTAATTAGCTTTTAAAATTTAGTTGCTAGCTTATTTACCACGCGTATTTTGAGACTTGTACTTGGCTTGAATTATAGTCTTAATTTTAGCTAGGCATCCAAGCCAATTATGTACAAGTTTCAAGAAAAGAATGAAAAATAAGCTAGTGACCAGATAACTTTCCACGAATATTTTAAGATTTATCGTCGGCTTGGATACATAGCTAAATTAAGGTTATACATCCAAGCTGTGTACAAGCCTTAAAATGAACGTGGAAACTAAGTTAGCTGCTAGATAATTCTAAAAGTTTACTTTTTATAGTATATTGTGTACCAAGGTGGCAAAGTAGGTCGTCTTTTAACGCCGAGCGTAAGTTTGCAATACGAGGCGTATACGAGTCGAAGACGAGTATTGCAAATACGCTCGGCGTGAAAATACCTTTGCCGCCATGGTCCACACGATATTTCATACGACAAAAGCATATTTTACAAGTTCATGCTCGATCCGGTACACAAAGTGGACGGACTACATACAATAACAACACGAGTCGAAAGCTACGGCGCATGTGCAGAGTACGTTAAAGACCACTTTTAACTCCTAGGACTTAAAAGTAGCTGAAAGTAAACTCTGCGCATGAGCATTCGCATACCCACTCGGCTGTGACATTTTGACATTTTCAGACATTTTGTTTTGTAATGTGTGAACATAGTTAAAACTAACTTGACTATGTTTATTTTAATGAAACATATTCATACTGTCCGATAATATTTCATTATAGGTTCCTGGCTTATAATATTTTACTATATTTTAGTGACCTGAAAAATTGGTCACTTTGCGGCCTCAATCTAATGCTCAAAAAGTGAACTTTCAAACAACGTATCGCATAAAACAATATATTAAACTTGGAATATCAAATCTTTATAAGCTGGAAATAAGCTTCGTTCCCTATCTTGAAATTAGCTAAGTTGCCAATGTTTATGCAAGCTGAAACGGTAAGCTTGCTGTTAGCGACTTACAGCGTTACCGATCAACCTTGCACCAACGTTCGTTAGTAAGCTAGTTCTTAGCTAACTTTTCCCCAGTAGCAAAATAAGTCAAGTCTGCTTGCAGTCCTAATGCAGACCACTAGTGGACTACTTCCACATTTGAGTCCGGGGCTGACATCAGTTTCTTTGGTGCAGAATCTCCCTGGACAAGAATGTCGGTTAAATATAAATACGGTCCTATTTCGATTGTATATGGTTTTCGTCTACGTATGTTATTTGGACGTATCCGAACGGATATCCGAGAGACAATACGTTAAACAAAAAAAAAACCATATACATACAAGCGGAATAGGACCGTATTTATTTATCAGACATTAATACCAAGGAACATACTTTTTTTTTCCTTATTCGGAACAAGTATGGGGGGCGTTGTAATCAAAGTTTCAGAATATATTCAACATTTTATCATTTTGGAAAATTTTGGAAATCTTGACCCCAATCGAGAATTCTGAAAAAAATTCTGAAAAATCCTGCTTCATTTATCAAAATTTTCAAACCTTGACCCAGAGTGAGCAAACGTTCGCTTCTATGATGTGTACAGTTTTTTTCCGAGAACAACGTTAGATAATATAAGAAGCAAACGTTTGCCCACTTTGGCTAAAGACCTGAAAATGTTGATAACTAAAGTAGGATTTTTGAAAAAAATTTCAGATTTTTCAATTCGGGCTATCAATGTGTTCATTTCCAAAAATCATAGGTAAATCAGACGGTTTCCGAAAAAAATCTGAAAATAATTCAGAGTGTTTCTTCGAAAAGGTGGAACAACATAACAAATCATGGATCAGCATACAGTGGCACTAGTTGATCACCTCGGAAAACCTCAAATAATTTGATAAAATGTTGAATATATTTTGAAACTTTGATTCTAAGAAATTGAACAAACAGTAGAGAGACTTGTGGATCTCGGCTACGAAATACATTGAATATTTTTCCTAAATATAGTCTTATATAAATTAGGGGAAATTTTGATGTGATATTGGTATGTTATCATTTCCGTGAAGATATTTTTCTTGGCTATGGAGCTCTGTTGTCTCTTCCGGCACCGTCCCACGGAGATTGGGATTCCGTAAGTGGGAATAACGCGTCGACCAGTAAGTGTGGGCAAGGAGCAATTTACCTTTAATAACAACCATGATGCTGACTCACTTAAGTGCAGACTGTCGTTTCTATCTCTACATGATATATGTGTATATAATATAATACATACATTTCAGCTACACGAAAGTTGTAGCGTGTGTGATTTAAGTAGATCCTGCAATTTGAAAAGTGTTAGAATTTTGACAACGAAATTACGTGACCCCCGCATTACCTATATGCATTGCAAAAAAAAAATGATAATCATAATTTTTTCTCACCTTTGGGTGGTTTTTACAAGTCGACCAATAACAAGGGGTCATTTTACACTCGTAAGTTTTGGTCTAGGCATAGGTAATGGAATGAATACCAGGAGGTTTATTCTGTAACTTCATAACTGCAGAATAGCTGCAGAATACAATGTCAGTCCATGAGATAGGAGCAGCTCTCATAAGAAAAAAGATTTGAAATAATTCGACATTTGGTACTTCAAAAGATTTTGTAAGAACGTGTGAATTTTGAATGACCAAATCGTTCCCCAAAAATTCCAAGGACACCAGAAATGTGTAATTCCTGTACCTGCGGCATATGAATTAAAAAATTCTAGTTAAAGTGGTATCGAGTATAGATAAATAATTCAGCCTTACGAAAGGGGAGAACACAATCAATTGCGTTATTATATATATGGGGCATTCCACGTCACATTTATCCCTTTTGTACCTCACACCCTTCGATTTGGATAATTTTTTAGTATGATGTTGCAGCCGATTCAAAAGGGTCTCTGAATTATTTTCAGATTTTCTTCAACCACCGGCGAAATTTGAGAAAAAAATCTAAAAACCAATTCCGAAAACGCCACTTTTAAAAATCTGAATAAATTCACGCTGATTTAATGATTTCAAATATGATTTCTAAGCATGACACGATAATGGGATCTCAATATTTACTCAGATTTTAGAATTTATTCAGATTTTTTAAGCTGGCGTTTTCGGAATTGGCTTTTCGATTCTTTTTTTTCAAATTTTGCCGGTGTTTGAAAAAATCTGAAAATAATTCATAGACCATTTTGGGTCGGTTGCAACATCATACTAAAAAATTATCCAAATCGAAGGGGGTGAGGTACAAAAGGGGTAAATGTTACGTGGAATGCCCCATATATATACATATACCATTCATTCTTCATTGCCAGGCTAGGTGTGGTGTCCGAACTGACATTAACACCGTGCAATACTCAGATCCCATTTGACGTTTCCGCTGACATTTTCATTGTTCAATAGTTTCCCATGTCTACTACCGGAGCGAACGCGGTCAGCGACTTCTGATCGATATTAACGCGTGTAAGCATCGACTCACTGTACAACAAATTTAACAAGTCATCATTGCCACTGCCACAGTGTGCAACCGTCAAAAAGCGCGGCCAGCACGTGTCCCTCAAAAAGATCACTACGGTTGGTAAATCGCAGCTAATTTCACGCCTTTGATCATTTCATTCGAATGAACAATTGATACAGGTTTTTATATTTTGTTTTTTTGAATTCGTGATACTTTGAAGAGAATTTTGAAGAAAACAATTATGAAATGCCATATTGTTAATTAACATCTCACAATGATATATCAGCAAAACTTTTTATTATAATCAAGCTATAAGTAAAGTTTTGCTGCTGTTTCGGTATTATTACACAAAAATGAATTACGGTTGTATAAGGTATTAGCGAAATGGGTATATGTATATATATAGGTAGGTGTAGGTATTATGACGTGAAGAATACCCGGCGAGAGTGTAAAGCCGCGCAGAAATTTTTTTACTCTCCAAGAAGAGAGTTTGCTGTCGGCGTCGTAAACTCATAATCGATTTACAGCACCGGCTCTCTTTTGTACTGGATGTATACTTATGTATACCTTATACCTATACCTACTACCGGCGCTTGGGCTTAAGCGTTTTCTAGCACTTTGTATCCATAGCTTGTAACCAGCTGCAGGCGAAATATCTATTGCTGTCTTAAGTTTTTTTTTTAATTTTTTAAACGCCAAAATTTCGGCATTTCTTTGTCCTGGTATCGATGCCCTTTTAAGAAAGTAAAAATATATACAGGAATCGTATTTCTGTATCGTAGATTTTTAACTTTTGAATTGAGAAAAATCATTTAATAATATTAAAAAGTTTTTTGCTAATTATGCAGTATTGAAAATCACGACATGATAACAAAGTCCACAGTCAAAAAAATAAAATAAACACTTTGTTAGAACAGTTGATTGATAATATGAATTTAGGTGGTATACTTTTCGAGGCAGTGAACCTTCTGGCGAAACGTAGTGCAGTACTTGACAATCGAGTGCATGAAGGGTAGCTAGCGGTAGAAAAGTTCATTTCTGCAATCTGTTGTGTCTTTCTATTAGGAATTTCCTAAACCGATCCAGTAAGACTAGCGTTTGGGTACTCGAAGGATGATCGACTCGAAATTTTCGACTCTGACTTATGACTTTCCCTCGATAAAAAAGTGCAAAGACTCGATTCACAGAAAATAAACGTGTATCTACAGCATAAGGATGTAAACGGTAATGCTGCTGCACCATAGAGCGAGATACCTACATAGGTAGATTCCATGGCGCAATTTTAAGGGAGGAAATACTGCGAGAGGGTTAGAAGCTTCTAGGGTTGGGCTGTAGCAGAGGAGAGCAAAGAGAGGCTATAGAGAAGAGGGTAAGGGGAAGAAGTGAGGGGTTGAGGGGTGCAGAAATGGGAAAAGGGGAAAAGCGGAAAAGGGGAAAGGGGCAAGGGGTAGCAACTCTTGTTTGCCCAATCGACCCGCCCATGGTATTAAATAACCGTCGGAGGTACCTACTACCACGATACATACATACATACATACATATATACAAACATATATGCGTCCACATATACACACATCTAACATACCTACATACGTCAAATCTCACTCGGCGAACGTCAAACGCCCCGCCTTGCCGCCGCTTGATTCATATTTTTAAAACCGAATTTTATATATACCAATATAGATAATTTAATATTTATATTTGGATATTAGCTACTGCTGATCTCGATTCAATGATTCTTTTAACAAACATATTAGTGCGAGAGAGATTAGCTAATATTGAGAGCTAAGGACCAGAAAGGCGTAACCCACATTTTTTCGACTTTGTTGAATTTGCTGCCATAAGGGGGTACATCTGAAAATTTAACACGTGAGCTCTTCTGGTAGCATCCGCAGTTTTTTTTGTGGTTTACGCCTTTCTGATCCCTAGCCCACGATATTTATTTTTTGTATTTAATTTCGATCGTCTCTATTATCGTTTTTTTTTTTTTTATCTTGTTATTGTTTATTTACTGGGATTTATCTAATGTCAGCGTTTGTTAAAAATGTGAAAAAACCGGAAAAAGGTCGCGAGTTTCTTTGGAAATAAGAAATTTCGATTGTTGTCCTTGTAACACGCTTCGATTTCGTAGATCAACATTTACAACAAAGTGCTTTTCCACGAATGTAGATATTGATTCATAACACGATTTCAGACACTGTGTATAATATTGACAAAATTTTGCCAATCATCCGATTCAAAAAATTATTGAATGTATTTCGGTTCTGAATTTCGTTCAAATCATTCAAATTTTTCGAAAGTCATTCGTCAGATAAAGTGATACGAGCTTATCCCACTTTCTCGATATGAATACTAACAGAAATGCTGTGTATGTGTATGTGTATGTGCGTGTAGTAAAATTTGCTGAAAAATTCATCCTGCGTTACATGACTGTTTATAATAATAATAATAATTATTATTATCTTCAGTATATCTTCAGCGATACATAGTATATATAGTTGTTTGTTAGTAGTAAGTATTCCTTGTATGATGCTAACTCGAAAGATGAGTAATTATTCGTTTTTGAATCAGCATATCAGCAGGGTGGAGTCACCCCTAATTATACATGGTGGTGAAAATTAAGGATGACGAATTAGTAAATATTTTTAAAATACATATATATATACGGGTGACTAATTTGTTTGTTCCGCTTTGAACATTGGAGGAGGATATCAGACAAACAAGCGATAATCGAAGGACAATGCGAGTCCCTAACAACCCTCTGCAGTCCTCCCTCCCCCCCCATCACCTACCTATACCTACCAGGTCACACAGTTATCCTCGCCTTTCTTTCAAAGATTTCTTATATACTGTATTATCATTATGAGAGAGGGGAAAAAAGTTGACTCATTTCAACACAAAACATCATCCTTAGTCCTCCACCCCCGTAACCCAGACTTTAACCTTATGATCATCGCTGTGTTTAACTTTCCAAACAAACTTTCACAAA
Source organism: Tenthredo notha (assembly GCA_914767705.2). Taxonomy (NCBI): domain Eukaryota; kingdom Metazoa; phylum Arthropoda; class Insecta; order Hymenoptera; family Tenthredinidae; genus Tenthredo; species Tenthredo notha. The sequence goes on along the minus strand of OU611918.1, from coordinate 5,926,070 downwards.
TTAGGTAACTCCTGCAGCTAGCCAACTAACTCGAAAATACTTACGACCTTGTTTACACCGTTGTGTTTAATGAATACTTTACTACTGCATCGTTCACGCATCGTGATGCGGATATGCATAAACCAAAATGTGGGTTAAAGTTGTACTAGATGAAAAAAAGAATTGAATGAGTCTTCACTCTAATCTGAATATTTTACGTTATCGCTGATCACAAGAATCAAGGAAAAACTTTAAAAACGTCATACAAAATGTTTCCAAATATTATAATAACATTTTTGTTTTTTTTTGATCTTATACCTAAAAATCGAAATACGGTATAAGTATCACGAGGGCTGACACTTTCTAATCGATGACTTTGTATTTGTATGGATATATTGCACACGAGCATTTTGTCGTCACTTCATTTTATATCTTGTTTGTATTATTTTTGTATTTTTTTTTTTTTTTGTTTCTCCCAACATTCCGTTTCGAAAAACTGAAGACATCTCTAGATCACTCTGAGAATGAAAAGTTGAGTTTTCAGAAAATCAAGTTCCTATCATTTTCAGATTGACGGTTGGATGTGTGTCTGTGAATGATTTTTTGTTCGACGATATCTCGAAAACTAATCGACGGATTTTATCCTTCTTTAAATCAATCGATGCCGTTTTTGCCATCTTAGAATTGATTAAATTTTGGATATCATTGGCGAATTAGTTTTCGAGTTATTCCCCAAAAGAAAACAAAAGATTCAATTTATTTTTCTTCATTGATTATATCTGCAGGAGAGTTGATCAACGGATTTTGATGACTTTCTTTTTTTTTTTTTTTTCGATTGTTCGGTGTGTACGTCCAACTTAATGTGAAAAAAATGAAAATAAAAAATATAGGCGATGAATAAATGTATCGGATCTAGAGGAATTTGATCGGGGTACTTAAAAACGGATGATTCGTTCTGTGCCCTATCTCTACGGGTCCCGTCCAGGCAGCCACGCTCTGCACGTGTGAGCTCCTCGCTCCGTGCCGTATTTTGGATTTCCCAGATTTGCAACCCTCGAATTATCGCCTGAGGTATAGCTGGCTGATGTAGGTACTGGATTTACAACAGTCGATATCTCTACCATGAAGGGAGAAAGAGTGGTACAATTGTATGCATAGATATTGTGCGATGTTATAATAAATCAATTCGCGTTTTGGTATTCGGAACAAAAGAAAAACAAAATTTCTTGTAGAAAAAATTATTTTCATCTCTCTGTTCTATTTTCATAATTTTGTTATCGAAAGATGAAACCAAAATTGAATGCGGACGTTTTTCTAAATAGAAAAATAGAAAGAGAGAGAGAGAGAGAGAGAGTTAAGTTTGGGATAAATCCTAGTCTTAACTTTCACATCTGGTTTAGTTTAGAGTACCTAGCCGAAATTCTAGGTCGAAAATTGGACTCCGACCTAAACCTAGAAAAATATCCTATATTTTCGTCCTCGATTTAGGCGAGGAAAGAAAAATAGGTACCTGTCATACGCGATTACGCACGATCTATTCTTATACCTGTAAAAGGTGAGAGCTGTCGAAGAACAGCTCTGTAAACCGTTTACTGGACTAGTATAAGAGGTAGAGGTGCCTTTGCGCCAGGCCAAAAGGCGAAAGACGAAAGGTGGAAGGATTGTTGCTTTTACGTTAAGGACAACTCGAAACGTCCACGTCAAGAAGTCAATTTTTGAGAAAAACCCAACCCGAAAATCAGGTGCGCCCGTATTTTAGGCACGTCTGAAAACATTCGACAATATTCCACGCGTTTGTCCCTTTTCCCTCTCTCTCTCTTTTCTATTTTTATTTTATTCCGTCCTCAATTTTCGTCCTTCGCGATGGAGGCTAGCTCATACTGCCTCTTATCGTCTCATCTTTAGTGATTTTGCGAAAAAACGATAGATTTTGAAAAGAAGAAGAAGAAAAAAAAAACCAACTATTTTCATCATCTATCCCTCCTCACAGAGTTCAATTTATTGCATACTCGTGTCAGATAAAGATTAAACAAAAAAAAAAGGTATCAAACCTAAGGAGGAAAAATAAAAAAAGTAAAAAAGAAAATGACTTTGTTAATTTGTAATACCAGAAAAGCGACACGTCTGCGTTTACTAGGAGGGATAGGTGTGTTATTTTCCTAGTGTTAATTTTTGTGAGTTTGAGGTTGTAAAAATATCGTAATCAATTCATTATTCGAGTACAAACAGACGTGCGGTAGATACCCCATTCATGTATATAGAAAGCCTAAGTATGTGTGTATATTATGACTGGCTGCAGACTACCTGCTATAGCTCTACGCGGTTATCGTCAACTTTAGGTATATTAAGGGAGTTTGAGCCCACCCACGTAGTTCGGGTTTAGAAAATATCAAGTATAACCCTGCACTGCAGTGCTTTGCTATATAGTCAATTTATTACCATTATTTTCATTCCTAATTGAAATTTCAATCACGCGATACTGTGATAATACATTGTATACTGAGGTACAAAATTAAAAAAAATAAAAAACAAAACGAAGCAACTAAGGTGAGTACTGACAACTACTGACATGAAATATGCACTTAGAAAAATAATTTGTTGTCAAGAACAAAATCGCTTTGTTTTGGTTGACTCGACCAAATTTTGATTGTCTGAACCAAAATGCTTGCGTTGAGATAACCTAATTCGCTATTTTCTATTTGTCATTAGTAACAAATAATTTTTTTTGAATATTCATTGTTACGTAAACAATATTTTTTGTTGGATGTACTTGCGAACCAAAACTCTGGTACAGGGAACCAAAGTTTAATTACCTCTACAAAATGCGTTTGTTTGGATCAGAAAAATGATTTGTTGTTAACAACAAAATCGCTTTGTTACCAATGTTTTGGTTGACTCGACCAAATTTTGATTGTCTGAATCAAAATGCTTGTTGAGCTAACCTAATTCGCTATTTTCTATTTGTCATGAGTAACAAATAATTTTGTTGAATATTTATTGTTACGTGAATAATATTTTTTGTTGGATGTGGTGGCATGCGCATAGTCACACTATGCACGATCACTCTTGCCCATATACCGGAAAGTGTTGCCGGTATTCGTGAGTGTAGCATGTGGCTGCGGTATCGTTCCTTGTGAATCGATTAACAAAAGTTAAAACATGGATATCGAACCGCGTAAATTCTTGAAATCATGTGGGCTAGAACATTTTATTGTTTTTAATTGGGAAAATGTTAAAATTGAAATAAAAATTTGAGAGAACGAGAAATGTATTCTTGTTTTACTGGTCAAGTTTTATACACAGGATTATTTTTCAGGCTCTCCATAACAAAATGTTCTCTTACTAGTAACAAAAAGAATATTTCGATTCAGTACACTGAAGAGAACATTTGGTTATGATCGCAAATACCCATTTTGTTAACAGTACCATTTCCCAAGTGCTGTGAACAAAATGAGATTTGTTCCGTTAACCAAACATGATAACAAAACTTTTTGGTCACAAGAACAAAATATTTCTTTGACCGTATAGTAACAAACGATTTTTGTTGAAGCAACAAAAATTTTGTTACGTCAACCAGACATTTTTCTGATTGTGTCTATATGATTATAGAAAAATGATACTATTTTAGAAAAAGGATTTAGATAATTCAAAAGCACGATGTGCTTTTGTATAATCGTAAATTTAGAGCAGTAAACTTTGACGATACGAAGGTATGAACTAGTAGTACATAAAGTTATTTGTTTTTATCCCTCAGCTGTTTACTACGGGAAAATATTTTCATTTCACAAAAAATTTCGATCTCGAAGTAAACAATTAATTCCATATTAGTGTATGATAGTATACAGGTATTTAAAAATTCCACCTGTAATATAAAAACAACAAAAAAAAAAAAAAATAAACTGTTCATAGTTTCTGATGAGAAAATTTTATATTTTCGTCTAGGAATTAAGTAACTAAAAAAAATGTTCAATCTCTACAGTATGAGAGTGGGGTCTGAAGGTCTTTATTTTTTTCTCTTCTTTTAATTCTTCTTAAACCCGGACGCGCGAAGAGGCGGGGTAATTTCCGGTTTGAAAATTTTTACAACCGGCGCAAACAGCCAGGCGCCTCATACTCATCGGTATAATTATTACACAGGATTATACCATCGTTGGTAGAGGTATAGATATATATACATCATTTACACACAGATAAATGAGTGTAAACTTGTGTAATCATTACGTTGTACAATAGGGAAAAACCACAGCGTACATAATATTACGTCTTTACCTGTTATAGGTAGGATCTACATCTACGACCAATAAGCGTTACCTATAATCCATCCCGTACCTTATGTACCCCAAACTTATACTATATTCGAATATCTACACCAGTAGTATTTATAGTTTATGGAGGTGCGACGCCCCCCCATTGTTTTGTCACCAGTATCTAACGTATAAAAGGTAAAAGAAAAACTTTGTACTGTGCGATAATCCTCGAAAATAATATTTGTCGAATAAACCGCAAGAATGAAAACATGAAAATATTCTTTTCGCATACATGGGTTCACAATAATCCAAGAAGAATTTATCGCAAGATTAAAAATTCTCTATTACAGTATTGCGTAATACTACTGTGTGAGGAATACCCAACGGTGAATAGATAAAATTAATTTTTTTTTCCCTTTTCTTACCTCTACCGATTTCTTATATTGAAAAACTCTAAAAAAAAAAAAAATCTTCATTTTTATTCCTGGTCACAAGTTTATAGAAAATTAATCAATTTTTAACTAACAATCATTTATAGAGGGTTATATAAATCGTAATTTAATGACATTACATAACAGTCTACCAGCTGATTACCTACCCTACAATATCTGATCCACTCATCAAAGCTAATCGAAGTAGCGTGTGTGTACGTGGGTTATAGGTATAGTATGTATAGTTTGTCATCGGTAAATACTCGAGCTCATTAGCTATTATTTCAAATGGTAATACAGCACAAGAGAAGTAGAAGTTTGTATTGATATTTGATAAGCGGTAGGATTGTACTTACCAAAGATAATTTCTGCAGGGATTATCATTGTTGTCTTTGATTGTGTCTGTTGCATTAATAAGACGTCGACAATTCACGTAGATTAGTTTTATTTCCATCCATCCACCCCCTCCCCCCCAATCCCCGGCTGTAACTCCAGTTAATTATTAAATATACATATAAGAAAAAAAAATAAAATAAAATAAAACATAACGGCCAATACATGACAAAAATTAATTCGATCTGTTACAAACAAAACAGTTATCATTACATTGTTGTGATTGTCACGAAACTAAGGTTCTACAGTTAATTATTAGGCTTTTATTAACATCCAAACGATGCAATGTTACATTTCGCTTTGCTTCGGTTTCATTGATATGAAAGATAAACAAATTATTTGTAGGGTACACTGTGAATGTTTTACTAACAAGGAGCCACAATTCACAAATATCTTACAAAATTGGTTATGTATGCCGATAACTTGATAGCTCTATAACATCCCCCCCCCCCCCTCTCACCCTTCCAACCCTCGGAGGCTCGAAAGAAAAATCTTTGGAAACAGGCATATATTTGTATGATCTTAAATTGCCACAAACTAGTCAATAAATCCGTCTGTTAGTAAATACCCTTATATCCCACCAGTATGTGTAATTTTCAGATTACTGTTAATATTTTTCGCATATGTTTTGTGATGTGTCAATAATGATTATTATTGCAACAATATTAATGTACAATATTATTAAACCTCGATAATTTTCAGTTTATTCTTCTCTCTCTCTTTCTCTTTCTCTCTTTCTCTATTTCTCTCCGTACGTGCGCACTACAATATCATAATCGTGAGATACTAATAACATATAAGATACGTTGTACCAAACAACCGCGTGATTTATTTTTCCTGCCCTTTAATGAAACTTTTGAAGTATAAAATTTAACGAAAAAAAAAAAACAAAAAAATAAATTGTTCCGGCTCTTTCGTTTATAAAGAAGTACGACTAACCGCAAGTTTCAGACCGCAGTCCCGAAGGTGTCAAATGTTTATCAGTTGACATGACACGCGGCCACGAGCTCCGAGGCTTCGGCTAGGACGACTCCAGTTACGCAATATTGCGCGGCACTCACTGCGTCGAATTATCGCGCAGGCGCGAGATCTCCACATCCCTCTCCCCCTTCCAGGAACAGCTGTCCTGGGGTTGAAATCTGCCCAGCTGGGGGAGGGGGTGAGTGTGGCGAGGGACTCAACTCCGCCTCCCCCCTTTCCCCCCCTGCTCCAAAACCCGATTGGCGGTTCGAAGTAAACCTTGGTGAAACATCGAGCCCGGGCGAAAAGCTGGTTGGATGGTTACGGGTTTGTAGGCGTACCCATGACCCATGGAACAAGTTTCTTTAGGGTGGGGAGTGTTTGAACAAGACTCCTGGCTACGAGAGGGCCAGGGTACACTCGGCAACCGGACCTGGTCCACACTACACACTCAGAGTCGCTTAAACAGCAACGGAGATAAACTGCGAGAAAGCAAAGCAAAAGACCGTGATAATAATAATATATATATACGGCGTTGTTATTGGTACAACAATTAACTGTACCCCATATCACACAACGTGTTTTTGGGTGTATGTACGGTTGTGTTGTTCGCTGTACGATAACCGTTTACAAGTTCGTTTATAATCGGTGGTAACAATTCGGTGAAAGAGTATCTATATACATATAGTGTTAAGATTTTGTGATTATTACGAATACTGTGAAGAGATTTGACACAAGAAAACTTATCGATCGTTTTCTTGTTTTTTTTTTTTTCCCCCCATTATAAGCTTAATTGTTCTGTGATTGTGTGATTAACCAAACGCGTGCGGGTGGAAAATAAAATAAAACTTCCAACCCTGTTAAGGATACATCGTTGCAGTTGTGTGTGGTTTTATTTTTTTTTATTTTAATTTATTTTAATTTTCGCGAAAATAGGACGTCGTTTAGTGTGTTGTTGGTTTTTTTTTTTCGTCGATTTATTTATATATTGTGCGCGATTTATAACAACACGATGGACCTTATTGGCTGTTTTGTTTCGATTAATTTCACCGAAACTTTGCGGATGTTCGGTTGAACAATACCGTGCTGCTGCAATCAGTTGAGCACAGAGACAATGAATATCGAGTGAATCTCAAACTTATAGTCCGTAAATTTATAATAATAAAAAGAAAACGAAAAAGAAAAAAAAAAAACTCGCGGATGTTCGATTGACAAAACTGTGGAGTGGATGATGAACAGACTGATGACGAACATCGAGTGAATATTATAAAAAAAGAAAAACTAACTGGACACTATCATAGTGCGTCGGTTTTTGAACGTGACGTTGCCTTCGGGCAGTTATATTAATGTGCGTACCAATGTTCTTGAAACTTTACAGCGGTTAACAAACAGCGAGGATTAACTACATCTATGACAATGTTGCAGTCACAGAAACTTTACGGCGACACTGCTACCCTAGGCGGGGCTATGACCAGCTCTGCAATGTCCAGTATGGGTAGTATTGCGCCAACTTATAGCTCAATTAATTCAATGGGCTGTGTGCCGATGGGAATGTCAATGGGGGTCGGTGTGGGATCAAGTTGTAGTCCTCAAGGAGCCAGTGGTTTCAACATGAGCTCAATGAGCTCCGCTATGGGCATGGCGTCCATGGGTGGTGGAGGAATGGGTGGATATGGTCCGGCTTCAATGGGCGGCGGTGCGGCCTGCATGAGTACCGGATATGGTCCTCTAACTCCTGGTGGAGGCTCGGGTGTAATTTCGAGGGATCCTCTCTCGCTGGCGGAGCCTGACTCGCCAAATTCTGCCCTCCAAAGAGCAAGGACCGACAAATCCTACCGGCGTAGTTACACCCATGCAAAACCACCGTACTCTTACATAAGCCTGATAACAATGGCGATACAAAACGCACCTACAAAGATGCTGACTCTATCCGAGATTTACCAGTTCATTATGGACCTATTCCCATTCTATCGACAGAATCAACAACGCTGGCAAAACTCTATTAGGCATTCTCTAAGTTTCAACGATTGCTTCGTCAAGGTACCTCGCACACCCGACAAGCCGGGAAAGGGCTCATTCTGGACGCTTCATCCTGAAAGTGGTAACATGTTTGAAAACGGGTGCTATCTAAGGCGGCAAAAGAGGTTCAAAGACGAGAAGAAAGAGATATCAAGGCAGTCGAACAAGCACCAACAGCACCAACAACAGCCACATCACAACGGTGCAGGGCAGCATAGTCCAACCCACGAAATGAATCACGGGAAAAAGACGCCGCTGCATCATACCGGGCAGCCTCAGGAGGAGAAAGACCTTCACTCTCTGGTGTCGTCACATCATCATCACCATCATCACGCACCTCCCGGCATTCATCAGCACCATCCATCCCTGAAAACTGATGTCACAGACATTGGCGGATTACTGGGTGGCGACTTAAACGCTGCTCATGACGAGCTCGCTGCTATGGTGGGCCGCAATCTCCATCCTCATCTTCTCGGCGATCCTGCGGCCGCGGCTCTTCATCATGGAATGTCTGGCAGCTTGAAACAGGAACCACCGTACACTGCGGCTAGCCATCCCTTCAGCATTACGAGGTTACTGCCCGGTGCGACAGCCGGAGGATCGCCTGGTAATCAGGACACTAAGCCCCCTGAATTGAAGATGTACGAACAGCTTCATCAAAGCTATGCTAGTTACGGGTCATCCCCGCATCACACACACCATTCCGCACCGTCGGGTCATCACCATCATCACAACGGAATGCACGGGGGACCGAATGGTGCGTCGGGTATGCACAATATGGGTAATCACCATCAGGATTATTACCAAAGTCCTTTGTACCACCACGCTAGTAGTGTAGCTACGTCGGTCGCACCTCCGCCACCTACTTCAGCCGCTGCACCAGGGTTGTGACATCACGCTACGCATCCCTACGCCCTCGCTTGAGCCGCTGCGGCTTTAGCCGCCAACGTTACGCGACGGCGTCGGGACGCCGACGTTCAAAACGATCATATTGTTAATCGGCAGGCCTGGGACGACACATCTGTGCAAGAGGACCACAACGCGGAACGTCACGATCATAACATCACACCGTACGCGTGACCTCATAATCTTTTCATTCCACCGTTAAATGACATTTCTGAGTGCAACTTTTTTACAAACTATTGGGTTCAAGGGTTTTAGACGTACTTTATCGTCAAATCGAATCTTGGTGCTCATTTAATTCACCTCGATAACTGCCAAGCAATTATGGTTCCGTTATTATATATACCATTCAAATTTAGTTTTTGAATTGGCTTTTCGTCTGTACCATGAAACGGCTTATGCTGAAATCATTCCATACAAAAATTAGCTTTTCTTTAGTTGTTTTGTTTATTTTTCACATATCTTTGGTGTAAGCATTTGTATCCGTATCAGCATCGCGGTTTTTTTTATCCAAAACTTTGTCAGTTATTTTATATACTTTTCGAATTACTCATGAATCTTTATACAGAATTAATCATTTTTTATCTACTGATGAAGTTCATTCTCCATCATATTTTTTGTGTTCACAATGAAATGTTCGTAAGAAGCCAATTCAACGAACTACTCAAATCCGTTTGCTTGGTCAATCCCTCTTAATTCTGGTCGGATAAATGAGTAATCAGTTCATGCGGTTTAGACCGGTCAATAAAGAGACGTTTTATCGCGATGTTACTTAAACGGTTTTTCAATGTCATATCGTATACACAAAGCCTAGAAGGTTTCTCCATATCAAATTATATAACTATTATTGATGTGTCGTTGTGTATCTATGAGATACTTATGTTTTTAATACGAAACGATATCATTGTTTGATCGATTCACAATCGTTATTCACAATGATTAAAACACTACAATTATAGTTATTATTTTCTGCATACGGTTTAAAAGTTCTACGAGCTTCGTACATATATATAACATGACTATGAAAAAACTGTAATATGTGTTGTTTTTTTTTTTTTTTTTACATATCTTATTTTAATTCATTGACATTAAATAACATGATTCTATTATCATTTAACACAATGAGAATATTGTGAAGATTTTACTTTAATAATCTGCTATAACAAAGGTCAGTTTATTATAACGGCAGAATAAGATGATTAGAGGTGATGATAACGCGGGGTTGGTGATGTTCGGGAGAAGACGGTGCAGCTGCGTCCGACTAATAAATAAATAAATAAATAAATAATTAAATAAATAAATAAATAAATAAATAAATGAATAAATAATATACTAACGATAAATATAAAATATCTAACATAAAACGAAAAGTGAAAATGTGATAATTCGTGAGAAAAAAAAAAGAGAAATAAATGAAAACAAAAGCAAACAACAAATATAATAACAAATGAATAATCAACAAAGAATTCAAAGACAAAAAGAAAAAAAAGAAGGAATCAAACAAACATTTTTTAACCCGTTTCGTCGCTATATGTATATAGCCTAATATATCTCTTGCTGCAGGTTGTGTTTATTTTCTTTTTTTTTTTTTTTTTGTATAATACAAACTAATATGTAGATATATATAACTGCAGCAGAAAAAGAAACACTGCACCCTACACGACTGTATAATACGATATATATATCTTATATGTTGCAAAGGATATGTGTATATGAGTTATGTGTATATATATATATATACTAAGCACGCAAGAAGACACAAACAAATAAACAAATACACAAAAACACACACACACACATACGCATGGATACATATTTTTACCCTTATATAAAATATATAAGCGTGTAAATATATGTAGATGAAATCTTTAAAGAAAAAAAAAAAACATTGACGACTAGGATAATTATACATAAATAGGGTACAGTTATATATAGAGATGAAGTTGATTATAGATTTGTCCGTTTCAAAAGTAAATCGTTATGCCCGCGGATCTGTAAAAGAAATTTTATACTATTACATACTATAAACACTAATATGACGATGAGAGATAAAAGAGTTCTCGTATATTTTTATTCATTTGGAAAAAAAAAAAGAAAAAGAAGAATAAGTAATGTGACTTTGGATATTTATTCGCATATTTTAACTGTGTATTACTGTGTAATAAAAAAAAAATATATATATATATATATATTTTTATTCAGATTCAATAAATTGTTGTTTCGTTAGAAAAAAAAAAAACAAAAAAAAAATATATATTATGCTTCTATTTTTAACGAATAATGATATCCACGTACGTACAATGTACACATAATTGAGTATACATTAAAGTATGTCGAAAATTAACTTTGTTTTTTTTTTTTATTCCGCTTCTAACATTCAAAACTTTAGTTTTTGACATTAAAGAAGTCCTTGTTCAAAGAGGATGCTGTAGTTTAAAATTTAGAGGTTGCTCAACGAGGATTTAGAATTCCCATATGTTTAACATGTAAAAAATTGTTGTTTATCAATTAAATAAATGTCAGTCAATTGAAAAACTGGGTACGACTGTTTCTTTTCGGCTCATTTGAAAGCATAAACTAATTCCTTGAACACTGATAGGTCGTTTTTGGAGTTAACAATTTCGTTCTAATTTTTTAATCCTCGAGACTTTGTAAACTTGGAACAAAAAAGTGACTATTGTGGTCCAAAAATAAAAATTAATTAAAAAAATGACCTATCAGTGTTCAAGGAATTAGTCTATGCTTACAAATGAGCTGACATGAGAGATACAGCCATACCCAATTTTTCAACTGACTGACATCTATTCGAACGGAAGACAATATTTTTCACGTATTAAATAAATAGAGAATGCTAAATCCTCGTTGAGAAAGCTCTAAATTTCAAGCTACACGAAAACTAGAGTTTTGAGTGGTAGGAGCGTAATAATAATAAAAAAAAACAAAAAACAAAAGAAAGTTTATTTTCAACACACCCTAGTATATACATATTAAATATATCCGGTAAATTGTTTTTCAATTGGTTCAATAATTCAATTTGTATAAATTATTTCTGTTTATCAGTATATGTACATTTAATATACATAAATATACAGAAGAGTGTACATATATATATATATTATATGTGTATAGAGAAGGGTGTTTTAATCCGTCGCAAAGTTACTTTTGATATGGCAAATCGCACAAACAAACATAATACAAAAAATAAAAATAAAACCAAAAAAAAAAAAAATGAAAAAAAAAATACAAACAAACACAAACAAAAACAAACGCAAACACAAAAGTACACATAAAAGATTACTGTAAATAACATGAATATTAGAATATTATAATGAATCACTATTATTACAATTATACAATATTATATATATATATATATAGGTTAATTTTGTGCTGTTTTTGGGTAAACGATTTTATTATCAATTCTTATATACATATGTCCATATTATTATGATTTATTATTATTATTATTATCACTATTAGTGCTATTATTATTATTATTATTATTGTCTAATATTATATTATACTATACAAGAGCGGTCGTAAATTTTGCTAATATTTTTTTGTTCGTTGTTTTCTTTTTTTTTTTCTCTATGTCTCTTTCTTTCTCTCCCTTTTCTCTTTCTCTTTATCTCTTTTTTTCTTCTTCTTATTTCGATAGCAAAATTTTTTTTTATTAAGAACTTGCGAAGATCTCGATATGTTTTACGGAATTTACGCGAAATTAATTGGTATCGCGGATATATGAATCCTTTACAGACATATATATATTTATATATGATTGAAACTCGATATAAATCTCAGATACATCCGCTGGATCTCTATTTCTATAATACCTAATTATTAGCAAAGAGAAAAAATAAATAAATAAAAAAATGACTAAATAAATAAAATTTCGAAATCTCATATATATTTTGTTTCTCTTCTTTCTATGTTTCTATTGTTTGTTTGTTCTTTGTCTTTTTCTCTTTTATTTGCAATTTTCTTTCTACTTCTCATTTTCCCACTTCTAATTTTTTTTTTTTTCTCATTTGACTGTTGTTTTTTTTTTTTTTTTCTTTTACTTTTCTTTTCTTTTCTTTTCTTCTTTAGTTCGATATTATTTCGTTACCGCGCGTTTGGTCGTTTCGTACCAAACTGCACGAGCCTTGTTATGCGTTTGATCATTGATCGCGTTTTGCGATCAGCTGTCTGTGTTAATGAAAAATGAAATTAAGAAACTGAAAAGAAAATAAAAAGAATAAAATAAAAATAAAATTAAAATAAAATTAAATAAATAAATAAATAAATGAATAAATGAATAGGAGATATGGATGCAGAAATTTATCATTAAACGAAAATTAGTATCGCCCTAAAATGTACATGTTTCAATAAACCCACGTATTTCTACGAAATTTTATTGCCTTCGCTATACTCATTATACCTATACTATATATATGTATACAACCCTATATACCTCTATATACCTTTATCATCAGCTTGTTTATTATCCCTTCTTTTGTATTCATAATACCTCGTTATTATTGCTAACTATATTATATTGTGTTGATTATTATGAAGAAAAAAAGAAATTGAATTAAACGTTAAAATCTGTGATAAATAGTCTGAAATAGAAGTGAGTAATTATTGACGAAATTTGAGGAATTCTTGAAAAAATTGACTGTATATGGATTTATGATTTGTATAGAACAGATTTTACCGGAATAAGATTATCAATTATTTATCACAACATTATAATATAAAAAAATAATAAATCTGAAAATATTATTTATTCCAATTAATTTTCGATTATAAGAAAAGAAAAATGAGAAAACAATTGGATATTTATTATCAACCTCAAGGAACCAACATTTTTCATTGATATAAATTAACGTTCAAATGTATTCGTTGAGAAAAGAAAAATTCAACTCAATTTCTAGCACCTTGAAAAAAAGACTTTGTTCTTTACGTAACACAACTCGTAAAAGAACATTATTTTCTGTATATATATATATATATATATACGGTATGTGTTAGTTCTCTAGTAAACAATTTTCATTCTCGAATGTTTGAATACATTTAATTACAATTTTCCACTGCAGTTTATGACCATCAAAGTCCTACGACTAGTACCTACACACATCTAAATCACATTAAATTACACGTATGTATGTATTTATGTAGTAGCATCGCATCAGACGAACTGAACTTCTCAACATCTCACGCCGGTTTGTTACAGCAATGCGGTATACCATCTATATATTATATCGTCGGATGGCATTGGGTAGTGAAGCAATGCCCACGTATCAGCTAATATAATTTTTGCTACTGCATGGCAGTTGTCGCGCGGATAGTCATTGTTATTCTGAAATATAGGGGGTGCGGTATACCTACAACACTACACTACACCATACCAGACGTATACGCCTGGATAAAAAAAAAAAAGAGAGAGAGAGAGAGAGAGAGTGAGGCAGGCTGCACTACAAAGCTGTGGTTTTTGCAAATATTTGACTAAATCGTGAACATCGTTTGATCGCTCACTAACGCCGTAGAATGAACGACAAACGTATGGTAGGTAAAAACACGATGCTAGTAGAATATTAGCTCTACATTAAGTTTAGACATTGTCATTCGTTTCGGTTTTGAAACGAATAAATACAAAATGAAAAGTACCTATGATCCGATTTTTCATTAATGGAAACATGAAGTATTGATAAAATTATGACATTGGAATTGATCAAAAAATTAGAGAATTATTATTTTTCACATTTCGAACCGATTGAAGGCCATCCAAGATAATAACTTTTTTTTTCAACGACCACCCTGATAAATATATATGCAGAGTTGTACATGGAATCGCTTGATATACTTATAAGGCGAAATCCGTGTCTTGACGTAATGCCTCCTTTTTTTTTTTCGTACATCATACATGTCTGTAAATATATAAGGGAAGTTGAGCTAAAGCCAAACCAAGTCAAGTAAAACTAGCTAACCTAAGCCAAGATACCTATCCCAGCAAGCTGGTTGGTGGCGCTCAGAGTAGATAGGTAGGTACAACTCGTGAGGATCGATACCCGTGGTCGAGAAGGTTACCAGCTCACTCACTTGTTAGTCCTTCGTAGAGGGGACTTCTATTCGCCGTTTTACTTACCTATTATATTCGTAGGCACTATGAGATACTCACGCAAAGTTAGTTTAGGTTAGGTTTGGTTGTAGATTAAAGTTTATGTAAACTATTAAAACATTTGAATGAGATATATTAGAAATGTTCATTGATCTTGATATTTCCATAATTCTTTCGTCATTTTCATCAACGAATGAGAAAAAAAAAAAGAATTCTCACAAGCAATAATAATAATAATAATGGAGTTTCGAATTGTTAACAACTGAAGAATATGTTGCAGTAGTATAGAAGTAAGAAGAGCTTAACGAACGAAGCGGCATATCTCAAAGAGTGAAGAAAGAATATAGATATGATAGTTTTGAAAAGAGTTCTGAGTTTCAGAGCGCCTAGTCAAATAGAAGAAGTGCACCGTTCGGGCGACTGCAGTATATATATACATATACATATATATGTATATGTATGTACAAGTAAAGCGCGCGGCAAAAGACTGGGTGAAATATTAAAACATTTTGCGCGAACCCTCGAGATATATATCTGATGTCTTATGTATATTTTTTTTATTTGTCTTTCTATGTATAAAGAAAAATGCTCACTTCTACCTTATATTCGTTTGTATATCTTTGGCAAAACTATTTCACCTTTTCTTGGCACAACGATACTGAATTATTCGTTATAGTTTCTATGTCACTCTCTCTCTCTCTATTCCTTTTTGAGACTTATCACTCTTGTGAGGCATGTAGTCAAATAAGTTAGTTTCTATGTATACATCTACCTTGTGTTCTTCAGTCATGGATCAAGAGACTTGATAGAGTCTCGTGCCATTACTAATAAAATGTTAAGTAGGTGTATACCTATAGCCGTTGAGATTTAACGCGGTTGCATTATATACATTGTATATCCTATGGATGTATCCTATCTATGTGCCGAGTAGTAGTACCTACCAGGTTTTTCGAAGATAATTAATGAAATATTGTGGTAAATGTGGCGCGCGATGTTATATTTCGTTCAGGTATTATTATGTGTATATGAATATATATAACATACACACATGTGTAAGGCCTAAGTACTTATACCTACCGCTTGAGCGCGGACGGTTACGGTAACCGCGCTTGAGGTTTGCTTAGGTCCAACCAGAAATTGAAATTTTGTTAAACGGATTAGTTCGCGGTTGTATACCGTGTATATGTGTGTACATGTATATGTAACAAATGAAATTATAATTAGATTGTAAATCTGGGCAAACGCCATGTTCCCTGGGATGTCTCGGAAGCAACCATGCGGTGAAAATTTTTCTCAAACTTAGTAAAAAGAAGAAGAAGAAGAAGAAAAAAAACATCTCTAAAATTTCGTTATTTTTTTTTTGTACAAAATTGTATATTGGTGAAAAAAAAAACAAAATATACAAACGGGATCGTGGAAACAGATCCAGTCACAAAATTTGTTTGAAACTAAAAGATGAAGATCAAAATGAAAATGACAAAAATTAAAAAATGTGTCGCGTTTTAATCATCAGAATTCTATACTTTTTGAAATAACCTCAATATTCATATTAGCAGATGCGTCGACGTCAGCGCGGTGTGGCGAGTACGGATCGGTGTTACCAGTTCTTATTCTCCCGCCTCGTCGCGTCACGTCGTGTTGCGTTACGTTGCGTTGCGTTGCGTTGCGTTGCGTTGCGTCGGGTCTTTTCGTGATGGACCCTCGCGCTAGAATTTTTCTTTATCGTAGTGTCTACCATGGTCGAGTGTAACCGCGCGCTTGCGCTGTTCGCTAAAAGAAACGAGTTAGATGAATGGAACTACAAAGAGAAAGACGGAGAGAACGTCGCGTTGCCATCGCTACGGCGAGGTATCACCTCGGAATTTGGTTGGTTGAACGGTGGAAGTTGGACGCTGAACGTCGCGCTAGGGAGGGATGGATGACGGCGCTATGAGTCGAGAGGGGCGACCAGGAGGAGAAGGAGAAGGAGAACGAGTCGCAGAGGGGCAGGAGAGGATGAGGGAGAGGTCTCGCGGTATTGACTCGAACAAGAGAGGACGCCCTCTCACGCGCAGACTCAAACATGGCCGCCGCATCATCGTGTACCTCGGCAACGAACGAACGAACGAACGAACGTACGTACGTAAGTAGGAACGAACGAACGAATGAACGAATGATCAGCGAACGAGCGAGCGAGTTACGAGAATGGTAGGGAAAATTGAACGCCGGAAAGGCGCTTGCCGTAGTACGAGCAACGTGCAACAACACACATACACACAACGATATCCCGTCTTCTCTGGGACCAGAAACTGTAAGCAAAAGAAGAGTAACATTGTGCAGCAGGGTGATGATATAGATATAAACATCAATAGTTCTTTAACCTTACAGAGCCCAGTGCTTAGGAGCTTTGAGAATCAAGAATGCAAGACTGAAATACAAAGCCGATGTATAGACGTCGAAATACTGAAGAAACCTGAATCAGATATTACGGCGTAACTAAACATGAACCAAAATAATAATATTCAATAATCTTCTCTATAAGTCTGCTTTTATAGATATAAACAATTTTTCGTTATGGCTAATCAATTGTTCGACAGAATCTTGAACTTATGTACAAAAGATCCGAGTCATTGAGCCCAATGAATGATAGCTAATCAGTTACGCGGTGTTCGCATCTTGATCTACAGAGGTAGTATTTTCTTCTGCGAGAGAGGCGCGTGCCTAGCGTATAGAATGAAACTGCAATTCGGGTAAGGGCCTTCATTACAATGTAGTATGTGAAACTTTGGTACATCTTTTTACTAGGAAAGGATACTCTGTTGTCATTCTACGGAGTGTAGTTGGTGGATTGATATGGGGATTTTTTGAAATGTTTTAAATTCCGTGTCAAGATTTTTCCGCTCATCAGAAATCTCGCCAAGTCGATTCAGATGTTTCCTTTCCATAAGAAATAGTGAAATTAAACACTCAGACTTGCACACCGCTGATACTCAGGGTAAAAGTCACATTCGTGGTCAGACGTCACCGATAAAGTTTTGGATACAGACGGACCAAAAACGGAATGAATTAAGATATGGTTGTACATTCGCACACGTGTCATTTCTCAGTGCGGACAAGTGATCAAAAATACACACCCATACAATTACATAACAACCAAAGTATTAGCAGGAGTGTTATTTTCACTCTCTTCGCTATACAAAAACACATACATACACACATGTGAATGTTTACCTATTAAATCTATGCTACTGCAGAAACGGTATGGAGGGATTGCTAAGCTTTCAGCCGGGGCTAATTGTTCACTATTATTAGTCTAATAGGATCAGGATTAAGTCCGAACTTGTGTCAGATGTTACGGTTTTCCACTGACAGGTTGTTGGAACTAATTTTTAAGCCGATTTTCCTTAAATTATCAGCTCCTATAAAGAAAACACGTTATTGAAAAAGAAAAAAAAAGAACGTGTTATAAATGCTTGAACTTAATTTTCTGATCTTCAGTGTGCCTGTTCTTGTTTTGTGGGCAGTATGGTGCAGCATTTCGTGCATCGGGTAACTGAGAACGATAAAAATTATGTTATCGGATTGATCGCCATTAGGTATTGGAGAAACGTGGCTCCGAATAGTGACCTATGAGTAGCCAGGGCGAAACTATGGTCATCGGTAAATCCTGTACTTGCCCGTCGTTCCCTACCCGATATAGCCGGTCTCACCCAGAATAAATCCACCCGACGGTGTCCAAGGCACGTCGCACGTTCACCCTGCACCGAGTGAGTGTCTGACGAGTAGCCTGTACCCGGGGTGGCTCATTTCGCCGGACATAATGGTCACTAAACCGCATTAAGACTTTTTATATCAAATTAGTTTCCATGCCGGGTTTTACTTTCTCAAATTTTATTCCTCCAAGAATTTAATGACGAGAGAACATTTTCTTGAATACAACAACAAAAAGCTTCAGTAAGAGACAAGAAAAACAAGAAAAAAATACGTGGTATACAAAATACATAAATATATTCAATAAATGAACTTTGGAAGATGATAATTATCGAAAGTATGGGAATACCTACTTTGTAAGTATTAAAGTACACCAATAGATTCCACATCTTAAATGAGTATTTTCTGCACAATTCGTAGACCGATTTTGATCTATTCGGAAATAAGACGTTATGGAAATATTGGTTACAGAATAATTTTTACAAATGATGGCTAGAACCAGTAAAATCTGTTAAAGACTTCAAAGACTTGTTGGACATTTTTGTTTATGGATTTTACTATTTTCTCATAAATTTCATAAGATGCTGGAGATTTTCATACAAGATTTTACAGATTTTGTGATAATACAATAATCTCTCCGGGATCTTATTAGATTATTTTTGGAACTTTGTGAATCTTATTGATTAGAATTAATCAGAATTTTTCACCAATTTATTCGGAACCTAATAGTCTGCACAATCCGATTTCGAAAATTTTACTGCAACATCTCAAAGACTTCATGAATATCACTAGGATTTCATGTGATTTTAAAAATTTTGCACATTATTTCTGTCGTACTTTATTGGAATTTCATGGATTCTATTTAGATTTCATAAATTTCTCCAAAGTTTTACAAATTTCACGAGATAAGAGATTGGATAAGATTGCGAAAATTTCTCTGTTGGAGGTTCCCAATTTTTCTTCGACTCCAATCTGCAACCAGAAGAATGCTGGGTAAATGCATGCTCGACGGTTGTGATATATATTTAAAAATGCCCATAAATATCTTTCTGATACTAATTCAAGGGTACAATGTGAACTTCTTGAACAAAAATGACTGCATATTTTCCATCCAACATGTACCCTTCTACTCGATGCTTTCGATTTCATATTTCCTGCACACGCTTTCAGTGTTAAGTAACGTAAAAATCGTCCATATATTTTTCCGCGTGGTTGATATTATGAGTGTTACGTATACATGGCCGTCGCTGGCTCACTTTACTAAATGAATACGTCACGCCGCGTGTCTTCGGCCTGACCATGGGGTGGAGGGACTAAGGGAGAGCATTCGCGTGGAGGAGGACATCGTATAATTAATCACAGCCATCCATCACGAGCCCCGTGACGTGCGGTCAAGTCTTTGTATAATAGATTCGGATCATGATGGGTCGAAAACCACGTCCTCGAATATTCCGCACTCCCAAGCATGGCTTCTATTATCTAGGCATGGCCAGTTGTTCAATTTCTCTTTCGTCTTTGTCCCTCTTTTTCCAATTTTTATATTTCCTTCTCCTTGACCTCCATCTTTTTTTTTATTCGTTGTTTAACATCGCTCCACATGTTACGTTCACACTATGGCATTTGGTGCGTGGTGTACGCTCTGAGGAATTCGCAAAGCGATTCACCATCGAGCTGGTATAATAGCAGCTCTAAAGCTGCAGTGAGTAGATTATTAATTTCACGTTACTCGAGCGACTAATTGATACGGACTCTGGAAACGATCAGCTTCACTTGATTGGATTTCATTTGAACGCTGATTTAACGGTGTAATTATCTCCGCTGCAGCGTCCTAACTTCTGTGACTAAAGTGAAGCTTGTATCCTTCATCGGTCCCCTTTGTATCGCGATTACTCCGTGAACTCTCACTCACTCCATATCAAATTCTATTCTATTCACTCAATCAATTACTTAGGTAATCGCGAATTTCATTGACTGTGCGCTAGATTTATAGGTTTCAAGATTTTCAAGAATTTCATAGTATTCCAAGATGTTTCGAATGTGATTATATAGGACGTTGTACAAAAATGAATACGGTTAGTTTTGAAAAATGTTTAATATTCAAGGAATGTGAAAGATTTCACATTATCGTATAGATTTCATGTGATTTCGCAAGATTTTTAAGTGCGCAGTCGAACCCGTCCGACCCACGCAGAGAGTAAACAGTATAACGATACCAACGTTCTAATATGTCGTAACCCACAAAATTTCAGAAATGGCCTTTTTTTTTAAATTGAATGATGATAACGCTGTGCAGCTTATGTTCAAGTTTTAGCGGTCAAATCGTTGATTTACTATTTTTAAATAAATATTCTAATCCGTAAAATCCTATCTTTTCAATGGTAATAGTGAAGCGTTTTCATGGCCTCCTGAACAATTTTCCAAATGTGGGTTACGACATATTAGAACGTGGGTATCGATAAGCAACTTGTTTGTCTGTCCTTTAACAATAATGATTCGTCGTGAGTTTAGTAGTGCGTAAAACTGGAGTCCATCTCCATCTGGCAAACAACTGCATCAGTATAGGTATAATAACTGTACCTATACTGCATATCGAGAATAATCGTGCTCTTTGTCACGTGTTGCCAAACTAAATGCTCGACTATATTCGACGGCTAATCCATAGCTTAATTCGAATCTCACCCGCTCCTATCACACGCATGTTCTTCCTCCTTCTCTCTGATCTCTTACTCTCTCTCTCTCTCTTTCTCTCTCCGGCAACTTCGCCAGGACGAGCAATCACCCGCAACACAAAGGCATCATATATGTAGCTAGTTGGCCTTTCATGGGGCCCATATAATACCTACATCCTGCGTGAATGTTAGGGGGGGACGTGTTTCGCCAGTATCAAACAGGGCTGCCAACACCGTGGCACATAAGGACAGCTACTACTTCGAACCGGGGGTGGTACAGCAGCCTTACACACTAAGGGAGTGTTAAATGTTGCTGCGATTTTCTGTACATAAGCTTTAAGCTCTGCTAAACGGACGGGCACCGCGATAAGGGTGGATATCGAAGGGTATAAAAAGAAAGGGGGAAACACACACACACACACACTTAGATACAATTAAACTTATACATATATGTACAGAGCATTATTACTCGGGTGAAAATCTCTGCTGTTGATGGAGCGGATGAAGAAGACCTTCCACTGCATTCTCAGTTGCTGAACGTCATGCGCTCTTTGTGCATTGTGTGAGAGGGCACAACGTGTTCACACTGCACATTTGTCGGTACATTACTACTGCGTATGTTCATTTATATGTATATACGTGAAAAATTTATCCCACTGGATGGATGAGGTATTAGTTTGTATTAATTCCTGACACGTGACCGATTCGGTGCTACGAATTGACACTGACCTAAACTATAAAGAGATCAGTTTCTACTATATAGAAATCCTGTATCACTTTGTACAATGGTAGGATGAACTTTTTGAATCCATTTTCAATCCTAACACCATCATGTGCTGGAGTTAACGATACTCTTCGCACATTCTATGGTGTCTATTTTTCACCTGATATTCTTGTAAGGTGTATAATCTGTGACAATAGTATAAACGAAAAAAGTAGAATATATGGTTCATTTAAGAATATTAGTAGTTTGTAACATGCGGTTAGTGATGTACATTACTAGTAAGAGTACGAAGAAGTGGTATCAGCTCTTGTCGAGAGTTAGGTGATCGTTAAGAGGTGTGACGATCGAAAGGAATGGCAAAAATTCTATGGGTGCAGCCGCGTGTAGATTTCTGGTAGTGTGTGGCTCGATATAGGTGTACAAGATTTATGTACAGGTATATGCTTATGTAGTTTGAGATATAGGTGTAGATAGATGCAGTGTAGATATATTGGTACTTACATATACCATTCGGTTTAGTAAGTATTGTGTAATGTAGATAGACAAATAAAAATATTAAAAAAAAATAAAATAAATAAAAAGGCAAATAATCATATTATATAAATGAATAGATATTGCGACTGAAAATTATTCATTCTATTATAAGAATATAATATATGATGATCAATACGGTGTATTTGTAATGCGTAATAAATAAGGGATGGAAATAAAATGCCAATAAAAACCTACTAATCGTGTGTAAAAAGGTTTATTGAACGGTTTTTATTCATTATTTATTATTTACTTCATAATAATTACCTAACTCTCTATATATCTATATACTCTGTGTGTATATATCTGTATATGAGTATTGGAGTTGGTTATTTCAACTGTTGATCTGTTTATTCATTCGTTCATTCGTTCTTTTTTTTTTTTTTTTTTTTCTTGCTTTCTTTTTATTACGTTCTCTTTTGTCACACAGTCGAAGAGACAAAGAGGGCGTTTTATTCGGGTACAGACACTTCTTTTCCCGAGGGATAACGGGGAGCGGGAAGTCGGGCGCCAGGTACCAGCAGCCAAGTCCGTCTTATCATTGTTCAAACAGTGACGATATCTCGTCTCGTATCGCACACGCTATAACACCGTATAATACATTATATTATATTAGAAATATACATACACAACGATAAATTCATGTTCAAAGATTATTGTGTCCTACCCTGGTGGTGGCTATGATGATGGTCTCCTCGTATTTATTACCTAACTATACTCATGCCTTAACTCATGAACCAAAACTGCACTGTAATCCGTGCAATTGTAAAATATCAAGCATAAATGAATTATGTTCATACAATTTCAGGTGATTTTTCTAATATTCACTAGAAGTTCTTCGAGACTTTGTCGATATTGAAAATCAGATGCTCAATGCTTTGAGGGTTTCTCTAATATTTAACGATTCCTAAAAAATAACTCCATCTCTCTGTCAGCTACAAAGTACTGATATGTGTTGACTTCAACTCTGATTTCTGTTGTAATTGTAAAAACAAAATTGTGTAGCACATCGTTGTGCAAATTTCTTTCACAAAGTTTCTATAAGACGAAGTAGTAACCAAAGAATCCGAATATAATTCTAGTTCATTTTTAGACCTTACATTGTGGCAGGTGCGCGAGTCTGATGATCAAGAACACTTTTACCTTCTGGAAGAAAAACAGAAATGAAAAATCGTCAAGTGTTTGTGTTAGGTCCTAGATGATCGTTCTTGAAGTGGAGGCAATTCGTCAGGTATACCCTTCATTTTAGACTGCATTTACCAAACTCACCCTTTGAGTTTAAGGGTGGATATAGGGCGGCATATAAGTGATGCCTTTTGAACTCGCAGCTTTGTCGATTTTTTTTTTCTCTAAGTGGACGACGTGGGTGGTGTGGTGGATACTTGTAATAATTCTATTTCCATTCTTAATTTTCTGAATTCTTTTTTTTTTATACCTTTCTATAAAATCTGATCTCAGCTCTTTTTCATATCAATATATATATTATATATATGAAATATTCTGAGCGTAGGCGGAACTACTTACGATCCTTATACCTATACGTAAGATAGATAATACTGATTTGTCAAGATCAAGGCAGCACTTCCTTTGTTTTCGTAATTTCCGTGCCAATATTAGCCAGCCATGTTCAGCCGTGTTTTGTACCCGCGCCTCTACGTTCAGCCACGAAACTGGGCTTGTATTGGTTGTGTGTTCTCCGCAAACAGACCAATCAATACCAATCTCTTAACTCCAGGACACACCGACGCACAAACTTGCACACTGAACGCGAACTAACTGAACGCGAACCAACTTGTATACCATATCTGTCTATACACAAAATATATACCATGCGCGTTTTCGTCTATGCGGGTCACTCGCGGTTCACACGATTCAGCTCGATAGAGATATTTGCATTACCGTAGATGAAAATATCTGTATCCAGCTGAATCGAGTGACCCGCATACACGAATACTCACTGTATACATTGTATGTAAAATAATGATAATAATAATAATAATAATATGTATAGATATTCTCGCAATAATTTTCAGTCGTTATACTTTTTTGGCTCATTTAACTTGATCGATTAATTGAATTATTTGAACCGTAGATTTCTGTCTTTCCTTTTGTTATTTTTTTGTTGTTTTTCTTTACCTATTTTGTTTTTGTTTCTTTTCTACGGAAATTCGAGAAAATTTTACTTAAGGTGCTTCCCTACGCTTCCCTACAGTTTTGGAAAAGTTTTACATGGATATCTTCCCTATTTTCGCGTAAAAAAAAAAAAACATTTTTTGGGCTGTACGTGATTCAAAATCGCACATAGAATTGCGCGACATATTTTGTTTCATTGATTTCGGTGCCCAGGCAGAGATATTCCGTTTAAGGCCCATCCCTAGTCGCCCACCTTCTTTTGATACAATGTAACACATTTCGATTATCATCCGAGCCCAAGCGTCAAAAATGCAAAAAAGGCCAACGCTGCGCGAATTGAAATTCAATACCGAACACGTACGTCCGAAAAAATGTTCGTTTCGTGCGAAAATAGAGACTAGAGATGGTTTTTACATTGTTACGAAAAACATTACATTACGAAAAATGTAAAAACCACTTGTAGTCTCTATTTTTGCACGAAACGAACATTATTTTGGACGTATGTGTTCGAAATTGAATTTTAATTCCCGCAGCGTTGGCATTTTTTGCGTTTTTGACGCCTGGGTTCGGATAATAATTGAAATGTGTTACATTGTATCAAAAAGAGGTGGGCCACTACGGATGGGCCTTAATAGCACCTTTTTCCCAATATTTTCAGGTCGGGAGAAATTGGCTAAGGAAGCACCTTAAATATCAATACTTTTTATAGTTTTTTTTTCATTTTTTTGTTTTATTATTATTATATCCAGAGCGAATATACTTTGTATGAATGTAATACGTATATCGGTTTACCTAGTATATGTAGTAGTTATCAGTAGCGACAAGCAAGGACTAATATTATACGATAAATATATATACACGAATTTCTTCCACCTGTCAAAACAAATTCTATTTTATTAGCATGCTGCGATATATAACTATATATATACCTACACCTATACCTACCTTTACCTAGGCGCGTCGATTTTTATCTGATAATAATATAAAATCAAACGATATGTTCGACTATACCACACGCATCTATATATAACCGCATTTCACGCTTTTGTTAGAATTTGAGAAAATCAGTTTTTTTTTGTTTTTGTTTGTTTTTCTTTTATATAAGATAAAATTTCTTTGATATATAAAATATTCAGGGAATATTAAAAAAAAAAAAAAAAACCAATAGATTTATATATGTTCGAAATCGATATCGAATATTTATTTTTTTCTTCAACATATTTTGTATTTTTAAACTAAAAAACTGTTTTAAGAGAAAACAAGAAAAATGAAAAATCACTTCGGCTTGTAGACTTCGCCGAGAGAGAGAGAGAGAGAGAGAGTTCGTCTCTGAATTTTGTGTCTTTGAGGATGCCGCAAGTCCATCTCGCAGGTATCCCTATAGTCGCCTTGAGTTCTTTGGGTTCTTAAAAACTCAGGTACGACGAGTTCTTGCGCAGCATGGTGAGACACGCGGTACCAATCCTCGTGTTTGCCTCGTAGCTGGACAAATAGCGGCTCTTCTGAGTCTCCAAAAGGCCCAATACCTACTGCACTAGTCTCTGGTGTCTCTGGTTTCTTATTCAACGTATATTTTCTTCAGTTTTTAAGTTTTTCGACTTTTAAAAATTACCTTCGTGATCCCCGGTTCGCGGCACTCGAAACTCCCCTCCGTGTTTTGACTCGAAAATGCCGAAAGAGAAGAAACCAAGTAAGAAGAGAGGAAGAACAACAAAAAGCGGCAAAAAAAAAAAAAAAAAAGGAATGAAAATGAAGATAAACTGAAAAATGGAATGAAGAAAAGAAGAACGCCAGTCATTCGCGGCGATATCGTGTTACGTAGGACTGCAGCAGCCAGTGGGAATGAAAATGGAAATAGGAATGGGAATGGGACGTGTAAGCGGTGACTCGACCCTCTTGTTTAACTTTCATTTGATAATGGCTCACGTATGTTTTACTCAGGATTAATTATTATTGGAGAATCCTGAGTGGCTTTGCCCGTACGCTATATATATATAACAAAAGCCGCGCGAACGAGCTTCACAAGTGGAGGATAGGTAAAAAAAATTTGGTATACCAATTCAAAATCGAAATTGAATATAAGTAATTGTTTACGTTATTCCTGCAAAAAAAAAAGAAATAAAATACAAAAAACAAAAGAAGAAAAACAAACGAATTCTATGATCGAAATATCAAATGTTTTATATTTCGGATTTAATGTTCCTGAAAAAGAATCGTGGCTGTTATACTATATCAACGGTGCTGGAGGTTTGAGCTTATGCCGAATCGCTTGACTTTGGTAGAATCATAAGATGAACAATCGTTCTACAGATTTGGTCGTGGAGCTTGACGGTCGTGAGAGACGACACGCCAGCAAACATTTGAACATCTCAATGGGCGATATTCAATTGACTACTTCCGGGGCTAGACTACGCCCTGTTAACTTTAGGACAAAAGTATTCCGGGCTCGGGATACTAGGTCGATTCGATTCAACGATTCCAATGTTGGCACTACTGATTCTCGCGCATATTTATACAGGCCTTAGTTTTATTTGCTGGCATTAAAAATCGACCCGTACCTCTCTACTACCTACTACTATCTACTATACCTACTATGTCCCGCGAAAAACACTCTCGCGACTCATTTTCTTTCTTTATTTCCTTCCCTCTCTTTATTCGCATCTTATTCTTATTCCTTTATTTTTACATTTCAGGCAACAATATTTCCGATTTGATTTTCTACCCCCATCCCTAGCTCTCTACTCGGATCTTCCGATTTTGTTTGCATCTACATCTTTTGTTTACACTTAAAGAGGAAGGTACTCGAAGCTTGTTTATTAGCTTGTTTATGAACTCGAGGAAAATACGAAACAGGACGAAGAAGAAGATAGGACGTTGAAAAATTCACTCTACTCGAATATCGAGCAAAACTGAGTACCGAGTAACAAAATCATCCCATGGAAGTAGATGGATTCAAAATTCGAAAACTTTACCCCGATTTAGAATTTATGGTTTTTACAGACCCTCGCTTTTGAGAAATCATCAAAACAACTTAAAAAAAAAAAAAATAGCATAGCATAGTCTCTACTGAAAATTTCATGGATTCGAAGTTAACGATTTGGATCAACTTATTTTTGATTTACTTGGTAAACACAAAGTAGTCGGATATAATCTTTGCGGAAAAGGTATACCAGTGGTGAATTTCTAACCGTTTTAATTGTACAATTTTTCGTTTCCAGTTAAGATTTCTCCCTCGAAATCGATCGGCATTAATGTTAACACATCACAGCCATACACCAGCACTTAAGTTGTATACAGTTCTATTTTTGTTTGATAAGAGAGAGAGTGCGTCGAACTGTATATATATACCCAGAGCTACCTACCTAGGTTAAATTAGTTAAGATATTATCGTAAAGTAATGTAGGTCAGTAACAAACAATTGAAATCAGTTTATCAATTAATCATTCCATAATGATATCGATATAAATTATCTGTCTCAAATGTATATATATCTATGTATAAACGTCTACCGTATGTATATACATATCTAAACCAATTCTATGAATTGTGCGTGGTGTCTGGATCGCTATAATCCAGATTGCGAAGTGCACCGATCTACCATACGATATCTTAAGAGGTCGAGGACCCAGGTTCGATTACCTTTATACTTTATATACCCCCACAATTTTTATATTCTACTTTTTTTTTTTTCTTTTTCCTCTTTCTCTCTCTCTCTCTCTCTCTCTTTCCACTTGCTGAAGGTAGATATAACGCTTATCAACGAGTTATTTTCCACAGACCAGCTGTACCATATACATATGTTATATACCGTGACAATTTGAGGATGCGGAACGCCACGGATACCAACCCAAAACTCGTTAGCAACAGTTTAGTAACTTACTAGATTTTCCTAGTAAGATCACTGAAAATCTAGCGATGTCCAGTTAAAATCTAGTGATTTTACTAGAAACATCTAGTGAGTTACTAAACTGCTGCTCACGAGTTTTGGGTTGGTATCCGTGACGCTCCGCATCCTCAAATTGTCACGGTATATATATATATTACCATGTATTTTTATTCTCTCACGATGAAGATATTCACACCTGAAAATGCATCATTCAAATAATTGCTATCATCATCTTACAGATATTAAATAATTCATTTTGATTATCTAATCAATGATTTTTTGTTTTGCTGTGTGCAGTGATAGACCGTAAAAAGTTGAAGTATATTACAGTCAAGGAATCTGATCCCAAAGCGCCGTGTTTGATGAGATCGATCAACCGTACGTACACGTTGTTTTTAATTTTCTTCAAGTTGGTATGAAATTTGGATGACTTATACTCTCAGGCGGTAAATCAACTCCGTTTGTTTTCTTTCAGAAAACGTCAATTCACATATTTTTTTCATAATTTTTCAGATCAGGTTGCTGATCTATCGCCTTAGTATATGTCGTCTAAATTTAATACCAACTCAAAGACAATTAAAAACAACGTATATGTACGGTTGTTCGATCTCATCAAACACGGGGCTTCAGGATCATTTTCTTTAACTGTACCTACTATTCGCTACGCGAAACGATACATGTACGTTGTTTTTTTTTTTCTTTCTTTCTTTTATTTTACTTTTTATTTTCTTCTTCATCCTCCTGGCCTCTCAGTTTCTTATCAAGAAAAAGATCCTGAATTATTTGTCAGCAAACAGCGAAGGCTGTATTTATACACACACTTTCTTGTTCATTTATATCTGTGTGCGTTACAAGCTCGCAAGCTAGTACTATTGCTTTATATTTTATTGTATAGTATAAGGTTATACCTATGCTTGTACCGTTGAGTCCGCAGCGCCGTACGAGTAGAGGCGGACGCGTGGTGGTATTACTGCTACTGGCAACAATATTGCCAACAAAATTCAGTAAACCTCTGCTATAAGAGTGTTACTCCAAATATTACCAACTCAAACAGCCAGATGTAGACCTGCTTTTCACAGTGTGTATGTGTATGTATATAGATACTTATAAATGGTTGGATGGATACGTGAGTATATATTTATTCGTCCACATATATGTATATACAAAGTGAGTTTTTTTTTTTTTTTTTCCCAAGTGTTACAAGCGAATATCTCGAGAACGGTTCGAGGTATTGAAAAAAATAATATACAAAAAATTAATGGCATGGGATCGGTGGGTTTTTATCTGGGCAATATGAAATTTCGAAGGATTGATTGAGACACCTCAGAAATAAAATGTTATTTGTTTGTATAAAATATAAAAAAAAAAAAAAACTCACCCTGTATATGTACCAATTCAATACGTACATATATACCTTCAGCCTTGATAACAACGTATTTATGAACTACTTTCAAGCTCAACTTCCGAATTTACTGCAGAGATAATTTGTTCACGTAAAATTATAAACAATTCCTCATACTCAACAACCTCGCACTTCTTCTTATAGCCTGCAATATAGTTTATCAAAATGTTTGCACGTTTTACAGACGTTAAGCATCAAGATTTTACTGTGATAACTTTATATTATATTAATTATTTTTCATTACGAAGTTATTTTAGAATTATTTTCATCATTTTTTTTCTTTCTTTTTTTTTGCAAAAGAAATGCCGAAAGTACGTTTCGCGCATTACGATCAGAGTTTAGGGAATATCCGATATAAAAAAAAAAAATTTAGTATCAAAAATGAAGAAAAATTTGAACAAATTATTGGGTTTCAAGAATTGATTGAGTTCTATTTTGTATATCCGTTTGTTACATAAGTGGAATACTAGAAAAATTGTTATACCGTGAGTAAACGTGGAAAGAGCTGTTTCCAAGTGCGCAGGCGCTGATTTATTCGAGTATAACAAGGCTGCCAATTTCAAACTTGCCACGAATATCCCTAGAGTCCGTCTGCTATTTGTTTCCGATTGTTGTTGTCAAATACAAACGGCGGCGGATCTTCGCAGTAATAGGTTATGTTTATTGTGAATCTAGCAGACGACAGAACTAGGGATATCACTGAAATGTTGATGGAGTTGCTAGCGCTATTCTGCCGGCTAACGATATTCGATATCAAAGACATGCATTCAAGAAATTGAATTAATAGATGCAATGATAATTATAGTACGAAATGAAATAAACTTTTCTTATGATGAGTAAATATGACTTGAGTAAATTGGTTTACTTGAATTAAATAACTTTATTTATTTTTTATTTTTTCTTCTCATCCCGTGTATGTGATATATAATTTACCCGATAAATATAATCGTTTTTATTAACATTGAATAAAGTTTTTGATCAAGTTAATTAGCTAATGTATGCATACGTTGGTATATGCACATATATGTACAAATAAACATTTAGATATATAGAGCCTGTGGGAGGAGTAGGTATATTATATCTCGGGATCGTGAATGAATTCGCCATGCGTATAAATCGTGTAATACCTACATATATAGTTAATACAAATGTGTATTTCGAGGTAAATAAATAAATATTTGGACACGAGAGCAGAGCAACTCAAATATGTTCAACTAATGTCAGCAGCATCGCTCTTCCTCTCTCCCTCTCTCCCCCCC
The DNA here is from genome assembly GCA_914767705.2 of Tenthredo notha. Lineage (NCBI taxonomy): Eukaryota > Metazoa > Arthropoda > Insecta > Hymenoptera > Tenthredinidae > Tenthredo > Tenthredo notha. The sequence continues at coordinate 5,894,744 of OU611918.1, read as the reverse complement.
TCACTCTTTATGTATATTCCCTATGCACGTATGTATATACCTCGGTACGTATATACCTATGTATACGTATTCTGCTGCTAAAGATCAGGTAGTTGTATGTATGCGTATGTGTATTTATATTTATATACATATATAGGTGTATGTCTATCTGTATGTGTGTGTGTGTGTGTGTGTGTGCGAGCGTGAAGAGAAACGTATAACAAGTTACGGTCTCGGGATCTGCAGAGAGTAGGGGAGCTGCTAGTCGGCATGGCAGTTAGCTGGGCAAGTTTACTTGTATCAGGAATGTGTATTTGATACAATACGAGCATATATGTACGGAGTCAACCCCGCGACGTTGACTCTGGGTATTTGGTTCTTGAATCATTCCGTTTGTATGTAGTATATATATATATATATATATATATATATTTACGAAAGGCATTTAACCGCAGGCCAAATATTTTCAACCGGAAACATGGCCAATCTTATTAGAAGGTATCACACACACACACACACACACACACCCATTTCAACATTTACCCCCTTATACTCACGTGAGAAAATTATCTCATGGGTTCATGACCATTTTAGTTATATTTTCCTATTTTTTTAATCTTTTTTTTTGTTTTTTTGTCTTTTTTATTTTTTTTCGAATTCTTACTGCGGTCGATTATTAGCGATTTTTTTTCCTCCTTATAATCAGACATATTCCTCATTGACTAATATTTTGTTTTGCAAGAAAAACTTACGAGTCTTGAAGAAAATCTGAATTTACTACTTGAGGGGAATTGAAACACCATTTTTACACTTCGAATTTTTCAAACCTTATTTCTCAGCGAAAACACATCCGACTATTGCGAAATTTATATCAGTAATGGAAAACAAGTGAATGAAGGGCATGATGCTCTTAGATTTCCAAAAAGCGAAAATAAAATTTACAGATTTTTTTTTATCAAGAGTGCTCTGTAACGAATAATCGTTGTTGCTGATGTTGTACTTGATATATATGGAAACATCTGAAACATTTTCGCTTTTTGGAAATCAAAGAGCGTTATGCCCTTCGTTCACTTGTTCTCAATCACTGATATCAATTTCGTAATAATCGGATGTGTTTTCGCTAAGAAACTAGGTTGGGAAAATTCCAAGTGCAAAAATCGTGTTTCATTTAACCTCAAACAATAAAATAAACAGCTAAATCAGATAATTGTCTTTACACCAAGGTCTCGCAACTAAGAAATCTGTAACGAACGTGACGATTTCCAGACTAAATTTTCTTTCGTTGATATTTTTACATCGAAGAGAAAAATCCAAGTCGAAGCGAGTCGAATAGTGGTTTTGTATTTGGTTATTTTGCAATAACGACGTTTTTCGCGAAATTGTTTCATAAACGGTCATTCGGTTTCAAAGAAAGTTTTGTTTAAGAAATAAATTAGTCTGGAATTAAATTAACCAAATCATTCGATACGTATTTTTCTTTGAGTTTGTTTGTTTCTTTCTTTTCCTCTTCAGGAATAACTGGTCATGGAAAATTTTGAATCGGTTTGAACCAAAGCCGATCCCAATAAGCATGACATGACTTACTTGAATATCGTGCATATTTCGGACAAAAACGAATTTCAACACAATATTTACTATATGCACCATTGAAACCGTTCAAAAGTCTCCTTGATATTTCTCGTTACAAACACATAATATATATATATGTATAAGGTACATACTTTATTTCACATCCGTCGAGTGACTAGTATTCTATCTTATCTCAAGCTAGCTAACGCCTTATCAGCGCAATGTATTTATGGGGTCGCGCTCACAAGGCGCTTGAGCTGTGACATGACGTTGGGAATAAAAAAAAAAATCTCGCGCTTGACTAACTATGACGCTAATTTAATTTTAAGTATTCAAGAGAGCTGCAGTGTATCCATAATGAAAACTAAAAGAAAAATGAAAATTATCTTTTTTATTTTTTGAACTTTTGTATATATTTTGGATATACATATAATCTAATTGTTTTTTAATATACATACTTACACATTTATATTATTTACCTGTGTGTTCGCGTGCGTGTGTAAAAGATTGAACTTTATTATACAATGTATACAGATAGGTACCTACATACCTATAAGTGGGCACGTGAAACTTGGGGTACCGCCAGACCCAGACGTAGGTAGGTAGGTAGGTAGGCAGGTAGGTACGTACGTTCACGTCGCGTTTGCACAAGTGGTTCGCGGGCTTGTGGCTACAACTTCCATACTCGTACAGTACTATGTTTGATATTTAATTAGACGCCATAAATTACGAATCGTCTCAATTTGTTATTATGGCAAATAATAAAGAAACAAAAAAAGTAAATGAGAAAAAGGAAAAAAAAAAACATTAAATAAAAAAAAAAATTAACCACCATGCTGCATTACGCTGCACAGAGGCTTCAACAGGTAGAACGTAATAAATAAAAAAAAAAAAAATGAACAGAAAAAATTAGAACATCACAAGACCAAATTTAATCATTGCGAAACTCTGTCCTTGTTTGTTTACTTTATCTTATTTTCGGTTATTTGTTATTTCTTTTTTTGCTCAGGTTTCTCCTAAAAAGTAGAGCGATTATTAATTAAAATTTGTTTTTCTATCACCTTATCGAATTCAATGACTTTCTTGCGACTATTCTGTTTTTTCTTGCTATAGTTGCATTTTCCACGATTTCGTATACTCCTATATCTTATTGAATCTTTCATTACTTTATTTTGCTATCACAACGTTTTCCGTGACTTTCTTGTCACTACAGATCGAACTTTGGTCAGGACCATGATTCAATTTTGTTTTTTCTGCTCTACTATATAACTTTCCACGATTTTATTTTATTCACATTGCATTTTCCATTAATTTCAAGTCACTGTAGAATTTTCCATTACCTACCATTTTCGCATTTCCCACGACTTTGTATCACCCTGAAATCTTTTACATAATTTTTTTCCCTACCTTGGAGTTTTCAATTACTTTATTTTGCATCAACAGCGTTTTTCTTAACTTTCCTGTTAGTTCAGAATTTTCCATGATTCCATCCTTCTTACTATACTTTGGAATTTTCCATGATTTTATTTCACTTACGTTGCATTTTCCATTACTCTCAAGTTACTTTAGAATTTCTCATTACCATTTTCCTTCCCCCCCCTTTTTTCGTATTTTCCACGACTTTATGTCACCCTGGAATCTTTTTCATAATTTTTCTTTCTACTTCCGAATTTTCCATTACTTTATTTTGCAGCCACAGCGTTTTTTCTGACTTTCTTGTTACTTCAGAACTTTCCATCATTCTACTTTTCTTGCTATACTTTGGATTTTTTTGCCATTTTCTTTTAATGAAATTGCATTTTCCATGACTTTTCTTTAATTTTTGTATTTTTGTTACTGTTCTCCTATTTTCTATGACTTAATATTCCTCATTCGAGACTTTCGTATCACTTTAGAATATTTACTTAAGAACTATATTTACTTCTCTACTTTGAAATTTTTTTTCACGATTTTCAATTACTTTATTACCATTTTTCCATGAATTTCTTACTTGCTATAACGAGTTTGAAAATATTTTTCATTAAGGAAATTGAATAAATCTTTGCTACGACTTTTTTTTTTTTTTTTTTCTTTTTTCTTCTTACTGCGATGACGCGCGGTAAAAAAATATTACACCTACCTACCTACAAACGTTGATAAGATTTCGCAAGTTATTATAAATTACAGCGTAGATTTCCTCCGCGGAATTTATCGCTCACTGCAATCAGACTTTAGTATTTAATTCATTGCTAGTCACGTGCAATGACGCGTTGTTAGATACATTTCGCAAGGTTCTCAGAATCAGGAAAAGCAAGATACCAACAATATAAAATAAAAATAAAAAAATAAAAAAATATCTCAAAATGGGAATAATAGAATAGAATACTTGGGCGACGAAATTGAACCCAATTTGGCTGGTTTCAGACGGAGATGGATACACATATATTCGTTGGCACCTCTTTGCCAGGTCGCGAAGGAGCAGTAAGTTCGTAAATTAGTCTAAGTGGGAAACAGGTTGCCCGAAAGATCTGGTTAGATCTATTAGAACGAATTATAACTCCGGTTCTCTCGAAATAGGTGTATATCATCTTGGTATATCTATACCTCTAGTATATCTAAAAGTTTGTTAAAATATCAGCCATCTAAACTGCTCCAAAGATTTTTCACCGGGTCTCGTTAATTCAATCAGTGATAAAGTGAAAAAAAAAGAAAAAAAAAAACAAAAACAAAAACAAACAACAAAAATCATTAATTACTATCGAAAACTGGTGCAGGTATCGAGGGAAATCCTGAAAATTGAATAAATATAATTGAAAAAAAACTGAAGTGTTGTCACTGAAATTTCATGTCATTATTATTATTATTATTATTATTATTATTATTATGGGTAGAGTAGATTTATACGGAAAATTTATTAAATCATCAATTTCACTAATTGAACTTTTCAATTACAGTCTCTCCCGATATTAATCGATGCCAATGAATTATTTCGACCGAATAATTCTAGGGGTTGGGTAAAAAGAGGGCAGGGGGGGGCCTATGGGGCGAGGAGGGTCACCAAATGATTGGCAAATAATTGCGAATTAAATGAAAATAACTGCGACACGATTCTCGACCGTTCGTTATGTAGAGAGTGAAAAAGGCGGGAAATAGGGCGGTGGGAGTGATAAGAATAATGATGAAACGGTAGGTATAACGTTAATTTAAGAATCTCCCTCGTTAGTCAAATGATGTACGCCTCGTTGCTCCGTTGCCTCGTTGCCTCGTTGCCTCTTTCCTACAGCAAAGACAGTTTATACAATTAATTTAAATTACCGATTCACGAATCGCACTGCCTGATGACACTGCAGTAGTGATCCGTACTAATGCGTAATCAAATAAAGGCTTACTTTTATTACGGTTGAAAAAGCTCCGTTTATTCCGGATATAGATGACAATTAATTAAGTAATTAGTCAACTAATTAATTCGCAAATCGATTACTTCACTTGTCTGACCTTCCTAGTCCCTTGACAAAAAATTCCTGATCATACATTCGGGAATTTCGGAGACTGTATTTTTTTGTTTCTTCCAACAATTACGTCCATAGAATTCCAGTTTCATTTTTTGGTTCGACAATATTTCGAGAACGAATGAACGGATTTTTATGATTTTTGTTTTTCAATCGATAGAAGTTTTTTTTTTACTTTTGATCTGGTTGAATTTTGGAATCGTTAAATCAATTAGTATTTACGTGTCACGTGTCTTTTTCCTTTTGATTGAACATTTTATTATTAGAATACCGTTTTTTTGAACTGTGAAAAATTTGTTGCATCGAGGTCAGCCGACATACCCCAGCTTATTCACAATGCTTTTCCTTATTTTTATTATTACGAAGAGATATAACAAGTATATTCCTGTACTTTGACTTTTGTTGTACACAGTATGCATTGCCTCTTCTTATCATTCAGATGACTGACTACGAAGGAGTGATGATTAATATTCGTTGTGATGTGACGATGCGTTACATACATATATGTAAATATATATATATATATATATATTCCGAGGCGTAAAGTTTCTTAGAAAATATCCATATAGTTATCCGTTTTCTTATCTGCCTGAGGCTAGTAAACCAACCGGATAACCAAACAGTGCTCGAGTCTTCAAAGCGAGGCCGCGCATTTCTCTTGCAGGAAGTTCATTTTTATTTTTTCTCATACATCTACGTAGGTAGTTAGGTAGGACGACGACGTCCTCGTGTCATTGTATATAGGTTGAAATGTATGTGTAAGTACACCTACCTCAGCCTCGCCTTTTTCCATTCTGCAACCCCATTTTGCACTAAAATTAATCAAGTTATAAAGTAGATTGTACGTGAAAAATATTCCATATCAACCACAATGTATTAGATTTTTCAGTTCAGGCTGTTACAGTTAGAAAAAAGAATTTCCTAGTCGTTGAAAAAAGTTGCCAATTTGATTTTTGCGAAATAAATCACTTCGCGTTTCACCTCTCTAACAAAATCCAAGATACATGAAACACTCGATAAAATTCACTGCCACTTTAATGAAATATTTAAAAATCCTAGCGAAACTCGTTCATTCGATATTCCCATCATGTTTTCACGGACGTATAAGAAACTTTTTCCAGCCAAATCTACTTGATTTCAGTAACTTCGTGTAATTTTCCTGATGTAATAATTGCTACATTTTTTTTTTTTGCTTTACAGTACGAAAACGTTGTTTTCAATGGAGGTATAAAAAAATTTTTAAAAATGAATAAACTATCACACCATATAACGACGTGGCCTAAATATCTCCTGGAACACCCCTTACGTATAGGAGTAGCGTTTGCACATACACACATATGTAAGGTTGAAGGCGGATGTTTGGATAAGGAGGGTATGGGGTGAACGCGCCGGGGCTACGATCTCAGTACAGCGTAAAATATTAAAACCTACCCCTGCTGACTCCTGAGGACGAGAGTCGTTCTTTGTGTTGGTAGTAGCTGGTATGAGCTGTTCGTACCTAGCTCGGCACATTCTATCGCCCCGTCCTTATAGTCATGCCCGAGGAGTTAGTCGCCGAGAACGAGTGTGCATACACATATATATATATATATATAAATCTGTATATATATATATGTGTGTACATATACTTTATGCACGCCCTCACCTATACGGTCTTCTGTGCATAGGGTATAAAAATGACAATTTCAACTCTCTTTATAATAAAAAAATGGAATAAAAGTCCCGAAGTACGGTTGAGAAAAATCGCTTTTTTACCTACCTGTACCAACGCAATGCTTAACCACTTTGCACGCAATATCAGAATTAAGAAGAGGCCTCTAAGGGTCAACCGAGGCGAGAGATCAAGGCGGAAACTTGAGGCGAGAGACCGTTCAATGGTATATCTAATTACACGGGACTGGGATCAATTCCGCACGAGGATAATGAATTTTTTACGACTTTCTTCCAGCGAGATCGGACGGCCAAAGACGGGTTATGGGTTGGTAGGTATTCAGCCGAATCGCCCCGGATCGAGAAAGCCCGCGCAAGTTATGATTTCAGACTGCAGAACCCAAGTACCGCTGTTGCAGCAGGGATATTGATGGATCTCAACGAATTGGAATTAATCACTTGTACAGCGAAATGGTATTACGACCATCTACCCATGTATGTATATATATATATATATATATTAATGGGAATTGAAATTGCGTAATGGCGACTTATTGCTTACCTGTTGATAAATCTAGTCGAATTTGGCCTTCGAATTTTGATATTGCTAGACTGGCGTCTGGCCATGGCGATCCCAGAACTCGAGGGAATTCAGGGTCCCTTCTGCGTTATAAGCGGGCTGTTTGCTCAATCCATACCTACCCATCCTCCCTACCACGCTGTCGACCTTATTCGCCCTTATATCGGTTCTTATATATCCACCCATCCTCCCATCCTGCGTCCTCCATCCTCCCATTCCCAATTCACCCCGTCGATTATCGATCCCTTGTCGTCCATCGAATACAGTAGGTACCTCCGATGACAGAGTAGCAGCATCAGATACGTGGTTATATATACGTGTGTCGTTAATTGTGATGTTTGATAGTGATCAAGAGAAGGAAAGTGATCACTGATCAACTGGATACGGTGATTTTGGTAAATGAATTTCAAAAATGGTCCTGGTAAGACTGGTACTCGTGTGGATCAGGATGCAGGATCAGGAGACCATGATCTCATGATTTCTTCTGATCTCGAATTCTAAACATTTTTCGATCTGAAAATCTTCTTGGCACTTGAAGAGGCGATGTAACTGTGCATAGAGACTAGAGACCAAGGGGCTTATTCTGTAACTCATAAATAGCACTGAAATCATGAAAAAAAATAGGCGGCTTCCAATGAGCTGCTTCTATTTCATGTTATGTGCAGCTATTCTGCAGTTATGATAGCATCAGAGTTACAGAATAAACTCCTAGGAGCACTAACTGCGGTTCGGAAAGCGATTCGAAAGAAGTCATCGCAGGGCGGCGCTGGCATCTCAAGGAGTCCGCACATGTATGCACAAATACGAGCCTAACATGCCGTAATTTGCAATGTTGTTGTGCAGATTTCTTACGGAGAGTCTCTCTACCATAGGATTTCTTCGCTGCCTCGTCTCATGGCCTTGCTAGACTGCAAACCCCAGAGCCCACTAGCGCCACTGGCAGTGATGTTTAACTGATCGCATTTAATACTGTAGTTAGTGCTCTCTAGTCTCCATGGTACTGCGACATAAGAATCTGGAATCCGTGTCTTTGGACGACCGTAATGTAGATAAGTGCTAATTTGAAGGTCCTTCGAATATAAAATGTAAAAATGAGTATCTTGTATGGAGGAATATGTAGACCAACTTAATTCAAGTAGTTACTTTGCACTTACGAGGTACACGATGTTGACAATTTTCTAGACAGTTGGAAATCGGTTCGATAGACCGTGCATACATATATCTATAAGTATGCAACATTAAAGAGTATCCTGATTATGGAAATTGAATCAAATTGGTAGATATATATAGTTTGAGGAAACTACGTGTGTTAATGGTTATGGGTTCGAAGTGTGATTTATAGGAGACAAATAAACCTACGATACAAAATATTGCCGAAGAGATTTCTGGATTGTATATTATTGTTGGTTTTGGAGATAAACACGTCTTCTAGCCAGTGAACCATGAACTACGAACATCGAACTCTGGGCACGTTCTCGGAGTTGAATTGTCAGCTGCTCAGTCATTGGCCCATCAAATCCACGAAATGACTAATGATACTTACGATTAGACATAAGTCAGCTAAACAAATATACCGCGATTATGATCGACCAGAGTCTGAACTCTGAACTCTAGACCCGATATCCAGTGACGTGATTTTGAGAATAACAAAGCAGAGGAAAATCCCAGCAGACTGAAAATAACTTTGAGTTATTGGGAGAGATTTCTCGTACCAATTGCCAAACGGGAGCCTCAAATGATTAGATTTCAGTTCTTTTCAACCCGTTTCAGTTCACCAGAGATTCGTCATCTGCCAAAGCCTGATTTTTGCTAATAAAGCCCGATCGATCGACTCCAAATTCGAAGACATTCGCGTGTTTAGCTTGATGGAAATCGATTGGATTAACAAACACTCGTCCTCGTCGTGGCTGTAAAGTTTGTACATTATATCTGGGTGGATGTTAGTAACGAGCATAACATGTTGATGTATTATGTGCCAGACTGAAAATCTCTGAATAATTAAACGAGGTTTGAAAGTACTCGAAGCTTTAATTGGCGCACTTTAGTAGTAGGCATATGGCGTGGCCTGGCCTGTACATGGTCCGTGACCTGTCTACGGTTTGCTATATATACGAACCTGCCTAAGTAAATTGATATCACACGCAACCGTGAGGCAATCGTTCGTGTCGAACCTGTCCACTCGTTGCAGAGTTTAGGTAATGGCAGAGGTGCGATTCGTCGCTCGTAAGTCATGCTAGATTATACTGCCCAGCAGTTGCAGCATATGTTCGAATGGTACCAGCTCACTGTGCCTTGTTACATAAACATATGACTTATATGTCCATATCAGGGCAAAAGGGGTTGTGGCAATTAAACGGCGCCGAAATCTAACACGAGATATATACTATATATCGCGTGTTCTAAGCCCCACGAAGCCGATTCATTTTTTTTTTTTTTTTATCAAGCAGTAACGGAAAACCATAAAAAATTGTGTCAAATTTCTGGTCAAATTATTGACACTAATCAGGACGAGAAGATCTGAAACTTCCCAGATGAGTTTGAAGAAAAAAAAGCCGTGTTTGGCTCTCATTAGGTTGAATTGATAAATGACAAAGTGTCTTTTGTCTACCGTAGATATTGCATGAAATATCAATCCAACGAAGTAAAGTAGCTAATACATCACAGGTCACAGATAATATCGCGATTGGTATCAGATCTGCGGTTCATTTATCTGTACGACTCGGTCTACCACGACATGGAGGGTTAATCGGGGTCAGAACCCTTAGCCAGTGTTCATGATCAGTGCAATTCGTGTGTGTGTGTAAAATAAATTCATGTGTATATAATAAGAAGGTGAAAATCTGGCAGGCTTACCATATGTCGATTTTTTTTTCTGAGTTGTCGTGTATATTATCATAATATCATATGTTGAATTGTGTAATTGTGATTCATATTATTGTTAATAAAATGAAAACTGCTTTTATAAAGTTATGCTCATATCAGTGTAGCTGCAGTTAACGTACGTATTTATAGTATCGATTTTTAATCGCTGTGGTATTCCTCGAGCCAGTGTCAATGTCCCAATGTACCTACCATCTTGTTTACTTGTTTACCGCGTTGTACTGAATGCGCAAACATTAGAGGCTCTATCCACTCAACGGAGACAAAGATTAGGTATTATCGTCACACTTTAATCGGATACTTGCGTCATGTGAAATCGCAGTTTAATGAAAAAGATTATGAAATTTGATTAAAATCAATGCATTAGATTTTGAATTCTTAGCCCTTCACAGTCACTTTACCAAAAAATATCGGGACAGTCACACTGGGTCGTTTCTATCCAGTCAGTTTTCAGAAAACAATTGCGAGCGAACTCTCCGTCCGGATTGGTTCAAAAAATTACTTCACATGCTCTGAACAGTAGAGGTGCGCGGTATTTCGGTATATCGAAAATTTTCGGTATCCATTCTCTTGAAATGTTTCGGTATCGAAATCGGCTGTCAGTACCGGAACCGAAGTATTGGAAACTCGGTATGTACCAAATTATTGCAAATTCGGTATATACCGGAATACTGTAATTTCGGTAGACAACATCCAATATTCGGTGGATACCGAAGCATCTAACCACCTGAAGCCTGGTGAGTATCTCGATTTCTACTATTTTTTTCCGTTTTTTTTTACCCGACAACTCGGTATTACGGAATATCAGGGTCTTCAAGTATTTCAGTTCTCAAGTATTTCGATGTCTACCAATATTTTGTTGTTTCGATGAACACCGAGATTCCGGTTTTTCGGTATTCACCGAAGTTTCGATATTTCGGTGAACCGAAACGACCGATTAAAAAACTTATACCGAAAATCGGTGTCAAATTCTCAATACCGCGCACCTCTACTGAACAGTCTACATGATGTGCGAAAAATTGTAAAAATTAGGTGTTAGATACTTGAGCCGAAATTATCGATGGAAAAAAAGTTACCTCTTGTTTTTTATTTTTTTCCGCTCACCGGTATAGAGAAATTAATTTCAATTAGATTATCGCGGGCTTATAACAAGTACTTGGGTAAACAGCGTAGCCTAACTTCCCTACTTCGTTTGAAACGGGGTGGGTGGATTGAAACGTCTAAATCTAAACTCGAATCGCAGCGTATAACAACAATACGATATCAATCTCAAACCCTCAAGCCGCAACAGCGGGACAATGGACGATGCCGCGTGCCTCGGCGTCGGCTAATGTCCGAGCAACAATGAGACCCGCTATGTTTTACAAACACGTTTCTCCACGTGGCTTCAGATCCACCCCCCTATTGCCACGTGCCCTTTTCACCCTGTCAAAACATCCCAAGGTAGAGAGGTGCGTTTCTTCCTATCCTTCGTGCGAAAGGAAAAGAGAAGAGTTTTTGAGGCATACGTTAAGCGCATGGGAAATTGGGTTCGATTTATTTATCATGTACAGAAGTGGATGAGCCACTGTCCCAGGCTCGAGATGATTTGCCTCAGGGAATTGGCACCGTTTCTAACCTTCCATAACTTGAGATAAAGGGAAAAATAAAAGTGCTTTACACACACCCTGCATATAGTTGCAATTCTCCAACTACTATTCGACCCTTTGTTAGAGATTAACTCGGCTCGGTTACATAATTGCTTTTTAACTAGCCCTCGACGATTCAAGTATTGTGGGAAAAATACTCCGTAGGAAATTGATCCTTTCACTATCATCTCTGTTCTTCACGAATAATCGACCAATCCAATTCCAATAACTTATTGGACCTATTCTAGACTTCGCACTGCTTCTTCTGCGAGAGAGCGGCGCACCTTGCGGCAAGCGCGGAACTACAAAGTATAAATTATCGCAAAACCGATGTAAGGTATCGATGCTGTCAATTTTTGACTGAGGCACTGATTGAATGACTTGCGGATATTTATTTTGCAGATAATGCGACAGCAAGGAGCTAAAGTTTAAAAATAAAAACTGGTAGAATTCGCCACGGGGTTCGCATGATCCTGTGGAGTTTTCAAGTGTCCAATGAGGAGGCGGTGCGGCGTAGGGGCCCGTCGACGTTTACACGGCACCCAGCTGTGCCTCCCGGTTGCTCCCTGGTTTTCCCTTCCCTTCCCTTTCTTCGCTGCCCCTTAAGCCTCATGTTCGCAGGGGGTTAGCCCAAGTTTCTATCGTATTCAACGTGGCTAACCACTGCGCCCGGGGTGCAAGCCGAACTGGCACGCGCCCCCTGCCCACACATACCTAACTACCTACCCTCGATCTAAAACTCGCCTGCCACCTGCTCTATTCAAAGGGTATATCATTCAATTACCTAATATAGGCTGCACCGACCACAACGCGATAGTAAGATAAGATTTATCTAATAAACTCATGGAGTGAGGAGAATAATCGCTCACTAAGTCTCTCGGTTTATATTTGAATTTGTTTTTACCCACCATAAAGGATTCGAATTATGGGGTTGAAACAGTTTATTAGTACAGTCAAGATTATTTCCATTAATAATTTGTGATTGTCATACCTACTCGAGGTATTAATAGAGGTTGGTTGTCTTTTATATTTTATAGGAAAATAACAAAAAGAAAGTTTATGAAAAATCATAGTGTTTTTGGGGTTTGATTTGGTGGGGGTTGTTAATATTGTAATCATTAATTTAGCTGAAGATGGATTAGAGAAACTTGTTTAGGTTTCGGGTTTGACGGGAGTGATTGCAGGTCATTCTGATAATCGCATTATCACAGATCCTCGATAAATCGAATAATTAGCAGATTTAATCGCGTCGTAAATTGGCATTATCGTTATTGATGACTGTCGGGCTTCGGATTCTGCGTATTTAATCCTGCGGTGCAGGTTGAGCCGAAGAAGCTATACCTGCAAGTCAAAATTCATTTTCAACATGGTATAATAACAAAATGAATTTTTAATCACAACAAAAGTTTTGATATCTTTAAAAAATCTTTTCAATAAAATAAATTCAAACGGTTATCTTACAGAATATTTTACAGGGATAATAACCACCCCTTCAAACATTCGGATTGATTGAACGCCACTTTCTATATCATGCGAAAAGTGATCAAAGAGAAATCCTCTCGCTGTGATTGGTTGATGGTAAAAAAACGTGCTTTTTTTAAGGGTGAAAAATCAATAGATTGAGACATATGCTATATACTATACTATAGTTGAACACTTGAATTTGTCAATGTCAAGACTTTTTCTATACAGAAATAATATTTCCTAACTGAAAGTTTCCACGAAATTTTTCGTTCTACTTCGGTTCTTCGTCCATCCGTTAGAGTATTTGGGTATTAACAACGATAAGAAAATATTACATCGATGAAGGCGTGAGGGGGTTTAGACGTCCTAATATTAGGTAGATCCTGATGTATGTTACGCGTAAAGTTACGCAGAGAAAACTGGCCCGTTTTAGTGATGGATGGATGGTATCGAGCTAACGGCTTCTACCGAACAATGTTTGGTCTGATCTAACAATATTGTACAATATATTATATTACCCATATACGACCATCGAATATTACCAACTCGCTAATCTGTGTACCAATATTCCGGCCACTTTATAGACATTGCTTGTTCCACGGTAGTGATTGATTGGCTAGTATGTCCAAAAACTGCGTGCAATAGAGGTGCGCGGTATTTCGGTATATCGAAAATTTTCGGTATCCGTTCTCTTAAAATGTTTCGGTATCGAAATCGGCTGTCAGTACCGGAACCGAAGTATTGGAAACTCGGTATGTACCAAATTATTGCAAATTCGGTATATACCGGAATACTGTAATTTCGGTAGACAACATCCAATATTCGGTGGATACCGAAGCATCTAACCACCTGAAGCCTGGTGAGTATCTCGATTTCTACTATTTTTTTCCGTTTTTTTTACCCGAAAACTCGGTATTACAGAATATCAGGGTCTTCAAGTATTTCAGTTTTCAAGTATTTCGATGTCTGTCAATATTTTGATGTTTCGATGAACACCGAGATTCCGGTTTTTCGGTATTCACCGAAGTTTCGATATTTCGGTGAACCGAAACTACCGATTAAAAAACTTATACCGAAAATCGGTATCAAATTCTCAATACCGCGCACCTCTACTGTGCAGACCGGAATGCCACGTGATTGAAACGAAAAACCGCGTCTATTTCATTAAAATTTATTCGGAATTACATATCAACTCTTTAGAAATAGTTGATTCACATTTTCGTAAACAAGATAAATTCGTTCCAAATTTTATCAGGCATTTTGCGATCCCATTTCTCCCCCTATCTTCCTCTCTCTTAGTTTTTTTTTTTTTTTTTCTTATTTTTTTTCTCCGTCTTATCTCTCATTCTTTCTCTTATACTTTGAGTGTCTACTATACGGCGACCGCATTCACGCATAGAAGTTGGCGAGGTGCACGGCCATCCACATGTGGCCGGGGAAGGTCGAGTGACGTGGTTCAGTCCCGGCTGCGCAAATATTGGTCGACGTGTCGTCGTGTCGAAAAAATACCATCAAATATGAATAAAATTTTCGTTGCCATGCCACCATACCGTATATTTATATTTATTAATAATCATAAACGCAATAAATATATACAGAAGAGAAGAAAAGAAAAGAAAAAGAAAAAGAAAAAAAAAACCAACAACAACACTAACATAACAATCTTTTCAATATTATTTGTTTTGTTTTTTTCTCCTATTGCTTGCTTACGCATGCCAGTCTCATTCGAATTACGAAAATCATTCTCTATTATTATATGGTTAATTGTTTCAGATGTTATAACGAACAATTTTTAAAATCCAATTCTTATTTTAGTTTACCACGAGCAAACATGTATCATTTATCTCTCTCTCTCTCTCTCTCTCTCTCTTTCTGCATATTATATTATATATTTATATATTTATAATATAATATACAGAAAGAGAAAGAGAGAGAGAGAGAGATAAATGATCGTTTCTAAGAATAATTCCAATGACCTGAATAATTTCGCCTCGTTGTTTACCAAGAGGTAATAATTATTATCGTTTATGGTATGTTACAAGTATCAGGTATTATAAACGAAGAACATCACTTCTGTTAAATATAGGCGACAACTGTGTGTGTTTATTTTTTTTTTAATTTTTTTTACGTAACACATTATGCTGCATTTACATATTTAACTTTATGATTTGTTTTATGGAAAAACCTTTGAGGGTTGCTTTCATTTTCATTTTCATTCATTTATAACCAAATCCTATTTATATGCTTAAGTGAATGGAGAAAGAAATGAACGAAAATGAATAAGAAAAGTAAAATAACGTTTTCACCACACCTGCACGGAAAGTACGACTTTCGGCCCCTCGCGTGAGCGGGAAGTCGTACTTTCCGATGCCAGGGGGTGGTGAAAAATAGTATACCTCACACGGGAGTGAAAAAGGCCATCCCAAACTGCGTTTTTAACACCCTCGCTTTCGGCTCGGGTATCAATCTCACACGCAGTTTGGGTTAGCCTACTTTCCCTCCCTAGGTGAGTAATATACTAATAATCTTGCATAAGAGAAGGAAAAAAAAACAAAAAAAACAAAAACAAAACAAGTAAAACAAAGTAAAAAAATGATGATGGAAAAACGTGGAGTATTTAGTAAGTCGAGAATTATTAGACCTCGTTCAGAGTGTTGTGGCAATTGGTAGTTGAAACGTGTGAAAGAAAAATTCCAGATCACTTGCTAACCAGAACGGTCGATATATTTGCTCACCGTGTTATACCGGGTTAACGTTGAACCAATGAAAATGTCCTGGCAATAGTAACTCGGTGTACCTCGTACGCACGCTAACAACATGTAATGACTGATTATCTTAGTTAGACTGGTTAACACTTAGCACCAAGGTAGAACTGCACAGTAACATATATATAATACTTACCTGTCGCTCGATGTACTACCCGATGAACGACGACACGTGCCCCCTGTGTATACCTGTATATGTGTACTTTTGTTAAGAAAATTTGTAAAATGATTGTTTTGAAATTGAACATTTCATAAAGATTTATTTTCATTCTTGTTTTTATCATTTTCCGTTTTACTTATTATCTATCATCTACCCCATATCTCGTAAACTTTATCTGCGAATATAACTTTAATAAAAAATACTTTATCTAGAGATATGACGAAGATAACATATGAACAGTTAATGAAAAATGTATGATCAGAAATTTATATATAAAAATGTAATCAAGAAAATTGTATCTTGGATCAAATACGAAGTAGAGAAATGTCAGATGTATGAGATAATTCGATCGTATGAAATAATGATAAAAAATAGTGTTTTATCTTGATATACAAACCAGTTATGAAAATGAGATGAAAGATGGTTGGAAATTATCTGAACGAAATTCCATCCACACGATTATTTGTTTGATGAATTTAAGACCGCAGATGATGTAGATAACAGATGAAAATTCTATCTAGATGAGATGAAAGATGCTTTGAAGATTATCTGAAATGATAAGATTACCTCGTACTTTTTTTTTCTTCTTCAGATCTTCTTCATTTCTTTCTTTCACAATTTTACAATATTTTCCAGATACTTTTACATATAGATAGATACTATAGACATATATATGCCTATTTACCTATGGGCATGGGCATGGTGTGAACTTTCTTGACTATTTTTCATACACATTTCATTAGGTCATGGTGAAAATCGTTGTAGGAATCGAGTTGGCGATTCTGTAAACAAGGTTGAGGCAGGGCAGGTCCGAGCTAGGGCAACATTGAAGAGAGGATTTTATGCGGCACGGCAGGGTGGCTAAGCCAAGTTGAGTTAACCGGACGGACGACTGAACGGCGACCGGGTAACCGGGTAACCCATAGCAAACCAACGACGAGACTTCCTCGGCTGTTTGAGCGACAAATATTTTCTCGTCAAACTTGTGTTGGTTCATTCGTTCGTTCATTGGTTCGTAGCCAACGAGCGCGAGGCTAATATATATATATATATATAGGTGGTAACACTGGTACCTTTATAGGGTCTATAATATATGTATACATCTATATAAATTTGTATATATGTGGGGGCATTATTATGCCCACAATACAAATATACGAACAAACACATCTAAACTTGCCTACATTACATCTCTACAATCCATGTCTACAAAGAGTTATATGGAATACTACACTTGTTTTATAAGATTATTTCTATTTCTAACTATTTTCATTTACTACCTCGATATAAGCGAATTTCCCCCTCGTTCCGCTTGAGCGAGCTTTATAGCTTCCCCCCCACTCTACCTGTGTACGTAAGGTACTCCTAGTGGTGACTCAGTGTTGCCAACTGCAAGACATTGCATGTCACCAAGTGCGAGATTCAAAAGACACCTTTCGTGATTGAAAATCACTAGATTTTCATTTTTATTTTAATGATGTTATAATATGATCTGATAAATTATTAAATGATTGTTAACATTAAACATTATCAATAGTTTAATAGCGTAATATGATAAACTGACTATTAATCATAATTTACCTGTTTTTCTAACTGGTGAATTCCCAAATACAACGGGCCACAGTAATTATAACCAAAGTATTAAATCGATTGAAAAATCTTAAGTTAACCTTGAAAAAAGAAGATCCTTAAATATGAGATATCAGTAAATAGGTCGTCAGTTTTAAAAGAAAACGAATTATGCCTACCCATCAGGAAAAATCACTTTTCTCAGGTTCGCTCTTCTGTATATGTTTCAGACTGAAAGAATGTATTTTCTTTTTCTTTTTTTTTTCTATACAATTTTGTTCATTTTCAAACATTTGTTGCGTATTTTTCATTTTGTTCTTTGTAAAACGTAAGTTACAGAAAATAGACAGAGAAAGAAACAAAGAGAGAGAGAAAGAGGGAGAGAGAGTGAAGAGTAGACGATTAGTCAATTGGCTAATAAGTTTACGTTGGTTGTATCGTTTGTTTGGACTTGTTAAATAACAATGTGAAGTCGTACTAATAAACGAAGGGGGGGTTATAAGGGGCGCGGGTGGTACAGGGGGGGGGGGGGGGGGGGGGTTAATTTGACAATATATTAATAATCTTGTATAAATTTCAGTAAATATTTGTCTAACGTCAATCTTTGTCAACTCACATATCCTTTAGAACTTGAAGTGTTTGAGTTAGAAAATAGTAACAAATTTACATTGCCAGGTGCGTATATATACGCGGTGTCTATATATATGTGATATTGTCAATAAAGTCTAAAGATAGGAAGCTGAAGGTGTACCTATATATACATACATACACACACACACGTATGTACCTGTAAATAAGTCTTTTTAGGAAAACCAAATAAATATAAACACGCATACACATACATATATACTATATATATATATATATATGTACGACAAACAGAATACATAAATATATACACAATTCACTGATTTCAAAGAGTGCAACACAGGGTGTAAAGGTGGCGGAGGGGGTCCAGAAATAGCTATATATACTATATGTATATTAGGGTGGTAGGTACTTATTTTGAGTTGAAATTTTTTTTTCACAAATTAACCTTTTAGTTCTACCCTAAATGGTTGGAGAAAAAGATCTGCAAAAGCTGTGGCCTTTAAGTTAAGGGCAAGGGGTGCCGGAAATAAGCAAATATCGCAAAGAAATTCTGAACGCTGACAAACGAACTGTTGTGAAAAATTTGAAATATTAGATTTAATAATTGTGTTATAGGTGTATACGTTGATGGAACAATTTTCCATTAATAAATTCGAAAGAATGGCCTTCTTATGCATCTAATTTTTTAATCAACTACCCTTGAAATCCTACCGCCTAATCATGTGTTTTTGGTAAATTCTTTAAATTCTAACATATTTATATAATTGATGATTTCAATAATTCTGAATGACTATGACGATAATTGAACACTTTGTAAGAAAAAATGCTTTATAAATGGAAAAAAAAAACATCGGTGCAGCATAAAATAAAAAAATAAAAAATAAATCAATAATAAAAAAAAAATAATAATAATAATAATGATTTGCAAAATTTCAGCCCCTAATTTTAATAATTAAGGCGCGCGCCGACAACCCTTCAAATTTCCCATTTGAACTTGGCAATCAAGGGATGAGAACCAACATGAAATTATTAATGGATGTTGCCGAATTCTTGTTTTATTTTCAATGGAAGGGAGTATCGTTACCGAATTTTTTTCTACGATTAATAGAATTGCGGTCCCTCGAAAAAAAGATTGATTGAAACATTCGAAAAGTTCATATGTTATTAAAATAGGAAAAGTAAGGGGTTGTCGGTACACCTTAACCCTCCGTTGACACACTGGGTCATTTTGACACAGACTATTTTTAATTTCTTTTACTTTTCAAGAGTAGTACACCCTTGGTTACTATTCTCTAAGTACATTTAAAAATTGATAGTCAGCCGGTCTTCTATGTGCAATGGCTCCCGAGTTCCATGGTGTATGAACCGCGTGCGCCAAATTACTCTAGGGACTTTTTAGCGCAACGAGTGGTTATCCCTATAAAATACAATATATTCGGTGCCTGGGCTGAAATCTGGTTTCAATTGATTCTCACGGTATATATATAAATATACGGTATATTATATACACTAGGGTGGTCCACTTTTGAACTTTTTTTTCGGGATTTTGCGGGGCACCCCTGAATATTGTTCCAAATCACGTAGAAAAAAATCTGTGTAAAACATGAATTCATTCGGAATATTATAATATTTTGTCGATTTCTTGAACATTTTTATGTATAGCTTCACTTCACATGCGTTGGGAGCTTCTAAATTTTAGTGGTAACGACTTAGTCTTGTTGCACGAGGTATTTTTTCAATTGATATTGTAGTAAGTATGTTATGTTGGGTACCACACTAAGAAAGAAAATAATTTACTTGACTAAATATTTTTGTCTATAGTATCAAATAAATGTTCAATTGATTCATTTCAATATTATTTGCGGTATAACAAATGAATGTCACCTAAAATCAACGAACTTTAAGTTGTACCGCAAACCATATTGAGATGAATCAATTCAATATTTATTTGCGACTATACAGTCTTACTGTGGTACTACTACAACATACTAAAAGATTAATAAAAGAAATATCTTGTGCAATGATACTAAATCATTGAACTAACGTTCAGAAGCTCCCGACGCATCAGAAGCTAAGCTTTACATGAAAATGTTTGAAAAAATCGAAAAAAAAAATACTATAATATTCGATGGGGACCTCTAAATATCATCCGAATTGATTCATGTTTAACACAGATCTTTTCTACGTTATTAAAATTATTATTAAATTATTATTTAATCGAAAAATTAAATATTAAACCTAACTTTTGACAATTAGAGACTTTGTAGCGTTTTTTTTTTTTTTGTTTTCAAATTATTTCTGCGGTTCAAAATTACAACCAGACACAATTTATTGGGTAATCTTATTCGGTGAAGTTTGGCGCATCTTTTATGTCATGATTGTTATTGCCTACTAATTGTTTGAAAATTTTTAAGGTAAAATTGTGATGTTGTGAAACGATATACCGGTTCGCGAGTTTGTGGGTAGCGGCCGTAGATGCATAATATAATATATATACATATATATATTAAAATGTCCACGTATAACCAATAATTATTTTTCATATTCTCGCGTGTTTCCTGGAATACGCGTTAAAGGCAAAAACTAAAAGCAAATCGATGAAAAAGAAGAAGAAAGAAAAAAAAGAAAAAAAAAAAAAAAGGAAAAATTATTAATGCGTCGTTCCACACCGGTGTTTTTCAACGCTACCTCTCAAAGGTATATATAAGGTACGTAGTACGTATAACTGCCTTATCGCCTCCAAGATGCGAGAGGCAGCTATACTCGTCCGGGCGGTGGCAGTTAATTGAGTGCTAACAAGCCCCGAGTCCTACGAAGTCTGCCTTACGCCAGTACATAAGTCAAATTGTACAGTCGCATGAGATAAACTTGTTCTTTTCTGACTGTGAAATATATATTTTTTTTTCTCACCCGTTTCATAGTCAATTCAACATTTAGTTGAACTGTTTGAGAAAAGCTAAAAAATCGATTAGAACGAGGCTTAGAAATTTTTTGAAAATCTTTTATTGCACTTACGACGAACCACCTATAAAGGTAATTAATTTTTCTTTATGACACTTTATTCACTGTCGAATAATCTAACTCACCGAACTTTTTTTTCCCACTGTACAGAGTTTAGTACTGCACGTAGGCAACACGGAGAAGCGCAGAAGGCCGCCCAGGAGTGGGCAGGTATTACGTGTGAAATCGTGAATTTATATGAGCTTGCCTTACAGGCAGAGTGCTTGTCGTACTGTATGTCTGCTATGCGACATCTACGCAATGATGATGGCATTCGTATATGTCGATATGTATGTATATCTCTGTCTCTTACTATATAATTCTCTTTCCCTCTGCAAGAGAATATATATAAAAAAAAAAAAAACGAAATGAAATATGCGAAAGATATGTTCTTAACTTGTACTAATGAACTTTGCGATTTAACGGGATTTAGGAAAAGAACGAAACGAGCTGCTTACTCTAGTGGTTTCGTCATGTCGTTTTTTGATACACGCGAGTCACGTTTTATTTGAAATCGCAATAAATTCCCTATCATTCTATTTTGTTGTCAATTATTTGTGAATTAATTGGAGTGTTTGACGTAATCTGTATTCCAGTTTCACTGACTTCAAAATTACTCAATTTGAGCGCTAGAATCAGTGAGAATGGCACTGAACGTAATGAGATTCACTGCAAAATGATTGAATGTGCGACAACAGAAGCTAAAACACAGTAAAACGGTTTTACGTTTGTTCAGGAATGCTGAAACATGATCTAGCGTCAGCTGAACACGTTAGAACGTGCTTTCATTAGCTGCAAAACTCTGAAACATGTGCTAATCATAATCAAAATACAGTGAAACATGTTTGAATTTGTTCAAAAATTCTAAAGCATGTGCGAATTTGATCTGATGCACAGTGCAACATGTTTAACCCTGTTGAAAAACTACGAGACATTTACTGAAATCGCAGGAACACAGTAGAACATGTTGAAATTCGTTTAGAGTGAACATGATCTGACGCACGGTGAAACGCATGTTTAAATCTGTTTAAAAAGGATAAGACATGTGCTAAGCATGATCAAAATATAGTGAAACATGTTTGAATTTGTTCAAAAATTCTAAAGCATGTGCGAATTTGATCTGATGCACAGTGCAACATGTTTAAACCTGTTGAAAAACTACGAGACATTTACTGAAATCGTAGGAACACAGTACAACATGTTGAAATTTGTTTAGAGTGAACATGATCTGACGCACGCTGGAGGATGTTTAAATCTGTTGAAAAACGATGGGACATGTGCTAATTATGAGATGATGAAAACACGATCAAAATCAATTGGCTAAAACTTGAACGTGCGATAAAATGAATCGAAAAAGAACGAAACATGTATTCAAGCTAGTTGAAAATCGGTTAAACCGAAGCTAAAATGACTTGAAAGTTACTCAAAAATTTCGGAGACTGTCATCGACCTCAGACGACCAATTCTGATACAACCATGTACCAGTGACTTTTCTACGTGAATATAACTCCGCAGAGCAAAGCTTGCAGATAAAATTAAAATTCATGGATCTCAGAGCTTTGAGCGTCGCGGCGCGGCACGGCACGGCACGGCGGTATCTGGCGTAGGATTTAAAATTCATGAGAAAATTATCACTTGTTCTGTCCTTCGGAAAACAAAAGACGAAGCGTGGGTAGTCCAGAGAAAGGAAGGAAGGAAGGAAGGAAGGTAGAAAAGAAGAAAGGGGTTTAGCCGACGGGAATGGCACGTTGGGTACTTTTCAACCTGAAAAGGGCTTCCTAAATTAGAATTGGTACAAACGCCGCACTGCGCGCTGTTCCGATATTCAATTATTAACTAGAACTTTGTTGACAGAGGCCAAAGGCCAAAGTCAGAGTTGAAGCCGAAGCCCAAGCTACAGGCAAGTTACTAATAAAATTAACATTTCCCTTCCTGCAGCAAAATCAGTGCGATCAAACCAAACCAAAGTTCAAGGCTTGAACCACTACCACGGAGAAATGCGACACAGGATAACAATAGCTGTTTAAATTTTGTGTAAAATATTCGATTCTAGTCATTGTTCCTTATGCTGTTTTTTTCTATCTTTCATTTTAAACCATGGGGCCCGAAATTAATAAGGGATGGGATATAGTTCGGTGCGCAATCGAAGGACAAAACTATTTGTACAACATTTGCGGTTTCAGGATTTTTCGAGTGTTTGTCCTGTCGCTTTCAGGAGTTTTTCAGAGACCTTCTTGTCGCATGATGTCACGGAGCCCTGCTCTTCGCTTCTCATCCTCTCGTATTCGACATGTGTATTTCGAACGTGCCAAGTACGTATCAGCCCTAAATAAATCATGGAGTAGACAGACAGCCCGTTCTAAAGGCTGGTAGTATAGAGAAGGCTCCCTGATCCGGTGGTCTACCGGTCGCCGTGTCCTTGAAATAGGCTTACCGAGATTTAGGGATTTTGTAATAACAGTGGCGAAAAATAGACTGCCGCAAAAAGGAAAAAAGGAACAAGATAAAAAAATGGAAAAAGGGAATAAAAGCACACTGCATACAAAACTTAATCTCAGAATAGAATTAGAAGACTACAGTTTTTAATGAAAATAAACAAAGTCCATCCAGTGTGGGTCAATTGCTTACCTCATCGCATTCGAAACGAGAAATTGACCAGTTGTTGAATTGTCCTCCCGATTTCAAATGGTTCAAAAAGAAAATCAAAAGAAAAATGTCTAATTCCTGGACTCAAATTTGTGGATGATACCAAAAGATAGAATGAATGTAATTTGTGGTACATTGAATTCGTTAATCATTTCATTAGTTTCTATATGTGGATGAAAGTTATGGGCAAAGACTTAACCCGAGTTGACCCCAAACAACACGCCCCAATAATCAGCGTATCCCAAAACAATTCGTCGATTTAACCCCCAGGGTTGAATCTTGGTAGCAGGGTGATTGCCGGTCGTAGGTTCGCGTGCATCGATGTATAATACACCAATGTATACCCATATACGTGTACGTACAGTAGTGAAATAATGCGAGCAAATCAGGGGTAAGTCTGAGCGACAGGCGAGCTTATCGCCCCTCACACCCCAGGCGCTGAGGGGTTGCTGCGTTAAACGCGAGCCCTGCAGAACTGGCATTGTGGGTACCGTTTATGCGCCAGATTTTAGGGGCGAATTATCCAGGGTAAACGCTACATATTGCTCGGTTTGTCCTGAATTTGTCTACGGATTTGAATAACAATTTCATCCCCCTCTTCCATATACGGGGTGGGTTTCTGACATTCTTATTTAGCCACTGTGCTTCTTTGCCATTACATACAGCCAAATTTTATTGCAGCCTTGATTCTTGATGAACTTCAGGGTAAACAGTGCGTGGCTTGGTTTACCCTGGGTTTGAAAAACGACACAAAGACCCTCGCTCATATTCCGGTCATTTTTTTTTGTTGTTGTTGCGGGAACGATGCTCTCGCCGCATTTTATCCCACTGAAAAGATACAAACAAATACATATGTGGTATAAGTGAAAACTGTGTACTCTATGAACTGCAATCTCCTGACACGAAGGACCCTCGAGTAGCCACGTGGGGACACTTCCGTTTCACACATCGGAAACCGGCGAGTGTCTATCACAACTGAAGAGTACTAGAAGTTATTTTGTGTCATACCCAAGCTGTGGTTTTCATATCGAACTCAAAATGTTTGCACTAATGCAGGGTGGTAGATATTGTCTAGCCATGACGATTGACCTGACAGTATAATTTCATTTCCTCATCCCTTACCATTTTATCTTACTTTCCATTCTTTTAATTAGTCGCACTGATCCTCCCTTGCTCTGTACAGAGTAGCTGTAGACTTACGCTCGAGAGTAATTGAAGAAAGGGGTTGGGCGTCAGAGGGGGGGATTCCTTTGGAAACTTTTATTAATTCCAAAAGTTTTGAAACTAATAATTAGAACCGAGGGACGTTGGATTTAGTCGAAAAGAAAGAGTCGAGATGCTCTTCAGAGTGTCCGAGGATTACGGAATATTAAATCTCATTCAAACTTATCACTGCACTTCACTACTGTAGGTTAGAGGTGCGCGGTAATTCGGTATACCGAAAATTTTCGGTATCCGTTCTCTCAAAATGTTTCGGTATGGATATCAATTGTCACTACCGATACCGAAATATCGAAAACTCGGTATGTACCGAATTATTGAAAAATCGGTTCGTACCGAAATACCGAAATACCGAAATTTCGGTTCGTACCGAAATACCGAAATACCGAAATTTCGGTTCGTACCGAAATACCGAAATACCGAAATACCGAAATTTCGGTAGACGTCCAATATTTGCTGGGTACCGAGATACCTAACTACCTAAGGCCTGGCGAGTATTTCGTGTTCTACTATTTTTCTTTTCATTTTTTTTGTTTTTCACCCGAAAATTCGGTGTAGCAGAATATCAGGGTTTTTCGAAATTTCGATTTTCACGTATTTCGATATCCACCGATATTTTGATATTTCGGTGAACACAGAAATGTTGGTTTTTCAGTATTCACCAAAATTTCGGTTTTTCGGTATTCACCAAAGTTTCGATATTTCGGTGAACCGAAACTACCGATTGAAAAACCTATATCGAAAATCGGTATCAAATTTTCAATACCGCACACCTCTACTGTAGGTATGATGTCGCGAAAAGCTGAGAAATTTTCTAGATTGCTAATTATTACGATCGGCTGATCCAATCGAGCGATAATCTACACTTGTTATGTTATATCTGTGAGTGTAATATCATCATATGGCTCGTGCCCGTCTCAGTAAGGTGTGCGCGAAACACACAATTTAAGCCTTGTTTGCGTGCACCGTTCTCTGCGACGTTGGGATAATATATCTATGATTGTCGAGGATCACGGTACTGAATGAGCCGACACAATATTTGAACCTCTCCTCCTTCTTGCCTCACCCCTGTATTTCCTCTTTACTCCACCGCCCCCGCCCCAACCCCTGTCCCATCACCCCTTACACCTCCCCCGCATGCACCCTCACTTCTCTGTCGGTAGACAAATATACTCTGGGCCAACATTCACAATAGCGTCTCACTCTACCTCGGCACCAGTCATTCCTGTTGTACATATCCTCTCTTGCTTTTCCTATCTCGCTCTATCATTTTATATATATATATATTTCTTTTCTTCTACATCCTTCTTTTTTTCCCCCTTTATATAAAGACTGCTTTTCATACATACACACGAGTAGTGAACCGGGTTGGTCTATTCATTCGTAATTTTATTGGGGGATTCAATTCGCTTACATCAAACGATGTACAGATTTATTAACATACTGAAGATAACGCACAGTCGTTCATAAACGCCATTTGAGCATCAGACGCAGGATTTCAAGACAAACGACTTATTAATTTACTAAACAATATAAATATCTACTATAAAAACTTGATGCTCTTTCACGATTCCATAACAATTTGGTATAGAAACTGAGATTTGTCGTGACATCATTCGACATTGCCTCGGCTCAATCGAGGGTATGGTTCTTACGCCGTCTTGGT
This sequence comes from Tenthredo notha, assembly GCA_914767705.2. Classification (NCBI taxonomy): domain Eukaryota; kingdom Metazoa; phylum Arthropoda; class Insecta; order Hymenoptera; family Tenthredinidae; genus Tenthredo; species Tenthredo notha. The sequence goes on along the minus strand of OU611918.1, from coordinate 5,867,888 downwards.
TTACCTGCGAGAGAGGACGCGGCATCTAGTGGTCACTGCGCAACTACAATCAATCAAAGAGTTTAGTTTATCTCAAACACTGTAAGCTATTGGAGTTTAAGGTGATTATTGTTCAATACAACATAAATCATGGTGAGATTGCATCGATACATGACTAAGAGGGAATTTGCAGCCTTAGGGTTGAAACAGGATTCAGTTTTTCAGGTTTTCGTGAGGTCGTCCAGTGAAATACGCCAGCCAGGATTACCGCAGCTGCAGAAGGCGGGGCGAATACCAGACCAATCATATCCTTGCCAAGGTCCATCCATATCCACATCCTGACGAGAGAAAACGATACGTGGATTTTCTTCTACACTTCCTGCATAGATTTTTAAGGTTGAATAATTCCGAGGAAACAAGCCTCGAATATAACATTTTTGGCATTCTTTGGTACAATAAAAAGGGCTCAATTATTCTTTCAGATATTAGACAAGTTCTATAACGGCAAAATTCCTCGACCCTTCATACGCCTACCTTAGTTGACTTGAGGTTAGTACCCGGCAAATAAGACGTCTAATTAACATTGTAGGATGTAGAATGAAGGTACATACACACATATAGTGTCTGAGCAGGAAGACTAGGCAAAGAGAAACCACAGGGTCGCGTTCTATCTACTTGGTAACTCATGAAAGAGAAAGCGTGAAGATCTGTATCAGGAGATACATTGAAGAGTAAATTTCCAGCATTTTTGAAAATACTTTTCCAATTCTCGAATTAGTTTTATTGATAGGAAATCCCTGATGAAGTTTACTTCATATCAGAGTACCCGAATAATTCAACGTAGGGTGCGGAATGAAGATAAATACACAAGCGGAAACACAATGGAACGATATTTTTCATTTTCGAAATTTTTTTAGCTTCCATTTCTCTCTATATTTCTCTTTCGCTCTGTCGATGGGATTTGCCGCAGAGATTCGTCCGTCCCTCAGGAGTAGGACGGAAACGCGCGGCGGGACAATATCGAGTGGGTATTTCTGCTCGGCGAAGCGTTCTCCGCGGTTCGCTCCCCCGATTTTCACTCTCGGTTCTACGAGTCCCGCGGGATATTCTCTGCCTCGTCTTCTTGTCCCGGTTGATCCTCAGCCCTCTCTATTTCTCTCTCTCTTCACCAATTCCTCCCTCGCCTTACACAAAGCAAGGCCACACGTCTTCGCTTCAGATTCTTCGAGCCACGAGTCATACATCGACTCTAAAGTTTCGACTAAATTTTTGAACATTTTTTTTTTGGAATGGATGTGCGAAGTGAGGGAGGCAGAGAAATAGAGAGAGAAAGAGAGGAAAAGGGAAGAAGGAAAGAGGGGAAGATGGCTTCAGGTGAAAAGGTGCTGCTGCTGTCGGGGTAAACTTGGGATCTTTCGAGTGTTCCTGGAGCAACGTTCAGGCTGCACACACGTAGGTACATACAAACCTACCAGGGCGACGAAGAGGCAGACAGCTGAGTGTACACAAAACCTCCGTTTGGTATTTCTCTCTTGCTTTTGGCTTCTCTATGTTTCTCCTTCTCCCTCTATCTCTAGTTCTCCCTTTGCGCTATCTACCTTTGCGCGTTACTAACCTCTGCCACCCTTCCCCATCCATTGCACCTCGGGACCTATGCAAACACGATATATTCATTGCCCCTTTTTCCCCTCACGTCCCTGTTTCACCTTCTACTAACCCCCGATCCTTTGCACCGTGAAAACCAGACCAGGAAACGTAAAGTTCGTGTGATTTAATGGAAGGAATGAATGAACGTGGACATGTGCGAGTCCAAAAATTATCCGGACCCAAAGTACAGTTTGGGACCTGTAGCCCGGATGCCCAGCGCAATTTCTATTTCATCCATTTCCAAAAGTAATCGATTTTTCATAGCATACTTTCCTAGCAAAATCTTCGATGAACATCCATGGTGAAATTTTCCTGAAGACAGATTCTTGTCCAGCGGATGTTTTTTATTATAATTCGAGTCCTTCCGATTTTCTTACTTTTTTTTCCCTCTCGCAACCTTGAAGCTGAGCCCGAAAGCCTGATAATACTTTACCAGTCGCCCCCAAAGCGCCTGTAGCGTAGGGATAAAGCCTTGTCAGTGGGTGAGAGAGAAGAAAAGGGGAATGGTGGCAGGGACAGGAATAGAGACAGGAGAAGAGAGTGAGAGGCGAGAGGGGCATAGCTTGTAAGTGAATTTTATTGCGCGATTATATTGAATCCCTTGGAGCCACCATCCGCCATCCACCATCCACCACCAGCCAACCCTCGTAGCTGAAATTCTCCGACTCTCAAACTCACGAACTCTTCCCTCAGGATCTAGTACCACGCACACCGAGAGCTACACGGTGCTCAAACTTAAACTCGGTTCAATTCAAATCTTTACACACCGATTGGTAGCTGTAGGCAGATTGATTTATCGCCTTATTTAGTTTATTTCTATTCATTACCAACGCCAATCGTTCATCATTGTATGGATAAGCAAAACAAAACCCGAATCTATAACATATATAGTAGAGGTGCGCGGTATTTCGGTATATCGAAAATTTTCGGTAACCGTTATCTTAAAATGTTTCGGTTTCGGAATCGGCTGTCAGTACCGGAACCGAAGTATTGGAAACTCGGTATGTACCAAATTATTGCAAATTCGGTATATACCGGAATACTGTAATTTCGGTAGACAACATCCAATATTCGGTGGATACCGAAGCATCTAACCACCTGAGGCCTGGTGAGTATCTCGATTTCTACTATTTTTTTCCTTTTTTTTTTTTACCCGACAACTCGGTATTACAGAATATCAGCGTCTTCAAGTATTTCAGTTTTAAAGTATTTCGATGTCTACCAATATTTTGATGTTTCGATGAACACCGAGATTCCGGTTTTTCGGTATTCACCGAAGTTTCGATATTTCGGTGAACCGAAACTACCGATTAAAAAACTTATACTGAAAATCGGTATCAAATTCTAAATACCGCGCACCTCTAATATACAGTGTTTCTTTTTTATTCTTTAATTCGCTTTGTTTTCCGTATTTTTTTCAAGTTACGATAATTCCGACTTACGGAAATGCGGAAGAATCTTAAAGGTATTAGTATTCCAGGTTCGTAACTATGGATTGTAGAATGTAAATATTGCTTTCTTCGACTGCAGGTAAATATCTAGCACAGTGTCTACATAGGCTAGACTACGCGAGACGTGCAAATTTATTTCCTTCACGCTGAAGTAACTCAGAGAAACAACAAAAAAAAAAAAAAATGAGACTGCGAGCAAAATTTTTTTAGCCATTCTTGTATTCAGGGACACTAGACTCCTTGACCGGCATAACTTGATCAACATATCGTGTCATATTATCATAAACGTCTCATAAACTTTACTTAATAAACTGACCTATTGGTCAAAGACAAAAGAGAAATTGAGCTAGAGAATTGTGAAACGAAAATCGAAACTGGTCACTACCTTGTGTCCATTTATAAGTTTTGCATTTAATGAGCACCACTTAAAACCTCGGGCTATATGATTCTGTTGTTGGTTTAATTCGACGGGTACCAGTTCGAGACCAGGGGGGTTGTTTGCGTCCAGGATCACGCAACCCCTGTACAGGATAGCTGACAATAAAGGAGCCACGCATACTCGCCGATTACGTTAATTTAGCCGCAGTGCAGTATCTCAAACAGTTTTTAACTGAAGAGGAACAAGAAGAAAATAACTATACGAGCTTCTATATGAGATAGAAAATGATTGAAGCGGGGGTTGATTCCTGTTTGAAAAATATTCATTAAAAACTGTAAAAAGAATCATTTGAATTGTAATACTGGTGTGAAAAAGAAAAAAAAATTCCCCCCCTCTCTCTCTCTCTCTTTTTTCTTTTTTCGTGATGTGTAAAGGGCTCGTGCACGTGCATAGCCCCGAGTTATGCGGGTATTACACGAGGCTGAGGGTAGTTCGTCGTTCCCAGCCCGAGGCATAGCGGGTTTCGATTGCTTCGGTGTTTCATTTGGATTCTAGACGACCTTTTGTGCCCTTCAAATGCTCTGGAATCAATGGGGGTGGCCATGACCGAGGTCTGGATAACTGATATATCTATCTGTTAGCTTTTGTAGCGATGTACAGCTGTGAACCAAAGGCTGCAGTCATGCGTCTAACGGATTTGTATATATATAGTCAAATTTAATTAAGGCCAATACCGTGGAATGAAAAGTAGCTAATATACAGCTAATATACAGTTGAGTAAGAGCTACTACGATAGCGTCAACAACATCTTTCCCTCGCGCCAGGGGTTAGCCGCCATCTTGTTAATCCCCTTTTGCCCTGTCTCTCTCTTTCTACTCCTCTATCGTCGCTCCTGTCTCTCCCCAGGGACAGGGGGGACTTGCTCTCCGAATTATCTTACGGTGGTTGATTTTCATGGCGGATAAATTTTTTTTCTACGAGCCATTTTTGATTCATCGTATCCGCAAATAGATTGATAAATGAATAGAAAATGAGGAAAATTTTCTTTGAACGCGTTTTTCGTAAAAAAGAAAAAGAGATAAATATGTCTATTAAATGTGCGACCCATGTTTTATCGAATCAACATCACGCTTTAGAAAAGTTCGTTCATATTCCAACTTCTGTAATAGATTTTACTTCACTCAGTGGGATAATGGACGTTTTACGCACGCTTCGCGTCGGTAAAACTCCCATTTCCACACCTTATGAAATAAAATTTTGTACAATAATCGACGGAAAAACTTTTTCTGATCTCGTATGATTGCGACACTCGCCTTTGCCGTGTGCTGCAACATCACACTCGTCAGAAAAAGTTTTACCGCTCTCGTATCGTAATTTACTATTTCAACACGTTGTGCATAATGTTCGATTTGTCACGTGCATGGATTTCAACTTAACGCGCGTTTTGTTAAAAAACAAAGTCCGATAGATGATTCTCAACTCGTGTGATTATCACCCTTGCTTCGTTCGGGCGAAAAACTTCACACTAGAGGTGCGTGGTATTGAGAATTTGATACCGATTTTCGGTATAAGTTTTTTCATCGGTAGTTTCGGTTCACCGAAATATCGAAACTTCGTTAAATACCGAAAAACCGGAATCTCGGTGTTCATCGAAACATCAAAATATTGGTAGACATCGAAATACTTGAAAACTGAAATACTTGATGACCCTGATATTCTGTAATACCGAGTTGTCGGGTAAAAAAAAACGGAAAAAAATAGTAGAAATCGAGATACTCACCAGGCTTCAGGTGGTTAGATGCTTCGGTATCCACCGAATATTGGATGTTGTCTACCGAAATTACAGTATTCCGGTATATACCGAATTTGCAATAATTTGGTACATACCGAGTTTCCGATACTTCGGTTCCGGTACTGACAGCCGATTTCGATACCGAAACATTTCAAGAGAACGGATACCGAAAATTTTTGATATACCGAAATACCGCGCGCCTCTACTTCACACTCGTCCGAGAATCAACACTTTCGCACTAGTATCGAAAAGTACTATAGTAGCATTTTTGAACTCTGTACGAATTCCTTCGGCTCTAGTATTTCTTATGAAAGTAAAAGAACTGATCATCCTCTGTCATAGTAGTTCATTAAATCAACAAAACTAGTTTTGTAGCGATATTTATTTATCAGCATCAGATATTGACCAATAACTAATTCGTTGACATTGCTTATCTGCTGCTCAGCGTCGAAGTAATCATCTTGGGCTCGGATTACTTTAGTAACGAGAAGCTACGCCACCTAGCGGTGGGACGCGAGTAGGCGTCTTGTGAAGTTACGGAAAATCAGTGGAAATAATCGTGATTTCGCTGGCTTTGGACGTAATTTGTAACGTTTATTAACTTTCTATCAAATTTTGAATGGGATTTTATATTCCTCTACGTATATCGAGAGCTTTGATCCCCTCTGCTCTTCACGGCGTCGTTGTAATTCCTCGTAATCCCCTTGGGATGTTTTGTATGATTTTTAATAAACGCCGATCAGACAGCCAGATGGGAGGCCCGCGGCACTTGACTCGCTCGTTGCAGAAGAGCTCTTGCGTTCGTTCGTACGCTGGTTCTGCAGGGGGCCGCGGCCCGGCCAGGCCACTTCATACACAAAACTGACTGACTGACTGGGGAACGGACGGACTAGCGGAAGACTACTTCCCTTTTATTGAGCATATAAAGCTCCGCGAGATCCATTGTTTTCTACCGAACTTAATCCTCCGTCCACTTGCTCCTGCTTCAACCACATCTACCAAAGATATTTCGGACAAGCGGTAGAAGGGAGGCGTTGGGATATACCCTTTGTTCTCGCAGATTTATTAGCGCCGTTGCGCTGTGGAGCGGAACAGAAACTCGATTTTTTTACCATTTTATATAAAATACATTAAATTTGGAATACATTTTGTTTTTTTCATATTTCATTCGAAAACTTCGAATGATTTCATGGGATTTCAAAAGATTTCAAAGTATTGGAAGGATTTTTAATGATGGATGATTGTAAAAATTTCAGAGATTCCTTTCAGTGGTAAAACCGTTCATACGACTTCAAAATTTCGCATGATTTTAGAGATTTTGGTAAATTTCAAGAATTTAAAGTAAGTCCAAGGATTGTGAAATATTCCAGAATCCTTGAAATGATTGCAATACCTAATCAGGAGATCTGAACAGATTTACAAAATTTCGTCATGTTTCTCGGGCACACTGACATCTTTCCAAAAACCTATTTTTCGGATACTAGAAGCCCGAAAGTGTGAACATTCGTTGGGATTAGGAAAAGTCATTTTTTTTCTACTAGAACCAATCATCTCCTTGTCACCAATATATGAAGAATACCAAAAAAGATTCACGAAAATACTAATCATACAATTCGATGTATAGGCATTGCGAAAGAAACATTGCCAGGAATTCAAATTTCAAAAATCTGAATCCTAGTTACGAAATCCTATAATATATCTACCGAGTTCGAAATTTCGAAAAACTTGAAAATTCAATCACAGGGTATTCCTCTCTCAATATAGACGACGTAAAATTCAGTCGTAAATCGTGAATCAAGATCCGCGTGTAGCCCAGCTATATAATAGGGCCAGAAATTTAGGTCCGCATTAGTGCAGCCAGCCGAGTCTTCGTCTCTCGGTTGTGTATAGCATAGAGCCCAGTCGCGTCGTAACGGCGTGGCGTGGCTGCGTCGTTTCTAAACCCCTCTGGCGTGCGCGTACAACGTCCCTCTCAGCAAACAAACCAGGAAGCAGGAGAATCGAGAATCCCGGGAATATTCCAAACGGGAAGCACACCGCCCAGAGCCCGGAACATGGTCTAACGTCACGGAGGAGATAATTGTACCCTGACAATTAAAACTCTGACCCCCTTCCGCCGCCGCCCTAAAAAAAAATAAAAAAAGTCTAAAAAATTTGTATATAATAATTTCAGTTTCAGTTTTATTCCATTTCATTTTTCCAGTTTTCCTCTTGCATTTCTATACTCGTATGCTGTTCGTCAGGAAAACGAAAAATGAGCGACAGTTCGATTTCAATAATCTTTTCTCGTGTGACCAAATTCACACAACTGTATGGTATTCCTTTTCGAGTTGGCAGTTTTTTTTTTACGAAGATTTGATACAATGGTTAAGAGTCATTTAAGGCGTTTGGAAAGGTTGAAAAAATCAAGAAATCTTAGATCAATGTTGGTTTATCGATATTTAAAGTCTAAATATCGCGAGTCTGGATGTAGCGAGGGATTTTCGGTAGAAGAAATTTCAAACGGTATTAGCGAGGCTTTTAATTTGTCCGGTAGGCAGCTTCTCAATAAAGAAGTAAGAGCCGCACTTCAGCGGGGCATTGATTATGGAATTGTGAAGAAAAATAACAACAAATACAGGTAATAAATAGGATGACAATTTCTGAGGATAAACAAATCTAAATAATGATACAAAATTTATTGATGCTCTTCATCCAGCTTTGACGCAGATTCCAGCAGCGTGTTAAATTGGAAAGAGGAAAGTAGCGGACGTGCTCGTAAAAAGTCGAGCAAAACGACTACCCCAAAACGTCAGCCTGTTCCGAGACCAAGGGTTCCAAAACCACCCTCATTTCAGCAAAGAAAAAGAAATTTGCGAGAGGAGCCAATGCCCAGAATTCGGAAACACACGCGAGAAAATTTTCCGGATTATTTAAACAACCCGGATAATTTTATTTTGGAATAATTTTGCTCATTATGATTATCACGCTATTAGAGGGATTACATACAGAAATCGGTACACGATGTAGTTTACACAAATTTTTTTTATAATAATTCTCTTCTAACCACGCCCGAGTTTAATTATTTTTGAAAATTATTTAGCGCTAGATATTTTGAAAAGAATATATTTTTTTTAATACAGCTGGCATAACTCCGAACTGTGTGAACTTTTTCAATATTTATATCCGCCCTCGAAAAATCGAGTATAAAATTTTTTACGGTTTTTTTTTCTTTTTTTTTTTTTTAACTCAAATCATTGAATTTAGGGATTCTATTCTTCAAGTCTTTACTTTCCCCCTTACAGAATGGGAATTGAGCTTGTTAATCGAGACAAATCTCAAACTGTACCGCGAAGGGATGATCCGAAATTCAGGCTAGTTTAATATTGAAAGATGGGTTAGAGCCGCGTATCGGTTGTTCGGTGCGCGAATTGTATAGACCATCGATTTTCTGGTACATTATCGGAGAAATTCACTACGTGCGTGGGAGCTGACCCACAATGACGAAAAGCTGTTCTTTGCGATGACCAACGATGCGGTAAAAACGCTGTCCTCACCGGACAGACCGTGAAAATATAAAATCACCACGGCGAATTGGCAACTCGTAATCCTGGACATCCGGCACCTGTTAACTTGCGCTTATTTTCCCACAGTTTTGCTGTTTTGTGTTCTCCGAGAATCATTTTTCACATTTTTTTCTATAACTTTTAAAAGACCTTACGCGATTCGAACAGATTTCATTCAAAATTGTCTCTCAATCTTTAGAATACAGAAATCTCTAAACTGATTGCAAACGATTGTAGAAGCAAATCTGTTTAGATCTAATGATTAGGTATTGGAATCATCTCAAGGCTCCTGGAATATTTCACAATCCCTGGACTGACTTTAAATTCTTGGAATGTGTTGAAATCTCTAAAATCATGCGAAATCTCGAAGTCATATGATCGGTTTTACCGCTGTTCGACCTCAATACTCCGCATTGGAATTCGAGTAACTTTGAAAATTTCACAAACTTTTTAAATCTATATTATATAATCCAATGAAATTCATTCAAATCTACGAAATCTATTGAAAGGAATTTCTGAAATCTCTAAAAATTGTTCCAAGTTCTTAAAATCATTTGAAATCCTATCAAATCATTCTAAGTTGAAAATAACTTAACACAAAACTTAGTTGGGCTTTAGGACTAATAAACGTAAAAAAAAAGTCGCGTTTAACATAATATTTTCAACGAGGATAAGAAAAAAAATTCCGAAAATCATTAAAAGAGAATATTTTTTTTTCCGCTAAAAATCTACAGAAACCAAATTTAAACGCGGTGAAACCGGCTTTTTCAATTTATCGATTAGCTAGCCGTTGGTTGGTCGGTTGTGTAAGAGCGTATAATGTTCAGACGATGTGTTATGAATATTTGAGGAGAAAATTGGGTCGTAAAGCGAGCCTTGTTAGCGCAACAATACAAATGGGTGTTATCCGTATACTGAAGTCGGCTCTTTCGTTATACCTGCGTACGAGTTGCACTACCCCAGAATGTCTGTAAAATCGTATATGTCGTCATCCGAGTAAATTGTACGTTGCACGACACAATGCACCCTCGGCTAGTCCCGTGTACCTATTAGTAGGATTAAGCTGAAATCACCACCTTCCATTTCGACTGACCAACGTCAACTGGGTTATACTGCTGCACTATACTGAAAGGGCCAATTATTCATTGACATATGTTTCTTACTCGCCATCAGCCATACGCAACATCGAGCCACCCTCAACAAGCCAGAATATTTTCAACCTCGGCTGATCAGATACTGGAATTTTCATTTCGAGATAATTTAGCCCAGAACTTGAAGACATTCGACTTTGGTCATCAGTAATTTCCTTGGCCTTGGTGGTTCCCTTTCGAAAAACAAGAAAACTGCATAAGTTTTACGGGTTCCTTTCTTCCTCATTTTGTTTTAACTTTTTAAGTTTTTAGGTGCAGTTGAGCTTAGGTGCGTTAAAAATGTCAGATGGTTATCGCTCGCCGCCTCATTCGCACCAGACATTCGAGTCTCCTCTGTATTCGGTTTTGACAATGTAGTTTATTCATGGACGTCGACCTCTGTCGCAACCTGGCTGACTCCATTGTGCGCCAATCAACTACCATTAATATTCGTTTCCTCGTTTCCTTCTTTTCTCATTTCTATGTGCTGCTCGTTCCTCGACTGCACGCACACAGACCCAATCCGACCAGGGCAGGTACTGCCTCCTTTACTCATTTACTGACAACCATACACTTTGCACAACACACTTTCATCCATACATTTGATGATATAAACTGGTCACGTTTTTTATTCACCTTTGTCCCACCGTAGTATCTCTACTCGCGACTATTTTGACACACGCTAGGTCACGTGCCAGGACTCACTTCCGGCTGAGCCACTTGAACCCGCAATTACCTCCGGCCTAAAATCATCATTGCACAAAGATACTCTCACAGCCCTCAAACCATGGAAGTGTCGTTACTATTTATTTCTTTTTTTTCTTTTTGTTGGTATCGAAAACCGATGTGCAGAAGTTAGTTTTTGAATACAGCTGAACTTTACGAAGAGTTAAAAATGTGCTGCGGTAATGAATAACCTGAGGAAAAGAACCGTTTCAATGAACGAAATAAGATCAAAAGTTTTGTTATTGTTGCATAGATACTAAATGCGTTTATATACATCCATAGTATGTCGATGAGAGACAGACGCATATACATATGTATATATGTGTTTCTTTGGGCAATCGAGGGTTCAAGGTGTGACACGAGCCCCTGCAGACAAAGACTTCCCTGGCGCCGACTCGTGTCGTACCAATTAGGAGGGTCATTGTGTCCCAGGGTTTGTTCGGAGACACGCTCGTCGCGTTCCTTTATCGCGACTATACAGGGTATCAACTGACACTGTAGTACTGGCAGTATGTATGCACGATTCAGAGACCCAGTATTACATAAGTTTCATTGTCAACTAGTAGAAACGCTGCCCTGGAACACCCAAGACTTACCGAAAGTATATTTTGATCGATAAAACTTCTCCTCGTAGATGAAAGGGATGATATTCACAAACGACAGACAGGTGAAATTTGAGTCACGTATTCAAGGATCAAAAATTTACATCATTTAAAAAAAAAAAAAATTAAGTATATCATGGATATTTTGAAATGATTCAGCGACCTTTGAACATCATTTGATTTGATATTTATTTTCTGTACTGAATTTTACTTATTTACGAACGTGGATTAAATAATCTGAACGAAATATTACACAAATAAAAATATCAAACGGATACTACTGCCACAGAACCTCTATACGAGATCTAGAAATATTATTTAATTAACTTTTGCATTGCAGTTTGTCATTTTGTATATCAAAAGGAACAAAGTAAACAACCGAGTGTTATAAATACGACAAACAATTTTTTGCCCTCAAATGATTTCTAACAGTTTTAATTTCTGTGCAATATCATTTTCAAAAAATCTTTATTTATATTCCACTGTATCAAAACTCGTACCTACTTATAGCCTCCAACGTTCTGAGAGAACCCGAGTACAAGTCGTTGGTGTTCAGAGTCGTTATCTCGGTGTTATCACTTTGGAGATTAGTCCTATCCACATTTTGCTTCGTCGGTTTCGTCGGCTAAGGGAATCGTTGTGTACTTATCGCATACCTGCATGGGTATGTGCTCAACTTTGCTTCGTCGTCTACGCCGAGGTATATACAAGTGGCTAAACCAAGTGTACCGTACGTTACACATTCTCAATTCAGATACGTGCACAAAAAAAGTTTATCCCATTTTTACGTTATTCTTATTCCTTTTCTTCGTCAAATTTTACGAGCAAAGCTTTAGATTTAGCAATGCAACGTGAGCCCCAGTCCGGTTGTTTCGCCAGATTATCTCATGTGGATATCCTCGGCTACGAAGTGGGGAAAGACGATAATGTCTGCCTAAATAAATAGCATGGCCAAGATGGTGGTCACGGTTTCAGAGTTCAGTTGATTTCTGGTTAAGGAAACAAGCCCAATACCTCTGGATTGCTGCACTGCAGTAAAACCCGAATTTTTCTACGGGACACAATGTTTAGGGGTACTTTCTTTGATGCAAAAAATATGCTTGTAGCACATTACGGTACTTCGCGGCATTGCCACAACCACCAGTCTACAAAAGAGCATGACATTTGGTACCTAGGGGCGCCTAGGGGCGCTAAGGGTTTCCTCACGCTCACCAGGGTGCCGTGGTAAGCCGCAATGGGGTTTCGTCCTTACCCAATCGTCTGGAAAATATGAACTCTAAACCTCAAACGCTTTTGGCGTTGTTGATGGGGTTTTAGACTCCATGACCCCAGATTTTGAAGTCCAGAGTGTCTTTTAACTCATATTTTAATCGTCGTTACCATAATCATCCGTGGCTTTCGTAAACGAGGATATGTGGTGGTGATGTTTCAGCCGAGTTTCAGGACCTGGTAATAGATGTGTAGGGGTGTATGACGTGATTAACTTCCCCTACCTCATTTACCTCCCTTTACCACCCGCTGGTAGCCAACATGGCCGCCGCTAATTAGCGCCTAATTATTATTTATTGCGTCGAATGGGGGTGGCTGCCGCGGGAAATACGAGACCAGCCACTCCCGACACTCCCAGCCTCTCCCTGCAGCACTCCCAATAACGGTACGTCACAAGGACGCCCGTGTATCCTGCAAAATACGGGGTTCAAGTCAAGCGGCAATATGTTGTTATATTAATCATCGTTTGATTATTTATTCGTTACAAAGTATTCAAATTTCATTTTTCACGATATCAAGTTCCTGTGAAAACGATAAAAATTGTATTCGACTTTGACTCCCATCAGAACATCAAGACGAATTTTTAAGTGACCGATATTGAGCAGATTTTGACTTATGAGTTATACAAACCTCTTTATTGCAACGACGTTGAATAACTCTTGATGAGGTGATTTCACTATTATGGGGGCCGAGTACACATACAGAAATGGCACAACGGGGTCTCACATATGTGACGCCAAGTATACGTGAGCTCTGAGACCTCGGACAATTCCCAGAATGCAATGCGCGTTGCCGATACTCTACGCACGCGCAGCCAATCCTAATATTTGCAGAAACTTCGTTGACATATATGTATCTACGTATATATATTCTATGTATGTATGTATCGATGTATCGATGTATGTATGGGCATGCATTAACGTCTGTAGAAATTCCCACAAAAGTACCATTTCCTTTACCACATAGGTATATCGATTCCTATAACAATCTTTACCTAGAATAATTATTAGTCATTAACGATTAGGACATCCGGAAGTTTCATCTCATTCTTTTAGTCCATGGAAAATTGTGAAATACCTGTATAATGTACGTGCCTCACGGAAGAAAAGAATGCATGATCATTACTTTGATAGTTTATTTTTTTTCAATACTTTTTCATTTCTCTACTCATTAACGGATCTTCGGTGAATAGCCTTCGGCAATATTCCATATATTGAGATTGAAGCATGCTGACTGCTGCTAGAGTAAATTATTTCTGTATAGCCTCTGAGTATAATAACTACATCAAAAATCAAGACAATCCAGGGATTGCAGTTGCTGATCATTATAAAATCCAGCTCACTGGTTTTGGTTGGATTTTCATTTGGATTAGTGCAATGATGGAGAGTGATAAAATTAGCAAACGTCAAGTAGCATCTTCATGGGGTAAAAACAGAATCCCTCCCCCCCTCCAAATATATCAAATTTGTACACATACACATCCGTACACCTTAGTCAAGAATTAGAATAACATAGATCATTGGCGAGCGGTTAAAGAGTACCATGAGGTATTTTAACCTTGTAGAAGATTGTGCACTGGGGGGTTGGCTAGGGGTACAGGATGAGCAGAGCTTCGAATCGTGAGTCGAGTCGTTCTGCAGGGTACCGACCGACAGGGTGGTCGCAAATATTGGTGTTTGGCAAAGACTACCCCCGATCTGTGTCTTCCTCTCACTTTCTCTCTCTCTCTCTCTTTCACTCTCATTTCCTATTCCCCTTACCCTTACAGTATCTGTCTACGTCTATCTTACTCTCTCTTTTTCTCTCATCGTGTAGCAAACCTTGCCAATACCTGCACACATATCATACAGCTATACGGACATGGATATAATGTCTGTAAATGTATACGTATGAGAATCAAACCAACACTATATGTCACACCAACTCTACACCCCTTCAAGTACAACGCCAGGTTATACCGGCACTGAATGTACTAACGGGACGACACGGATGTATACACTTGATGCGCTGATACAAACTTCAAATAATTGTCCAAAGAACACAGATTTGAACCACCGGTACCACCGCCATATAACATATATACATACATGTGTGTGTATACTGTGTATTTAATCACAAAACACCATTATATTCATCAGTATGCAGTGTGTCTTCACACACTATATCATACTTACATCATACATCAATTTTGAACTTATGGCCACTTTGATAAAAAACCATGTATTGCCCGGGATTGCAAAGATATAAAAATTGATACCCTATACATATCAGAATTGACAATTTAGACATTTCCTTATCAGTTTATGGACGTAGATTGGCATTATGTGTCGATTTTGGAAATTTATTTTCCATTCATTTTTTGAGACACGATATACAGGATGACTCAGAACCCACGGGCCACATTGAATGGGCATATTTCTTGTAGAATTCTGAGACGAAAGTTCCTTTACGAAAACTCTCTGAAGCCAACGGTTCTCGAGATATCAGAAATCGCGATTGACCAATCAGAGCGTCTTTCTAGTCAACTGCTTCATAGTTTTAGCGGTCCAGGTTGTCCGCTCCATAGTTTTTGGCCTTTCACATCAACCGTTTCATAGTTTTAGCCGTCCGGGTAATTCGTTCCATAGTTATGGCCCGTCTAGGTCAATCGCTCCATAGTTTTAGTGGTCCAGGTCATTCTCTCCATAGTTACGGTCATAGAGAAACGCTCTGATAGGTAAATTGCGATTTTCAATAACTCGAGAACAGTTGGCCTTAGAGATTTTTCGTATAGGAATTTTAGTCTTAGAATTCGACAAGGAATATGTCCATTCAATGTGGCCCGTGGGTTCTGGGTCACCCTCTATGAGCTGGGAAATTTTCGAAAGATAATAGTCGACTGTTTGAGTAAGTGTTTAATAAAAAGATAGATGAAAAAGTGTCGACAATATAAGGGAAGAAAAATGTATGTGTGTGCACACAGCAAGTAAATAGCGCGGTAATAATGTGTTGTATTCGTTATGACATTGAAACAAGGAAAAATCTGTAAATATACACATTCATTTTATCCCACGTTGGATAGGGTACTGGGTAAATATATATATATATATATATATATATATATATATATATATATATATATATATGGGTACGTGGGGCGGATTGCAGGCGGTTGTAGACGTGGGGATGATTTGAAATTAATTAAAAGCTCATTTGTTTAAATAATCGTGATTATCAGAATGAAATTAAAACACCGGTGGGCCACTGCTACTACCACTATTATTACCATTACCATTACTATTGCTGCACTAGCATTTTCAAAACTCCGTATATAATGTTCGCATTTAAACGGTGAGTATATATATATATATATATGTACATACGTGTATACCTCCGACGTTCGTTACTGTTTACTTTACTGCAAATCTAACTAATCTAAATGGTAATGGTATTGAATTACGATACTGAATTCGCGTATTGCATAATGAATTCAAAACATTATATATATATACCTATATATACATTTATATATGTAAATTTAATCGCATAAAACATACAATGTATATATTGGCCATTTCACCAAATCCTGTACACAAATCCGGCGTTCAAATTTTTTCATGTTTTTGCTTCAAAATTTTCAAATCTAATTGAACGGTTTCAAAAAATTTCCGGAAAACAAAATTAAAAACACGTTTGTCAATCGGAAATTTTCTACATTTTTTGAAAACGATGTTCAATTTTTTTTCTCACTTATCATTTTCAGCACGAAATTCGACAAATAAAACTTAAAATGAGAATTCCACCGTGTTTCCCATTGTTTTTCTAAAAATTTCTCTAACAATTCCAAGTCACAGTTACGGTTTAAATGAAATTTGAGTGTTCTTTGTCATTATTTGTGCACTTCTTTATTGTTACTCCTCTATTTTTGATTTGGAGGTAAGCGAGCGGAAAATTTTCAAAAAAAAAAAACAATGTCAGCTTGAAAGGCTCATCCGATTCCAACGATATTTCAGGGATATTAAAATTTTTGTCAAATTTTCCGATGCACCGATGACCTACCGTGAAGGTAATCAATGAAAAAAAGACGCGCATATGAAAATTCGCGAATTAGCTATATGAGTGCATCGATCTAATTGACATATACTTATATTTTCGAGTAGAGAGACGCCTCCTAAAATTATCGGTAAATAGAAATTATGAAATCCTTCAGCGAGTACCTCGCGTCCTGTACTCATATGTATACTATATATAGATATAATAAACATACACCGTATACCTATATAAGTATATACGCAAAACCAACGCGAGTTTCGCACACTCGTAATACACATTCAACGAATAAATAAACAAATACTATGTTTGTCCACAAATATAATAATTGACTCCCACTCACACAAGCATGTTTATGTATATAGGTATATATATTTTCTCGTTGTTATACCGCGGCTAATTTTATGCAAATATACATACTATAGGTATGCATATTCATACTGATTGTCAGCTTTATGCCACAGAAATGACAAATACTATAGTCCAGTAGATACCTAATACGTGAACGCCCTTACGAATTACTTATGAATACATTAAAAAAAAAAAAAAAATACATCCATTCGACAAATAAGCAATACATTTTTTTTTTCTGCTCTGTTGCGGTTTTTTTTTCTCGTTTTTTATATTTTAATTAAGGCAATGAGTACCGGGCCCTGAAGATTGGGTCCGTTGGGACGATACTTACTGCCTTGGTGCTGATTGATGTGCTGCGATGTTTGACTAGAGGGTTCCTTATGCAGGGGGAGGGGGGGGCTTGCTTTTTCGCGTTCATTTTCGTATACAGTATAGTCCCATTCCATAGCAGCATCCCTATGGAACAGCCAGCCCTATACTCTGTTGAAAGTACCTCCTGCCTCCCCCGCATCGTACAGGGTGTCCTGTGATAAATTTCTGATCGATATCATATTTCTGAGATTCGTAATAAGAATTGACATAAATTTTTGTCATGTCTATAAATCTGTGTTTATTTATCAAAATCTTCTAGGTGTGTTTTAGAATGTTTGAATCTAAAAAAGAAAAAACAAAAATTGAATTCCCCCCTTTTTTTTTTTTTGTTCGTCAGCGTCAGCGTTCTCAGCTGTTGTAAATTTCTTGAAATCATATTTTTCTGAAATTTTTAATCTGACCAAAATGTTGTTTTTTTTTTACAAATTTCGTCTACATCCTGTATTGCATGTAATATACGCATTGAAACGCGATTGTTGACATGAACGGAGAAGCCGTCTGTCGTTAAACACGATCCCCATAGGGAGTCTTGGTTTAAATCTATCCATGACGATTCAAAAAAACCATACCGCATGGCAGTTTCATTAATTTTCATTCAATAATCACCCGAATTAATTTTCAAAACTTTTTTGTTTTGTTTTCTTTCATAACATCCAATCAAATTATATATGCAACATTGTAACACAAAACAAAGTATGTAATACAAAATGAAAGAAAAAAAAAAAAACCCGTAGAGTCTTTTTCATGCGAGTTTTCTAAATTCAACCTATTTCCTAGAAAAAAAAAAAGAAAAAAGGGTTTAGGGTGGTGTCGGCGCACTTATCCACGAACTGGTTGTGTAGTTACGTGTCTAAGGTATATGCATAATATGTGCTTTTCGACACGGGCCGTTACCGGGTACCTGGTACTGAGTACAAGGGGTGTAGCATTAATAATTAACATTCATCGACTATCCCATTCCCCTTGCTCTTCTCCACCTCTGTAGAAAGCACAGGCTGATAACAATATTTGCCGAAAGCCGTCCATCCCTCGCTGACGCCCAACATTTCCCGTCGGTAAACAGTCAAATCGCAAACTTATCAAATATGAATAGTGTCGAGCAAACGGTTACCCAGTACCAGAAGGCCACCCTTCTAGACTGAGTAAAAAAAGGTTCAAACTTATTCTAGTTGAATTAGAGTTTTAGGGAATATCATATCCATGTATCTAATAACATTCTATGTATAATCTTTACAAAACAAAAATATAAAAAATCTTAAGGATTTTCAACAGTCTCTGGCAAATGCCAATAATACGAGAAATTAGTTTTCTGGTCTATAAGTGTTCGAATATTATAAGTTCGAAGTTTATTTTTTTTTGTCCTTAAGGGATCGGACGTTTCTAAAGTAGTATTGGTTTCATTTTTATATGGGCCATATCTCGTCCACTCATCCTTCTTCTTTTACGTTTTTTTTTTTTTTTTTTTCTTTGTTTCTCTGCAAAACTTTACAGCTAAAGAAAAACAAAGGACATCTTTGCATCAGCTAAAGGAAAACATTGTCAAGTGGCCGATAGTCACGCACACATTTTCACACTGGTATAGAGTAAACTGAAAGACACGCGACGTTCAACTAAGGATAGAAAGAGAAAGAAATGAACGAAGAAATAGAGAGAACGAAAGAAAGAGAGAGAGAGAGAGATAGAGAAAGAAGGGAGGCTTGGTAGGTACTGTTTTGCATAGCATTAGTGCCGGTATTATTGTAAGCCGACGTTTGTAATAGCTACTCTGCACACGCCAGGCTTCTCCGCTCCCTCAGGGTGTTAATTTAATTTAATCCCACGTCCTTTACGCCATGTATATATATATATATACTATACTATGCTTGTACTTGTGTCCGTTTCTGTGCATACTAACGGGGATCATACGAAGAAAATAATCTAAATGATGAAAAATATCTGATCATATATATAGTTTCGGTAACAATTAAACGATGATAACATCCATAATCATCCTCATAGTGTAAAAATTTTTCAGGAACTACTTTGTACATTTTCACGTAGAGTATTGGCGGATCAACCCTTGGCGTCCTGTATGCCTGGCACCCTTAGATCCTTGCGTTCGTTCAGCAGGGTAACTCTGTTGTCGCAATGACTCAGTATTTGGACAAGGGCTCGATGCAACGTTGGTACTCGTTCAGTTGCACCAAAAACCACGCGGCACCACGCGCCGAGTTCTTACCAAGTATTGCCCCCTGCATTATTAATCAAGCTTCAAGGGTCGAAAGCTTATGAGCTTTTGTAGAACGGCGGTATAATCATTTAACAATGGTTCATAGTTAGCTAATTTTTATTCCTTTTTTTCTCTATTGCTATTATAATGTCACGAATTTCAGTTGAAATACATCTCGATTCTTAATATATTGCAAATTATAATATCCTAACCTTCGGCTATAATCCACAACTCGCGCGTGCTGTTACGTCCATATTGTCTAACATATACGAAACAACTGTGAGCCAAGTAGATATATGTATATATATATATATCTGTATACCTAGATAACCATGTACAACGTGGGTATATAAGGAGGTAATGTCTATGCAGCCCATGTACCGCAACTATGTATCCACGTCTGCAAGTGCAGGCCTGATCCATATGTGAATATATATCTATATGTATAGATGCAGGTATACCAACTACATTCGTTCATGTATTGTACTATTTATATTATACATACATTTATGTACATACGTGAAGAGAGTATATACTAACTCTAGGTTCGAGGTAGTGAAGGAAGGAGGAATGAGGCGGGAGTGAATGAGGCGGAGGATAGTGTAATATAGAGAACGGCTAAAGGCGGACGTAATTTCCTGCCCGCCTGACAACGCTACAGACATGTTTGCCAACCTAACGCACACAACTACTTAAGTCTTACGCGAGGTCCACCTACGGTACACCAACAAACTAACACATTGAAAACCAGGTTTGTGATCTGCCGCGTCTATATTGCACCGGTGCCCAAGGCGCTTTGATCGGAGTAAACTGAGAGATGGTGGAAGGATACATATAGGTATATATATGCTTATGTATACTACATGTTTATCTATATACATATATATATATATATATACATAAACACATGCGAAGTGAGGAAAATAATTTGGAAGAAAGTAAGAGAGAGAGAGAGAGAAAGAAAAAAAAATTAATAATCACATATTTTGGTAATTTTGGTAATTAATACTGCAAAAAAACGTGCTGTTCATATAATATTCACTGCTTAGATGGTAAATTAAACAGAAAATTTCATCACGTGAGTGTATTTAGTTTATTTAGTTTTATTTTTTTATTTTATAATTTCGTATGCATATCGATATTATAATAATATAAATAAATTTGAAAAATCTGCTTAGTATACACGTAAAAGTAATATAAATTTGTTTGATTTTAGAATATTTTGCCGCGTCGACCGAACACCTCGGCGGTCGTCCTAAAGAAACAAATTTCCCTGTTGGCAAACAAGACCGCGGCGGGACAGTGTGCATCTCTGATATAGCCTAGGTGTATATAGGTGAGGCTAAAATCGGCCAAATATCTGTCGTCCAGTGGTTCGAGGTCAGGATGATTTCTTGGCGAACAATTCAACGGGGATAAAAAGAACGGAAAAGAAATGTGGGATAACAATTTTCCTACTAAAGTATACACTAGTACTAGTGTATGGTATCGAATAAAGCGTTGAATGCGCAGAAACTTTAAGAATTCGGTGATTCGCGCATGCGCAACGATCGCGATGAAGAAAAATTTTGGGTACCTAGATGGCGCTGGCTTCGTATTCGACCTATCCACGGCTTTATGTAGGGCAGAGGCATTGTTCACGATGTAAATTTTTTATAAAACAAGCCTGTCAGTATATCGAAATACAGTTCGTTGAGGCGTGATCCGAGAAGCAAACATATTGGCCTTTGAAATTTCGAATCTCGGATGTATTATTGGATGAAGGCGAATAGGAACGGCGAAGACTCTTTTTCCCATTCGCATTTACCCTCGGGTTATACCATTTTATTAGAATCTTGAACCCAGACTCTGCACGGTCGGACCAACCATTGATCCTCAAAGTCTTCTTTATATCTTTTGCGAGGATGTCTTCAACCAGCAAACTATCGTCATTTTTACTAACAACTATCACGTCTCTAGAATACTAGATAGTATAAGTCATCAGGTCAACCCGGAAATCGACGCCTCACCATCCTTGAGTAAACTCTTTTCGAGAATATGCGGGAATCCCACAATGTACCTAATCTCCAACCGTACGAAAATAGGATGGACTTAATAGGTCACTAACTTTCTCAAATTATGATCAATCCATGCATGATCCAAATCGTGGTTCAAATCAAATGGCGATCTTTTTCCCATCATCTTTTTGTTCTTCGAGACACATACCTACACGTGTAAAACCAGAGTTTTCAGGTCTATCCAGAGGTGAGGGTGTGATAAACGATTTCTGGTCTATCCTGGCTTTTATTTTACTCTCTTTCTCTTCGTTCTCTCTTTGATTTCTATGATAGGTACCGTGAACAGTCTGCAGGATGGGCCTGGCTCTGAGACGTCGTGGGTTGTCCCGGTCGACCAAGCGAGCGAGCGAGCGAACGAACGAACGAACGAGCGCCCGACTAGCGTCAATATTTGACTCAAACACGTTAAAACAATACCCGACTCGGACGAGTCCCAGTCCCGAGTATCACCGTGGTTCTGGGAATTTTATCTCACGACAAAACGCCATAACGAGTTACCGCCGAAGTCAGACGTAGGTGGTACGTACGTCACGTCGAGGTCCTGTGCTGTACATTTTTTTTCAGATGACCTACTCGGCGATAATTATGGCGTCAACTACTGTTTGCATAACTAGACTTCGAACCAGAGAGGAAAAAAAAAAGTTGACTTCTATACCTCAAAAGGATAATATTATCATGTTACAAAATGTTTGCAGTTTAAAAGAGAAATTTCTTTGCCTCTGACGCTGTAAGCTCTGCAAATTTATACTTTTGAAATTGTCGTTTCTGATTTGCTAACTACTATCGAGTATTCGACGAAAAGAGACGAAGACCGCTATCCAGGAAACACACAAAACACAAATGATAACATAAGTCGTCTTAGTTCCCTAACGACGCAAAGATTTTGCTGCCAATTTGTCGAGGCTGTCCTCCCCTGGAATAGCAATGAATAGCCAGTATTCCGCCCATGCAATTGACAGGAAACGGTGCAGCATTTCGTGTTGTATTCCTGACACACGCCCTAGCCAACCCCTAGATCGCCTCCTTTCACCGCCAATTGTTATACACAGGTCTATGATTTAAACGATTTCATATGTCCAACGACGGGGAAAATGTGGCGAAAATAAATGACTGATCATAAATAAATTGTGTACCCCCGACACAATTAGTTGTTTTTGTCCAACCGATTGAATTCAAAGATTTAAATTGGATCTTCTATGTATTTTACGACAATAAACTTCGAACTGACGCCACTAACATAAGAAGTATGTTCTGCAGAAAGCTTTTATCCATGGAATGACATCGCGAGTCACGACCTTTTCCAAATGCTAAAATTTGTCCATCATGACGTTTTACAACTTGGCATTAGTCACGTGATTCTAGAGATGAGGATTTCACAGAAAACAAACTTCTTGATGGCATCCAAAAGTATGATTTTGGAAATCCAAGTTCAAACTAGCAGATATTTATCTTCTCCTTTTGATTTTTGTGGAGAATACTCTGCTACGCTACAGGACCAGAAGCAGAGCAGCCTTCATTGTCCATTGATTGAAATGCTGGCAACAATTGCCGGACGTTGGGGTGGCACTCTTTGACCATTTCTTGCTATTTCGTTGGTATTTAGGGGCATGAGGAGTGAGAGGATGAGGGATACCTTTAAAGTTTACCTTTGCATTTTACGGACTGAATGCCCGTGTATAACGTATTGCAAACATTTTACTGTCAGAGAACACGAGGGGGGAGGGTGGGGGTGAGGGGTGAGAGTTAGGGTAACGGCAGTCAGGCAGTCAGTCAGTCCTGACCGGTACTATACCCACTATCCCGACATTGTCCTGAATGTTTGGACATGTGTTCCGCCCCGCAGTCACGCCTATTGTTGTCGCTTTCTATGCATGTTTGACCGTTTAAAATGTTGTTTTTGATGTTTACGTTACTCTAAGGGTGTCATCTTTTAAACGACAACACGTGCACCAAAGAAATATCCATAATAAATGGTAAAACATTGTCAGATTGCGGAAACGGAACATCCCTTGTGTACCGTATACCGAAACATCGATGAGCAAGTGAACGCAACTATCAATCGAACCCAGAATAACGATTCGCAGATTGTTTTAATCTCCTACATTGTAGTATCTTCGCGATATTGTATCTTGAGTTATGGTGAAATAGAAAATAAAGCACTGTCAGGTAGGTAGAAGTCTACCGCCGGAAGCTGTACCGGCGACTATAGGACTTCTATAAAAGTCAAACGCCCGGATGCGAAGACCATTATGTGAAGATCGGTGAGTTCAATTGGCGTAAAATCCGTGTTGTACCTTTTTCAAAAAATCCCTTTTACTAGTCTCACAATAGTCCTCTCCTTATGCGGAAATGAATATCACTAGAAAAACGAGACTCAACGATAGCCATTCCGGAATTCAACTGGTGGGCGGTTCTGGGATGAAATTTTTTGATAGATCGTTTTGATAGACGATTCTATTGATCTAGAAAGAACTCACATTACTAGCGTGGGATTCGGTGAAAATTTGAAACTATTTTTATTTACAAAAGTCAAATTCATCATATGACCCAGCTTAATTGTGTTTCAAGATCAGAGCAACGTTGAAAGTCGGTTTAAGGTCGTATCGTAGATCAGAACAAACAGTCCTGTGGCGTAGAGCAAGTTCCTCTTCTTGGTTAAGATTGTCCCAGGTGTTTCGCGGTTTCGGTTCTTGGGATTAGGAAACTGGAGCTCAGGAGTTGCACAGGGTAACGTTGGGCCGTGACTCAAGAGGTACTTGGAAATTCGGGAGAAACACCGAGCGTAGACCACAGTCTTAAGTCCCTTAATCCCCTGATGCAAAGGCTGATTAATCCCGGATTAAACTATGCCCCAACGTTCACAAACCCGACAAACTCTCACCCTGTTCGTCGAAGAACTATTCACTTATTTACAGTATTTGTACTTTTAGTTGCAGTCGAAATTTTGTGCATACATTTTGTATGCATAGTTTGCTACATTCTAAAAGATGGGTTAGGTCAATTTTGACCCGGAATCGAAACGAGCCTTACCTTTGAAGAAGTAGAAGACGAGGAAGAAGAAGAAATCTTGACCTACGACACGGAATAGATCCCGCTTGCAGACTCTTTCGCATTTCTGATCCCTACAGACGAGTTGATGTCACGTTCTTACGTTTCTACCGTCAAAACTAAAATCGTAAGTTTAGTTACTTACTCATTGGTATTACCCTGCCGTAGGTTTGGAATTTATTGGAAAGAACTTCTCATTGGTATTTGTACCGTTTATATTACAGAGTCCATATCGTTCCCTGTTCACTGTTTTCTCCATTGACTACGTAATATGATTTTTTAGTTGAAAGAAAAGACCATATGGTTTGTTAAACGACTTCTAAAAGTACACAAAAGGTGTTGAGATACTCGATAAAGATTATCATATTTGGAAAGAAATGTTTTAGGTGCTATAAGGACTTAGAGATATAAGATGATGCCAATGATTAAGAAGATGATCATGATGATGGAGTTTTATGTATTCCAATATATTTGAGTACATGGTCCATAGTTTAATTAGTATTCAGTAGACTTGCGGCGCCTGTTTAAAAGTCACCTTCAACTCCTACCACCACGATGGTTTGGCTTTGCTGAGAAGTGAGTATCTCGGTTTAGGCTCCTTGAACTTTCGCCTCAAATATACAACACGTATACATATAAGTATATATATATGCTATACTAGTGGTTTAAATAATGGAGGATAAATAAATTTCAAAAAAAAAAAAAACAGCTATTAGAAAAAAATTCATCGATCCATTCGGCCGTTTTTAACCGGTATATGGGTACCAAAAGTCTTTTTTTTGAAATGGATGATGAATGCGCGGTGGGCCACAGGATGCGCGGTACATTTGCGGAATCGATTCTTTGTAAAATAAGAAGAAGAAGAAACTATTCGCCGGCTAATCCCAACTATTATACGTATATATCTAGGCGTATAGAGACCGTAGGGTATAGGATGGATAGAAGCCTTCCTATCCGTTACATTCCATCATTGAGCATTCAAAGTGATCCCTGCATCGACCCCTCGAAAAGCTACAAGCATTAGACCCGCACACCGGCGCCAGAGGGGACCAAGAACGGTCTAAGGCTGTATATGTATGGAAGGTTACGGATTGGATTGGATTGGATTGGATCAGCTTAGCGCTGATTTAAGCCAATCAACAAACAGAAGCCACCAGCTACAACCGAGCTCCTTCTTCGTACGCTTAACTGATCTTGTTAGCGTTTAGAAATTCAATGTCCCTATACTTATGGTGTTCTGCCTGCGGCAATGTGGACTATAATATCTGTCTTACAAAATAGGAAAAAGGAGCTAAAAAATCCTCCATTTTTTTTTGATGATTTTGGTATCAATCGATGGGATTTGTTTCAACTGAAATCTGGTCAAATTCCGGTACCGATTGATTCCGTGCTTTATGCGTTACAAAAATCATTCATCTGATGGGAAATCCCGGCAAAAATTCATACAATTTCCTCATCGCGGTTCACCAGATTAACCTTTTGTAATATCTCTTTGCTGATGGACCGAATTTTCAACTAAAATTCTATTTCCGAATATCGAATGATCGAAGCCCATGTCAATCATAAAAAAAACAAAAAACCTGATAAAAGTCTGATGGTTAGATACGACATGATTTGACTAAATTTCTTGTTTACATAATGCTAATTACAGAGTGCATAGATAACATATATCGACGTTGGTTGAAAGACTTGTTAAGTTTTTTTTTATTTTTTCTAATGACTGGTCAACGTATATGGACATTAGGTTTCAGATGATCGATTAGTTCAATGTAAGAGACCCCCGCGCATCAAAGTAAGCGAAGAAGAAGAAGGTGAAGGTGGAGGTGGAGGTGGAGAACGGAGGATTCTAATGGCATAACTAAGCACACTTCTATAAAGTCATAGCACACACAATTCACAGTAGAATGAGGTAGATGTTAGTATTTTAAGCCTATTTAAGTGTGTTTGTCCTATAATATTGACACCGTACACAGCGGCAAAGAGCGCGCTTACACATACGCGAGGTAGGTACGAGGGAGCCCGAGAGAGCTGCGTCGAGCTACGAGCTAGTGAATCAAATCGCGGTGTGTGCTTGCGGCAAACGACGCTCGACGTCGCGACGCTCGTACAAAAACACAAAAATTTTCACTCCCCATGTCTATTAACGCCATCACCTTTATTTCAAAGAGAACAGAGAAAGCGAGAGAGAGAGAGAGAGAGAGGAGGAATAAGAAGAAGCAACAACAACAACAACAACAACAACAACAAAAATAACAATTATTGCAGATCGTTATATGAGGAATACCAGAACCTGTAATCGCAGTCTAATTTTTTTTGTTGATTTTTTGCAAAGAAACACAAAAGCAAAAAGCAAAAGCACAAAAAAAAAATCTGAATTGTACAGGTAAGGTTGTGAGAGATGAGCGTCTGTTGCACAGTAGCAAAGATCTTGTCACTGAGGCTGGTAATCGCTTACTAATCGTGACAAATGAGGGTTCGAGAAGTTATTATGTATTATGGTGTATAGTAGTGTCTGTATTGGTGATGGTGTTTGGTTGAATTTTTGTAGCCAGGTGGGGCGTGCCGACCCCATGCTGGTTCCCAACAATTGCATAAGACCATAGTCACGCCGTAGGTAAGTTTAGCGGAACAACCCTTGTGAAAAAAAAAGATCAATGCGATCGATTGAAGCCTTGACTAATCGTATGAGAAGGTTACATGGAGTTCCTCTCAGGACGTCGTTACGTTTTTTAGTCAATTTTAAATTTCATTAACATTACCATGGGAATTTTAATGTCAAAATGTGTATAGAAAAAGTCGTGATTGAAATTATTCGAAGAGGTAAATAATTCTATGGGATTTACGGTATATGGCTTCTATATTCTCTATATTATATTATATATAATTTACTAATTTTGGTAATAGATTTTGACAGTGGTGTAAATATGGGTGTGGAGTGACAAGTGAATGTTGAAGGTGAAGACTCGTGTTTAGCCAAGATATTTGGCTTTGCAAATATTTGGAGATTGTCTACAACCCTTGCCGCTTCCTAGTACTCTATCAGCTCTTGTTACACCTAATTAATAGTGCGCTTATACATCGCTACCGTCCCGACCCCCTGCCCCCCCCCCCTCCCCCTCCCCCCGCGACTTAAGATCCTTTGACACTCGACAGTTTCTACTTGGGAATACACTTACATACATACCAAAATGATGGATTTCGATTTAATTTCATCCCTTAATAAGATGTGTGCAGTGCGGTGCGGTAGATCATGTATTAATTAAGAATACACATCGTTAAACTTCGTCGAAATCATTACCAATGAATAGAGAGATGATATTAGGGAATATGAGTCTAGAAATTTATAGAGCAAAAAAAAAAAAAAAAAAAGAAGAAATTATTCATTTATTATAAAAATTTAAACAAGGGAATAGAAAAATAATCAGTAGTAAAAGTCAGAGCGTATTTAAATTGCAATTATTTATTCGTAATTAAAAGTATTATGGCATAAATATAGGGTAAGGTTGGCATTATTGTACAGCCACATAAATTGTACCGTTTCAGTTTGGTAATTTTTTTTTTTTTGCAACAGTATCTTCTCGATTTTGAGAATTGTAAAAATAGGGAATGTTTAGAGAATTTTTAATACTAATTATGGTATATATTTTTACAATTTTCAAAATTGATTAGATACTGTTGCAAAAAAATTAGCAAATTGAAACAATACGATTTTATTAAAAATAATTTGCAAAAAAAAAAAATACTTTTAAAAGTGAGAGGAATCATATGAATATGTGAATCAATAAGGTAATTTTTTTTTAAATAATTTGATTCCGGCGTGTGACGAATCATTTCTTAATTTACTAGGGTTTTGAAAATCTCTGAGAAACCGACTCGGCTATTATTAGTTTTATATTGTTTTAGTAACTGTTTTAGCCACCAGAGATTGACTCGGACCAATCATAAAGAAGTAATCATAATGCGCATGCGCGGAGACCTCAAAGCCGAAGAATTTCGTCTTCTTGGTAGATAGCGTTCGTGTTTTTTTTTTTTTTTCAAACCGACGAATCACAGCTTGAGATCAGAGTCTAGAGTTTCCTAAATTGGACATGAATATTGTAGATTTAGTTCTTCAAATAATTTGTAGGGAAAAAAAAAAACCTGCAATGCAAAATTGACAAATACATCAAACAAAAATGAATAAATGATTAATTTGAAAAAGAAATGATTTTTGATACTTTGATGTGATTACCGAAATTTCTAATGCTATAACTCTTTGGCAAAATAGCGAACGGAGGTAGACGCTTATACATATTATATATATATATACTTCCCATCATTCTCTGATCAAACAGCGAGGAAGCACCGCTCATAAAATATCTATAAAGGACTTGATGCTTTCCGTAGGCCCGTGCCACGCGCTCACGCAGCCCTTCCTCCCACGTATACATATTTCTCTATATATACATCTGGTCAGGTATTGGTATATATATATATATATTCAGTGAACATCGGCGACCACTACGATGTTATAATGCTGCATAATGGTTATCGATGTATTTAGGGAAGGCTAGTCGGCTCGCGATGGATCGGAGTAGGACATGACGGGGGAACTAGCGGGGTGAGGAGGAGACACGTTGGTAACGAGTATTTGCTGGCCAGCTCGATGCATAGTTAATGATTTGTCAACTGAACCCGGTACTAGACTATGCCGAACCCAAGTACTGGGCCATATATATTATAACCGGTAATCTACCGGGTGGCCTCGTTCAATCACGCCACATCTCGCCTCGGTCATTAATTTTACATTATCGAGGTCAGAGGGTATAAATATTCACGTGATTTTTATATTTCACAATTAAATTCGACAATTTGTCAATTTCTCGTTTTTCTTGTAGCTTAATTTTTCGGTCCTATTTTTTTTTTCTTCTTCTCCTTGTCGCAATTCGGTATTAGAAAAAACGACAATGTAACCTTTTTGCAATTTTCATTCGATTTAAAAATTTGTTTGTATGTCTATTCGGGAAGTATATCAATATGTTCAATTGTGTGATCAACAGATGTCTTTTTAAAAGTAGAAAGTCGAGACTTTCGGTGGTACGATTCTACAAAGAAGTTCAAATATCTTTATCTCTTCAGCCATACAGACCCATGCAAAAATGTTTGATGATATTAAACGAACAGTCTATTAAAAATAGATCGAACAGCATGATATATACACCCTTTCTCGACGAAATCGACCGCACGATTTTATGTGGTTTGCGGTTTTTCAAGGGTACCTTTAGGCAGCTTTGACCCTTGGTAAAATGACCAAACGACGATTACCACACGCAAGTGAAAAGTGCAGAGTACCATGCAGGTATACTTGTACTTCGAGGACCACGTTTGCAGTATCAGAATAAAAGATGTTAATAAATATTTAAAAATGATGTAAAATATAGAAGGGAAAGAAAAATGATTGCTGCAAACTATGATGAAATGATATAATGGATTTGAAAGAACGAAGGATTTCGAATGAATCAAAACATGGTAGTAGATGTGGCGATGTATATGTATCTGGTATTCTACACTTGAGTACGGGGTGGCAGTAAACAAATAGCTAGGTACACTGGGTAAAATGAGGTTTGAACGACATTGGTTGGCAAATGAAAACAGAGCGTCGCTTTTCAGGTGAACCGTGAACTAGCGCCTCATCTAGCTAATTATTGGCAGCAATTTGGTAGCTAAAAACACAATCAAACGTTCGTGAAAAGCGCGTTAAAAATAAGAGTTAATTCCACCAGCTCTATTCCCTGTTCGAAGGGGTGAGAATCGTCCACCAAATGCCGATTACAAAGTGCGCTACTGGTGCTAATGAACAACCCTCCTCTTTCCCTAGCCATTCCGCCGTATGCGTATACATGTATAAATACCCGTGCAATAAAACAGTGTTGTTTACTCATTCGACAAGGCACTGCAGTAGTGATTTTGGTTTACTCTTTGTTCCCCGCTCTTTGCTCTAGGGCAAATCATTTGTGAGTCTGCGGGACGATGGTAGGAACAATATGAGATACGCGTGTGTGGGTCTAGTCTTCTTACTTTAGTCTTTTGGATCTTTTAATAACACGAACAGTATATCGATGAAATAAATCATTTAAATATTACGGGAATCCGTTGAATCCTTGAATTTATTTCAAAGACGCTCATGAGATTCCAGTAAAATCGATGTAATCTCTTAGAGCATCAGACTACCAGCTTGCATTGTCACTTATAGCACTAACAAATACAGGATAAAAGGCAAATGATCGTCTTCATTCTTGACGAATAGTTGCAAAATAATTCCAAGTCGATTAATATATTAGTACAATTTTACATGTGAATAGTATTCGGTGTTTTACTGATGATGTACTCATCATCGTTCGGAATCCCTGTCAGTTTTTTTCACTAGTGACACTATTTTCACCATTGATTTTAATTGTCTGTACTAGTCGAGATCATTTGACTTGACTACAATCGTTATTAGTTCCAGTTAAACTTGTCACTCGTACCTACACTCTCGAATAGTTGAAATTAATAGTTGTGGTATGCACTACTAAAGAATATTGATCTCCAACAGCCACACTATTGGATGCAATAGTATAGACTAGTAAGTACTATTTGGCTCTAACTGCAATTCATACTAGTACTATACACCGGACTTCAATAGTTGCTATTAGTATGCCAATAGTTATTTCCTGCAAACGATGATTGGAGTATCATGTGAAATCCTGCAGTACATTACTCATGTGCGAGTTTTCTGAACAATCATTTTTCTTCTCCATTACAGAAGAAGTAGACAATTAGCTTGTCTCATGGCTGTCCCTTTTTCCATCGACTCAGACATTTTGATACTTGATCTAGAGATGCATAGAAATGGTCGGCAGGTTGCAAAATGATGTGGGTATGTATACGTGTGGGAAATGGTGGCGCGTTGGCTGGGGCGGTTCGCCGGGTAACATCGACCCAACAACTATAGGTTGGTGGCTGGCTGGTGCTGCGAAAGTTGTAGGTGGCTGCTGGTTGACTGGTAGATTCGTAGGTTGGATCCAGGATGATACTGAAATCCGTTATGTTGTTCCTATATCGCCAAAGGATGAAATTTTGGATAGACAAAAATGTATATCTTCATGGCTCGATGGTAGGAAATAGCAGGACAACGATCAGCAGGAAACGGGTTTAAAATGGCCGTACTGGATCCATGAAGAGAACCGTAACGGTATGGAGGGGTGGATATTTGAGAGAAGTTGCGAGAATATAATGGGCAAACACTTCCGAACCCGGCGTTCCTAATTCCAGGAGATTTTCTGTAATTTTCTGGGCGCTTTCGAGCGCTTTACCAAGCTCTGGGGCGCGTTCTTCACGTAAGCGTGGTAGCGTTTCGTGAAATCGCTGTTGCCTTTCCCTTTCGCAAGAGTTTTCAACCCTTCCACTACCATCACTACCACCACCACGACCAGCACTCGGCTGGTATAATATTCAATTACATAGCTGCAAGTAAAGTCAAACAAGCCCTGAGGAAGGCAGCTGGGGTGGAAAGAGAAAAGAGGGCTGAGGTATACGGGGAGGAACGTTGAAGCTATGACGACGCGCGGGGTGAGGAGAGATACTCGGAATGGCGCCGGATACTACGACGCCGTGCGCCGGGACGCCGGGACGCCGAGATGCCGCGGCGACTGTTTGCAGAGACGCGAGCCATGATAATGAACAAGAGTGGTAATCTCGCTACGAAAATGAGTTACCCAAGAAACTACGCGAGATTGTAAGATACCAACGCTGTACGGAACATCAATTTATCAAGGATCCTTTATTTGGTTCGAAATTTAGTCATATGTACACAAGGCGTAATCGGAAAAAAAAAAGGTCGATTACCTATTTGGCGGCAAATAATTTGTGATTCGTTTCGAGAAACGTGTTTAACTGTTGAAAACCGTTGGACTTGAAAGAATATACATATGTGAAAAGCAATCGTACACGTGTGAATTTCATTGAACTTGTCCGCCAAAGGAAGACGTGCAAAAGCCACGTGTATCTCGATAAACATACCATCTAGTCATTTCGTACGTAATTATTTCTTCGTATAACTTTGACGAAATTATCTTCGCAGTTTGCGAGAATGCAAATTTCTGCGGTGAGAGAAATCGGCACGAAGCAAAGCCTTAAAGCGAATTCTGGGTTACGTTTGGCGGTAGGTAGGTAGGTAGGTACGTGGTGTAAGTTGTGTGCGCCTGGGCCATTTATAGTATAGAACTGGTTGTTGCGGAGTCAGTGAATATATTTGCTGAAGAAAACCGTCAGAGATGACGGTCTATCTCTAATGGTCCCATGTAAAACCGCGCGCGTGTCTTTCACCGGCGGTTTTCCCCATCTTCTGTTTCCACCCTCTTTATCGCATCCTTGTCTTGGTCTTCTCGTCTTACTCTACGTTTACCCTTAGCTACATCCTCTTTGAACTCTCGATTCAGAATTTCATCCTTAGTAGCTCTCCTGCAGCCGGGCAAAGGCTCCTTTCCTTTCCTTTGAGAGGACGCGCCTAGTCCCTGAAACGCGAAGGATGAGACCTAAGCGAGGGTAGCTGAGTAAAAGTTTATTAATTAGCTGGAATTAAGAAATACTTCGTCAGTTTTACCTTCAGGTTATTCAGCTTTTTTTATACTCCTTGTCCTCGCCAATCCTGTGAAACAGTCAATTCAAAATGGCGTTGATTATGACGATCCACTAACATATCAATGTTTCAACATTTCGATGTTTGAACATCCAATTTTTTTAATAACAAACGTATTTTCATTAAAACTATTCACCCGTTGAATACAAAATTTTAGTTATTTATAAACAATTCCTGCCGAGTTGAAATCCTTGGATTCGAAACTATCAAATTCAATAACCATAATTCATCAACGTCTCTATAAACCTGCCTTGTGGCAGCGCACCGTTCGATTGTTCGGTCTATTACTCTCCCCATTAATATTTAATTTGGCGTGCCTGTCAGCCGGACATCAAAAGATAGTTACGGTCAGACGTCAGGCACTGCTTATAGGGAATCCCCTGCACACATGCGAACGAATTTACCTATGTATATTAAATTTCGAGAGGGCGATGAGCGAGTGAGTTGCATAGGTTGATTCTCTGCCCGAAACGTTGCGCCGCATTTATTATACACACATGTGTGTGTGTGTGTGTGTGTGTGTGTGTGTAGTTTAGGGTATCGATAAAGGGGCGATTTTATTTCACGTTCATCATCCTTACTAATTCACCTAACCGCCGAATCATCCTCATTTGTTACGCTCTGTTAAGACTGCAGTGACGTTTTAATTGAACTGTTCCCTTTTCTGATATTCTGTAAGTTTTGTTAGAAAAACAAAAAAAACACAAAATTGAATTTCTTATATAGGATCTAACATACGTCCAATTCATATGGATATTTTGCAAACCGTTTAACGCTGCTTGACTGCAGAATAATATAAGGTAAATACTATCTTTTTCCTCCGATAGTCCTTGGCTAAATGTAATTAGTCCCACTTTTCTAAATATTTTCTTCTTTTTTTTTTTTTTATTTGCACATGCAGACGGCACACGATATTATGTATGTGCTATTTGCAGTGGCTTAGGCATAGCCATATATATATAGATTCTGTAAGCATTGCTAAGCCATCTTTGGATTCGTTGCTTTGCCTTGCCGATGGTTTAAATCATCTTTAAAAGCTCCGACGTTTTCGTTCTGTCGTAAATTTTTGCTATTTTTTTTTCTTTCTTTCTTTGTGTTTTTTTTTTTTTTTTTCTGCAGATATATGTATAGATTCTATAGCTAGGTGGATAATTTATAAGGCTTGTGGGTTTGGCTCGTAATCTAGCGACTGTTTCGTAGCCATGGCCCATGCGTTGGTTTGTTCAGAGACAATAGAGGTAACGGGCAACAACATAATACAACAGAAAACAGACAACAGAGGCACCGCTAACGAAATATCTTGCGCCTTGCTATGTTTGCTTATATATTCCGCAATAATTTTCCACCGTCTAGATGTTTGCGGTTAAATATCATATACCAATAATATAAAACGGACTAGTATCTCTCATCGTTTATTATAATTATACGATTAATAAGATGTGATTTTAGATACTTATAAACTATAACATTTACTATTGGACTCTATCGGATACTATTAGATTTTATGGCGTGGATATCTCATAAATCAATATTCTTTGGCAGTGAGTGCTGTAAAAACAATCATTTTTCTTTATTTTTGTTCAAAATAACAGATCGGCGACAAAATAGTATGAATTCGAATGGTAGATGTTCGAGGTTCGACTTAGAGTTATGATTAAAGTCTTGTCATTTTTTTTCCCACAGAAAAGGACTGATCGCGATGAGTATGAGTAGGTTTATAAAAATTGATGAGGTGAAGTAATAAAGTTTGGTGGGCACGCGTGGGCGCCTTGATATATACGACTGATAATGAGGGTAGTTCGCGATCATTTAACCCTGTCCCACTTCGTTCTGTTTGCGCATTGGGGCCAGCCACGCGACCGGAAGTCTACTGCCGGACATCGAGGGCGCATCATACTGTCGGACAGTGTGAGAACAATGACAAGTAATTGTTATTACCGAATGATTATCGCGTAGATTATAATATAATTGTTAGTCCAACTATGTCGGGTCGGGTTTTCAAAAAACAATGAATTACATCCCTGTTTTACTGTTTTATAAATTTATAATTTAAACACCGCGTATCTTTTCTTGCAGGCATATATATATTGGATCTGCAGGCAAAATATTATTTCTGACCCCGTGTGTCTAATGCTCGAAAATATTGTATGCGACTCGGGCGTAATAGTACATTGTGTATCAAGCGCGCAAAGAACTACATTTGCAAGTGTGCTGCATGCAAGCTCGCCAAAATAGCCTTGCGCCCGTGATGCACACAATATTCATCTTAACACCTGCTCTGTATGAATTTGCGGTCTTTTATGCACCTAGGGAATAAAGTGCGTACTTTATTCTCGGCTACGCGCATAAACAACGCACTTTCTGCCCTCGGATGAATAAAATATCGTATGCACCATGGTGTAAAGTGTTCTTCTAGACGAGTGTGAATGTCAACCTCGCTTCGCTCGGATGACAAACCTCACACTCGTCAAAAAGAACACTTTATTCCCTAGGTGCATAATATACTATTCAGACCGAGTAAGCGGGCGCAAAACAGGACTTTGCGCCCGAGGGCTGACAAGGAGTCTCTTTCGCCCGCGTTTAGCGAGTCAGAGGCGAGCTAGCACGAGTCGAAGACGAGGGTTTTTAGCGCCTGCGTTAACGCCAACTATTCGTTTAGGCTAAAGCCGTAATTCCATTTCCTAGTTAGCGTTGTCACAGAGTCGAGTTTTGCTTAATAAAGTTCAATTGTTGATTGTCGATAATAAACGTCCAAGTTGCTTAGCGAAATTGTATTTGCCACCTGAAAACAAAGTATACAGGGTGACTCAGGTTGGATGCAACATTTCAGGTAGATGTATTCCTCTCGATGATCTACCGTGACAATTTGAGGATGCGGAACGCCACGGATACCAACCCAAAACTCGTGAGCAGCAGTTTGGTAACTCACTAGATGTTACTAGTAAAATCACTAGATTTTTACTGGACATCACTAGATTTTCAGTGATCTTAATAGGAAAATCTATTAAGTTACTAAACTGCTGCTAACGAGTTTTGGGTTGGTATCCGTGGCGTTCCGCATTCTCAAATTGTCACGGTATAAGACTAGAGTTACTATACCAAAACTTTGATGGACTCATAGTTTCGAAGCTACAGAAGATCTTAGTCGGCCAGTCACAGGGCTAAGTTGAGCAGTTCCCGGGGCTGATTTATTCTTATCGTACGACGTTTCAATCCGATTTCTGGATGAGTATGACGGTGTCCTTTCCTGAAGATATCATCTCCGTCATTCTGATCCTCGAATTCGTAGTTTAAGTCATCTGCGGTAGCGGTGGCGAACGAGTATTCGCGGAGAAGCGCAACGATATCACGGGGGCTCCTAACGCCAAAGGATCCAGAATCACCGCCCCTGGATATCATCCTGCCAGTGAATTTATAGTATTATTCTTGCAATTTTTTTTTACCCATAAAAATCTACCCTCTAAAGAGAAGAAGCGGGTTTAAAATTAATCGGCATCGCACTCGAAAATTAATAGCCGTAAAACTGTGTGGATATAAGTATCTATGAATGGTATACGAGTGACCACATACAGGTGAAAAAGATACATGTGCAAGGATTCAAATACATTGACGTATGTGACTGTGGATACAACCACCAGTATAGGATATACGTACATACGTAGGTACTAAACGAGTAGAGTAGATCTGTGTTTCGGAGAGGCCGTTATAACGGCAAGCGCTCGCTCAAATATTGTCTCATTAAATATTTGATCTGGTTTTTATTCCATTTATTAAAACCCACCGAGTTCTCTCTACGAAATCCGCTACCAATCTCTGCAAAGCACCGACCGCTTTTGCTACGGAGTTACACGCGGTATCCACATCGTGTACATATATACGTATACCGTTATACACCTACCCTGTATCAACCTGAATTTCAGTTAGCTTTTTCAACAGCTTTTAAACTCTACATTGAGTTCGACCAGGGTGATACATTTTTGTTCTAATAGCCAAAAAAAAAATTTTCTCCCTCTCTATCAATTTTATTTATTATTACTTTTTATCGTTTTTGCACGTATATTGGATATCGTAAATGAAATGGTAAAAATTCTACAGCCCAACGTACTGAATGAATTTTTATTTCATTTTATTTTATGTTTAAATATTTTTTTCTTTCTCGTAGCAGTTATACTTTCGCGTGTGATTTTTATTTACAACATATTGTATACGTACGGGGGAAAACCGGACTCACATATTACCCAGATAATCTCGGTGGGGCCCGGGCATCGCATTGGGTGGATGGTCAGAGTCAGTCGATATATCCGCAGCATAGGGGTTCAGGGAGATTGGGGGTGGCAGATATCCGGGGTGAATCCGGGACTGAGGGGAGCCCAGGGGGTGCGGTGCAAACATTTGCCTGCCGCCCGGTAAATTAAAAGCACACAGAGAGACGAGAGAATAGGAGAGCGTGGAGTGAGAGGAGCAGCAGCAAACTCCGCCCGTTCTATGGTGTTTCCTATAACCAGAAACTAACTTTATATACCCACCGTCGTAAGAGGCCCGTTTTAAACCACGAGACCGGAAACGTCCCGTTCGAGGAACGAAGACTTGTCTCAACTTCGATACCGTCAAAATTTTCTATTCAATTTTCAAAAAAATCTATAATCGTTTCTAAATTCTTTTCATAAGAATAAATTATAGACATAAAATTTTGGCCAATTTGATGAAATGCCACCAGACCCTTGGACGATCATAGGTGTTTGTATAATTTTTAATGTAGCCACGAGGATGAGGCTATTCTGGATGAGGGAAGTCCGGAAAAGCTGGTCCAGGGTTGCAGGGTGGTTTGGATGGCAGTGTATGCCGTCGCAAATATTTGCAGTCAACATAGAGCGAGGCTCCGGGCCAGTGGTACCAGTCCCACCACAAACGACATGCATAGCCAAGGGAATGCTCTTCGCGGTAGGAACGAACATCGAACACCGTGCAGTTTACGTATAGATATGTGCGGGAATGAATCGATCCCGGGAATAATAATTGGGTGTAGAAAAGTGCAGCAGATTCGAGAAACGTGATGATGGGGGAGATCGGTAACTCGATTTCGTTTCAGTTAAATAACCGAACCTTTGGGAAAACCGGATTTCTAAATTCAAGATTAAAACTCCCCGACTAACAGCAACGAAACTAAGTTATAACCTGATGATGATGGACCTCAGCCGCTGACGATGTACAACCCTTTTCACCCCTTCGACAAACATTACAGTTATTGTAACAATAATATTATCGGGTTAGGTGAGAGTCGCGTGAAGAACTGCAAACACATACCCATATATATACGTATACGTGGGTATATCCTGAAAGAGGCCAAGACACCGTCACGAACCAAATGGGAAACCGAATGTTGTCAGAAGCACTTTTCTTTTCCACATCGTACAGCT
The DNA here is from genome assembly GCA_914767705.2 of Tenthredo notha. NCBI lineage: Eukaryota > Metazoa > Arthropoda > Insecta > Hymenoptera > Tenthredinidae > Tenthredo > Tenthredo notha. The sequence continues at coordinate 5,829,223 of OU611918.1, read as the reverse complement.
GCGAAGTAAAGTATATGTTCATTCGTTTATATCTGAAATGGAAAATCCAGACCCTGTACAGGATTCAGGAGGCTCATTGACATCGACATCGAAACTTACAGTCAAAAGTTGGTCATAGGTTCCTCTCACAGGATTTTATAATTCTTCGATGAGCTGCTATCATATTTAATCTCCTATCATTTTCTCTTTTCTTTTCTTTCCAGGATCAGTCTTCGAGATATCCTTGCAATGTTTGACGTTAAAACGTGTTGAACAATACGCTAGCCTCTGGATTAATTATCACGTAATTAGGATTAATGCAGATTGCAGAGCCCTAAAAAATGAAGGAAAATTTTCGGTTTCCATGAACCAGCTGCTGCACGGATCTGTATCTTCCATAAATCTACATGTTGGCGTTCCTTATGTCTTGAAGTAGAACTTAAGAAACTTACAGTATCTTTTCTAAGCGGTTAAAGTACACAGGGTTAATATAGGTAACGTACTCGAAGTGTGACTTACATACGTGCTCCTCGTGCTGATGGTTAGTTAGTTAGTTTGTACTATAAACATACATACATAGATACATATGCATACATATATATACATACACGAGGGGGCAGATTTAAAGAGCGGGAATCAGGGAGAAAGTGAGAAAGTGTGAGAAGAGATGGATGGTAGGGAGTATAGGTAGCTGTAGAACGCACGCCTGGTACTATTTGCAAAAACAAAGTTTGCACAGGACAAATAGCTGAGGCGCGCCTGCACAGGATCGGTACTGACTGACCACCCGGGCCTATTACGTTAGTAGAAAAAGCGCAATCCCAACTTTACTATTGCCTTTAGTTAACCTTTTGGGTATCTATTCACTTCGATTCTCTACTTCGTTTCTCACCCATTTTTTTGTCTATTTTCTATTTTTTTTTTTTTTTGATGAATAACAAATTCTCATTTAATTGAAGAGGGTGGAGGTATTCTTTTGGAATAAACTAAATAAGGAAATAGTTGAGGAATGATTTGAAAAGGTGGTCTGCTCTTAGAGAGTCTGTATAATAAATTCCGAGTGATTTAAAATTGAACAAAGGATTCTCTGCACAGAATTACACTGTGTACAATATAATATATCCATGTTTAAATCCCGAAGGGAAATGAAGAAACATCGTAGGTGTTGAGACGTAGTAGCGCGAAGGGATGGGGGGGAAATCGAGGTGCGGGGTTTTATAAATGAAATAAAGCATGGTCTATGGGTCCAGGTTTGGGTAGGTGTATACTAATTGAAGGGCCGGTTGTGCCCGTTTGGCGCAGGTTCAACTTTGGGCTAGAGGATGAGGCCCCTCTTCGTACAGGGTCCGCGTTATACGGTAGCGGATACCGGGTGATTAGCACCTCGGTAGACCGTAGGATGCGAACGGGAGATGAAGAGCGATGCGGGAAACTCAAGGACCGAGGACCACACACGACGAGAACCACGGACCCGTGTTCTATGAACTTTTGGGTCCAGAAACGTTTCTCACTCATTACTCTATCAATTAAACTCAACGAAATGATGCGAAAATACCTTTATACCTGCGAGCGCTTGAGCGCTTAAACAGCGATAACTTCTTGTGTACACCGTATTTCGAAGACCCAACAGTTTCATGGGTCTGAATGATTTCATCGAGTCATACGAATGGCAAAAATTGTATTCAAGTTTTGGTAAATTTCAGGGCTTTTTAATGGAAGGTCGAAATCCACGTAGAATTAATTTTATCAAAATCCGTTGTGATCCGAAACTTTGAGAACATGAACTGATGATGAGCTGGACTCGTCTTGTTCTGATATACAAGTTGCGGTGGACTCTGGAGTGTGGAGGGTAGTGTAGACCGAAGTGCACGTCACAGTGTCATTCCACGTCCTGCTGTTCCGTGGTCCATTCTGATGGAGTGCCTTGGATGGTGGTAGGCGCTCGTACGCGCGAAGAGCACTTGAGAACAGAGTCGAGTGGACGCGAGGACTACGGCCTGCGAGAACGGCTTCTACATGGGTGGTCCATTCTTCTCTGTGGTTATTCTTGCTGTCTTATGGTGCGCTACGGACGTGTTGAAGTTCGAGACGAGACGAGACGAGGCGAACGAACGAACATCCCGCTCCTCGAAAGACGAAAGACGAAAGATGAAAGATGAAAGGGACATCCAATTCTTTGCACTGAAACAAAGACCCAAGTACCTTATACTTGCCTATACCTACTTGATTCATATGACCCTCGTTTGCACTATAGCACGTCCGAATCAAGAACACACAATTACTTTGTTGTAAAATTTGAAAAAAAATGTATGCTATGAGTAAAAAGGTGAATTGAAAGAAAAAGAAAAAGCATAGATTTTCTAAACAATTTTACGACCAAAGTTAATTCTCAGATATTTTATCCGAGTTTGAGGATAAGATTTCTCAGCTACGTAATCTATTCAAGAAAATATATATTCGATAGTCATGGTCCTTCAATTTGATTCAAGGTTTGGATTCAAATCTATGAATGACTTTTACTTTGGTTTACTGCTAGTTGATTTTTTGTTCCTTTGTTCTTGTTTTTATATTGCCACTGGGTTTTGTATTTTATTTTTATTGAGTATCATAATCTGAATAACGTAATTCATGTATATAGTAAAATATGACGAGTGTCAGTCTGGAGCTTGAAGGTTTCTGGATTTTGGGAATCCAGGTCATCTCAAGAGCGTAATGCGTTGCTGGTTACCAAAGACGTCGCGCAAACACCTTTCGTAATTTCTGAGTAGAGTATAACTTTCATATATGTATATTGTACATGTATATTATACATAAAACATACGTACATAACTTTTGCACAAAAATTATAATAGCATGAAGAAAAGCTTTAGGAACACATAAGAAAGTAAAATTTCATTTCTTATTTTCTGCATGCATTAGTATAAATTATGACAGTTTTGGCAATTGCTTGATTCATATATTTTTCTCACTCGAGTATTACAGCTAATTATGTCTACATATCACCTTTATTATTACTCAGTTTATTATCACAATACAAGATGACAAGACATGGAAAAATTCAAACTTTCAATCGCTTTATACAAACTTTGTCCACAATACCCCTGATAGGCTAACAACACGATTACATTTCCGAAAACTTTTTTGCTAATCGTTAGAAGTTTATTTTTGTGCAATGATCTCGCATCTAAGGTGAGAGATACCTGTATCAAATTTCAACTGCCAGTAATTGAAAGGATTCATGTACATATTTCAAATTCTTGCAATCATGCAGAGAATATTTTGCAATGATTCGATTCTAAAATGCAACAAATGAAATTAATGCTCCATACTAAATTATTGTCTATGATTTTCTTGTTATGTCTTGAAATCTTTTGAAACTTTTGTGAAATTTTGTAAAATCTTTGAAATATTTTCTAATCTCTTGAAATCTCATGAAATTTCATGTAAAATCTTTATGAGATTTTAATGAAATCATTGAGATATTCATGAAATCATTTGTAATTTGATTCGAAATCTTGTGAAATATTGTCCGACGTTCTTGGAATATCTTGAAATCTGTAAAGAATCTTGAAATATTTTTCATATCTTTCTGCATTCTTTTGTAATCTTGAAATTTTGAAATCTATAAATTTGGTAAAAACTATAAAGAGTCGAAATATGTAAATGTTATCCAATCCTAGTTCCAATTATCTGAGAAACATTGTGAAACCAGAATTACAATAACAAATTAAATTTTTCAACTATTTGAGAAAAAAAAACTTAAGAACACAAGGGAAATTGGCTAAGTAATAACTATAGGCAAGAATTGAAAGCCCAGAGTATATTTGCTGTATCAATTACATGCAATATTGTTATAAATCTCGCGAAGTGGACGCGGTGGCCAGATATTGTGGACGTAGACTATAAAATACGTATTATCGGTGCTGGGGCTACGTTGGGTGGGTGGGGATATGGGAATATAAAACATATGAGGTTCTCTGGAGGGAATCCAGCCCGAGAATGTACCGTCACGCTCAGGAGTCATAGATAACAGTAACTCTCATCCACACCTTCCGAACTGTTTGCTATTCCCCCTAAAAAAAAAAAAAAAAAAAAAATCCGAAATATATATATATATTTTTTTTGGAATTTCGTACCGCATTCATGACCACTTTTTTTTTTTTTTATAAGAACTGCTGTTCCTCGTTTGGCGAGCTGTAGTTTATGCCATATTTTTATCACAGCTAATAACCAACTGCCGAGAGATTTTTCTACCCCTGTTTCAATTGGGGATGCGAGTTTGACGGGAGTAAAACGAAAACGAGATTTCATCCCCTGTTTCCGGGGATGAGGACAGTCAGGAGCAATATGGCCGATCCATCATGGCGCATCCGACTACCTAGTACTCGGTTCTATACTCCAGTCACCGCAGTCCCTGGTCGCGGACGTTAGGGGTGGCTGTGGGTGGGTGCCTGCTACTCTCAGATAAGGATGGACCCTATATCCTACGGTTGCCTGCCCCGTGTCTACGTCCGGTACCCTTATACTTGTCCCTGCGTCTGCCTTACTAAGGGAAAGACACAAACGATCATCGAGCATGATCAAGAATTTTATTTTCTTACCAACTATAAGTCAATGTTTTAATCATTTTGCGAACAATCGCACTCCAAAAATTCATGTTCTTTATATTCATTATAATCGATCCTAATTTCTTAAATTTAAAAAAAAGTAAGGTAGGAAACAGGGGCAGAATATGTTATCGGTTTCATTTGATAAAGATGACTCGATATATTAAGAATAATAATGTAACTCCAGACTCTTGATTTTATTTGGTTGTGTACAACGATTGGTTTAATCTTTCGTCGGGGGTTCCCTTAGCTAGTGCGAACCGTAGCCGACACACCACTGAATAATAAAGATCCCTATCAGCGACTGGTATCCCACAGGTCGACCGCAAGGAATAATGCCTATTTAATTATTATCTAACCGCCGAGAGATACGGCATGAATTTATAATTGCCTAATGATTTATTTAGGGGTACCCAATGTGCTCTGCAGAGACAGGCTTTAACTGTGGTTAGATATCAGTGTGTAGTTTTATTTTTTTTTTCTCCCCCACACATTTTTGCAGAATTTTCAATTTCAAAGTTTATCTTATATATCAAACTTTACACGCGAAAATTCTGCAGTTATAATTTATGCGAACTATTTATGAATATAAATATCTTATTTTATATATATTTATAAATATAAAGATCTTTCGAGAATATAAATTTTCTCTTCTATAATCTTAGAATTTCGATTTATAGTCTCCTAGATGTACATAAATCATAAATCAGCTAAATTAATGCGAAATAAATGATCGAGGATTGCAGAAAATTAGCATATTACATTTTTCTAAGTAGACACAAATTCGTGAAAGCCTTATTACAGGGTAAAATAAGTGTTATAACAAATGGATATTTTTTCGTTAAGTATTTTTATATCTCTTACATTTAACGGTATTATTATAAGCGTATTCCGATTATACAACTATGGCCTTATCACAATCCCACTTACTACAACATTAAGTCTTAATTCATTTGAATTTTGAACAGCTTTTTCGATACGTGATTTCAATTGTTTATCGGTCTTCCATAAATCTTATAACAATAAAGATACGAGTTGCAAGAAAGTTACCTACTTCGCTTTAGAGAATTTGAAATCTGCCGTGTCGCGCCATCTCTTGATATCCAACGGAACTCTGTTCGCATTTCTTGACATGCGTTTAGATACTGGATTGTCTTCATTCAAAATATGTATAATAAAAGGCAGTATGAAACATTATAAATACGAATAAACCTTGTGATAAAATAGCTGAAAATATTATTGCAATTATGCTAATTAGTAGCCTATTTACTAAACTATTTAAACACTCTTCACATCGTCGCGTGCCAAATTGTGTAAGTAAGTAATATATCGGATCCTACTTATAATTACGCACCGTTTTTGAGGTTATGTTCTATAACCTAACCTAACTAACGAACTTATTGACAATTCTTCATCAAACCATTCTTTAATCAAAAAATAAATTGTTATGTTTACAGCTGGTGCGAATTTACTCTACTGATCGTTGGAGAAAGGTTAAAATGGAGGGCGACCCACTTCCAAAATTTCGGTCTAATCCTGTAATCGAGAAACTCGACTCTCCAGAATACCATTCGATATTTACACCGGAGTTAGACACGCTTGCTAAACTTTTCGAAAAGTATAATTATGAGATAAGAATTGCGGGAGGTGCTGTGAGGGATATTCTTATGGGAATAAAGCCCACGGATTTAGACTTTGCAACTACTGCTACTCCTAATGAGATGAAGGACATGTTTACCAAGGAAGAGATAAGGATGATTAATATGAATGGGGAAAAACATGGGACTATTACCTCCAGGATTAACGACGCTGCTAATTTTGAAATCACAACGCTTAGAATTGATGTCGTGACGGACGGACGACATGCCGAAGTTCAATTCACCAAGGATTGGAGATTGGATGCTAATAGAAGAGATTTGACTATAAATTCTATGTTCCTTGGCTTGGATGGAACGGTTTATGACTATTTCTATGGATACGATGATCTGAAGAAGAGGAGAATAGCTTTTGTTGGTAATGCAGAGACCAGGATTCAAGAAGATTACTTGAGGATCTTGCGATACTTTAGATTCTACGGGAGGATTGCCGAAGAACCAGATTCTCATGATGAGGGTACCATCGAAGCTATAAAAAATAATGTTGACGGGCTTGGCAGAATTGCTGGGGAAAGGATATGGTCAGAATGGCATAAGATTATAGAAGGCAGATTTGCTGCGGATCTTATAAAGAAAATGATTGACTGTGGACTGGCGCCGTATATCGGATTACCCGAGAATCCTAACGTTGAAGAATTCTTCAGGGTTTATAACCGGGCGAAAGATAATGGGATAAAATTAAGACCCATAAGCCTGGTATCAGCTCTTCTTGAAGATCAGGAAGAGGTGATGAAGCTTCATGCAAGGTTGAAGCTTTCCGCATTTGACAGAGACTTGGCTCTGTTCATTGTTCAACATCGGGGTGATAAACTATCTGTAAATCCCTTGAGGCCTTATCAACGTCTGGTTTTAATACCCAGAGGAAAAGTACAGGGCCTCAAAGAATTCGTTTGCGAATTACTTAGGTACATAGGGAAGGTTGAACTCCTGGAAGAATTCACTGAATGGCAACCTCCCAGGTTTCCCGTCAACGGTGATATGCTTAAGGCTCATGTCAAACCTGGGAAATTGCTTGGGACTGTTATGATCAAGCTCAAAGAGGAATGGCTGGCATCTGACTTTCAATTAACTGGCGAAGAGCTTTTAAAACTTGTACCCCATATCTTAGGGGAGCTTACTGATTCCGCAAAATAAGTAGATTTTAGTTCAATGATCAGCCACTTTTCCTGGTTATATGATATGTGTCAATCAGAATCCATATTGCCCTGATATAGATTAGTGACTATACTTTGTATCTTTGTAAGAAAAAATGAATTGGAGGCAGCTAGCCGACAAATCCATAAGATATTACAGCATATTATAGAGTATGGATCCAAGCCGCGACAGAATAAAACTGAAATGGGTATTCAGATCGTGTTTTCGGTTTTTATTCCATAATGGTCTGCAACGGTTTATGCGGTTTCTAATGTTGTTTTACTCTGGCTGCACTCGATGCGCATTGAGTGCGCTTTGCCTAGTTTCCAACCAATAAAAATACAGGAAATCTAGAGAAAACCGCACTCGGTGCGCACTAGTGTACCCACAGAAGAACGCCATAAATGAAAAAAAAAACCGTCACGTTTTGCGAAAAAAAGGTTTGCTCATGAGCGCCATTTGTGATATCAGAAGATTAGTGGGTGGTTTGCAGTATCTACAGAGCGATTTTGAGGAAAGTGGTTATCCTGATGGTAAGGCAGTTCGTTCTTTTCTTTGAACTGATGACCTATCTACTGATATATTATATGTCTATGACTGATATCTGACAGCTACGCCAATACCGCTCCGTCGTCTGTAGATTATCAGTCATAGACATGTAAGATATCAGTAGATAGATCGTCAGTTTAAAGAAACAAAAATGAATTGCCTTACCATGAGGAAAACCACTTTCCTCAGAATCGTTTTGAATACAGGGTGAAAGTCTAACGTCCGAGCACTCGGAGCAGCGTTAAGGTGGCCGAGAATCCAGCGTTGGCAATCGTTTCCCAATTTCAACGAATAAGAAAATCCAAAACTAATATAACAATTGACGATTTTGCCTGGTGGTCACCTCAACGCTGCTCCGAGTATTCGGACGTTAGGCATTCACCCCGTATGTCCGACTGACTCAACGCATTATCGATCGTGCCCAATCGTACTAGCTTCTATATCGACTAGATTGTCTCTCTTTTCGTTGCAAGTTGTGCAGGATAGACGGTAGATGGCATACTGATGAAATGAGGGTTGACGCTGATCATCGAGGGGCTCTAATGCTCTATGAGCAGTCAGCGCGTGAATTTATTATTCTTCAATGATTTTAACACCATTTTTGTAATTAATCAGAAAAAAAATTATTCATTTTTATTTTTATGTCAAAACTTGACATAATTTAGGATTTAGTTCAAGTCGAAGTGATAGAAGATGAAAATTTATCGTTCTGCTTTTGCCATTATTTCGGAAACGAGTAAAGCTAGACATTCTTTCTACAGGCAAAAAAGATGCACAATCAAATTTCGGTTCATCAATTTTTTCTTAAAATGACCATATAGGTGCCGTGTCAAAGTGGCAAGATAATTTGATATGCCCTTCAATGATCGAGCGGTTTAATTACTCATCAGCAATAATTATATTGTTGTTAATTATTATCATCATAATATTTTATGTCATGGGATTATCTGACATGTTGAAAACAACGTTGTTTATTTCAAACAGCGATGCTCTTTCGACTTATATGGATATAAAATCCGGTCCAGAAATAAATGAAATGTTAAAAATCCTTTATCAGCTCATAGATTGACATCCTGCAGACTCATATGTCTGACTATCGATTGAAGAATCCATGTATTCGAAAGTTCTTATTGTAAAATAATTATGCTTTTTTATTTCCAATTATTTGGGAAAATAATTAATTGAAACAAACCTATTTTTCTCATACATGTTTTCTTCGAGCTGAGAAAATGTGTAAAGTGAAAGTAATTGTATCATTCGGTTATCGATAGCATTTGTTAAATAATTTGGATGTAGGGTAACGGGAGGCAAAACGGACACCAATCAGATTTTTTTTAAAAACACTTGTATAATTTTTTTCAACAATTCAAATGGTAATTAAGATTAAAATTGTTCAAAAAATATTTACCGAGTCAAGGAAGTTAAAAAAAAAGTGCAGTCAAAACAAATACAATGATAGTCGAAATTATAATACAAAGTAAACACATAAATCAGCTTAAGATATGATAATCAGAAGGAGCCGAAAATTACCTTAATATAATTAGTGTTCTGTGAAAGAATTGTTAGTAGTTTCGATTGTGTCTTTTCTGACGAATCGATCAAAATTAATCAAATGTTTTGATAGAATTTATATTGTATGAAATCTTAAGATACTTGGAGAATATAAAGAAACTTTATTTTCGACGGATAAAACTCATTCCAGATCAAACAACATATGGTAATAATTGACTAATTTATTACTGGCCTATATTTGACCTGTGAATAATAACAAAGGATTTGGAAGTAACAAAATTGAGTAAAGACAAGAATTGTCCAAAGATGGGCCTGCGTAAGAGTAACGGTCATAGCAAATTTTCACGAAGTTGAGGACATCATTTAAATGTCTATTAGGATTACCCAACGGTGGTTGTCGGGTTGCATCTGGTTCCGTAGAAAACTACGTAGTCACACGTAAATCCCTCGCAGCAAGGCTCGTTCTCGTTTCGGCACTGAAACATATCACAATATACCGTGAATATTTGGTGAGACTACACGATCCCCTTTCTATGGCAAAACCAACACAAGCGCACCGCGTGCGTGAGGCTAGTTTAGGACGTAATGAAGTGCCAGTAGCATTGCATCCCCTCCTGAACGAGCCTCACGCACACGGTGAGCACCTGTGTTGGTTTTGCTGTAGGAAAGGGATCGTGTAGTCTCACCGAATATTCTCGGTATGACAGACACTTTGTTGATATTATATTAATAAAGATTTTGTCAGAGCGAGAACAGAAGTTTTCTTTTCAGTATTATCGCTCATGGTTTGGTATATTTGGCGAGGTTGATTCTGGCCCGGAAGTGATCAGGTTAGCGTGTTAAATCATATACCAAACAGCCACTTTCGGGCCAGAATCAACCTCGCCATTTGTACTTACGCTGTCACCCGAGGTCCCACAATATCTCTTGAAGATGTCCGACCAATATCCCGCGCTGGCTGTATCCACGAATAGAAGCATAACGCCAACGATAAGAAGAGCGAAGATGAAAGATTTTGCCATTGTGCAGCGAAAAATTTCCAGTAAATTCGTATGCTCAAATATATAAAGAGATAAGGTATGTCTTTTACTTGAGTGTGCACGTATCACACTTTTGTGAAAAAATTAGAATAACGAAATTTTACACATCAATCAAAAATATAAGCAGATAAATACTAACTGAAATACGTTTTTAGAGACACTGCAATTCTAAAATCAATTGGTTAACCAGTTTCAACTGACTCCGAGCTACGCGTTCAGATCGTTTATATAGCGACCTGTAACGGTCATTTGCTTATATCTGTGTTTTGAATAGATAAGTCTCATCAATAGTTTCACAGACCTATCGAAGCTTATTGCGTCGAATGAAAAAATAACCAGAGAATTATTCTGAAAGAAACTAAGATTTTATACAAATGAAATTTGCTGAATTTTTGCATTTTTGACATGAATAATTGACCCTCTGTGATAGCCGCGTGTCACAGTGACCCCATGCTGTTTTTGAACTCGATTTTCACCCCTTAAACTTTTGAAAAATCGGCTACTGCTGCCGTATGCAAGGAGAAGGATAGTCCAACACTAGACTCGTGAAGTGAGGATATGATTGAAAGTATTAGTATCCTTAGGGCAGCGGTCGAAAGCGGAAGTTGAGTTCAAATTTTTAGATGGCATATATAAGTTATAACTTACGTCCTGTACTATGTTTTGAAATTACTTTGATATAATGTTTTTTAGCCATCATCTAGAATTTTCTTCAACTACTTTTGCTGCTTTTCATTAATCCGCGTAGAGTCAGTTGGTATGTGAACTGCTTTACTGGCGGTAGCGGAGCTGCTACACCTGCACCAGATTGACAATTTGAAGAAAAATTGGATTCCTTTGATGGTAAGATGTCTATAATTAACAATACCGGAATCTATCGCCCCCGAAATATGCAACCAAACGTACATGGCGTTTCAAGTTGGCAATACCTGACTCAAAAACCCTTATGATAACTGTGCGACGATAGGAACATACCTTGCGTCGCTATATTCGTCATATCGTCAAATCATGTAACCTCCAAAGGTACGATTGATTGAGAAAATTCGGTTGCTCCAAAGATAACCAAAGATAAGGGTAGGTTGACACTTTTAATACTTTACAAAATATATAAGTTATCTTTGAAGCAACCGAATTTACCCAATCATTTGTGCTTTTTGAAACTGTGTAAATCTACGGTTTGATTTACGTTATTTTCAGATTAAGAGAATTTTCCTAATCATTTGTGACTTTTGAGGTTATGTGAAATGACGTTTTGACAAATGAAGCGACATGAGCTGCCAACTTGAAGCAAGATGTACCTTCGGTTGCATATTAAATTTCGAAGGCGACAAATTCCGATATTGTTAGGAAAGCTAGTAATTTATTTTCATTTCTAGTGTGGCTCAAGCGATACTGAAAACCAAGGGTCTAAATACCAGAATAATTAAATCGACTGCGGGAATATGAATTATTTGAACTCAGTATCTGGATATCATTTTTTTTTTTAGAAATTTTATCAAATCTTCGAACATTTCAAAGATAGACCATACATCGAAGACCTGGTTACATGCAACTGGAAGCCAGGCGCGTAGTTCTTAGGAAGTACCATGCTTCTTACCAAACAACTATATTATGTATCACTGTAATCTGTGTTAATGAATTTTGAAAAAAGACCATTTTTTTGTTCATTGGAATTTGACGATTTTTTTTAAACACGAATATACCATTATTCTGATCGAGTTCATGTATCAAGAAATGAAAGCGTCTTCGATTTTTTGAGACCATATATTCGAATCGCTGTTATATCAAATTTGATAATTTTACTTTCTTCATTTACCGGACAGTGTGGGATGACCTAAGCTCCGGGACTTTGACGTCAGTTCTGAGATTCTCCACCCTCTGGCCTTGGGCAGTAAAGATTTTGACGACCTTTCATCCAAGGTCTCTTCGAATCCTGTGAGCTACGACATGAAATAAAATGCCTAAGGGTGAAACGGGTGGGGTGAAACGGGTGGGTAAAAGAGCTTGAAGATCGTAATTTTATTTGTATAAATAAAAGAAAAGGATGCAGGGACGCGTTGCAGCCGATAAAGAGAAAAGGATTTCAAAGCTCATCATTCACTATGAAATTTTGATATCCTTTGGACAGCGTAGGTATGTGACTACATACATAGATACATACCAAATGCCTTCCTATCCTATCCTATCCTCTGTTTTATTTTCCTCATGTGTTATTCCTCTCTACTTAATATTATATCCGTAGCTGTATATGGGGAATTCCACGCCGAACCGCCCCACTTTTGACCCTCACCCCTTTCGATTCGATTCATTATTTTTTATGTGGTTCCGCCTTTTCGAAAAAACACTCTCTATTTTTTTCAGATTTTTTGGAAACCGTCCGATTGACCTATGATTTTTGAAAATGACCACATCGATAGCCCGAATCGAAAAATCTGAAAAAATTCTCAAAAATCTTGTTTGAGATTTCAAAATTTTTGGGCCCATAGCCAAAGTGGGCAGACGTTTGCTTCTCATGTTATTCAACGTTGTTCTCGGAAAAAACTCAAAATATCATAGGAGCGAACGTCTGCTCACTTTGGGTCAAGGCTTAAAAATGTTGATAAACGAAACAGGATTTTTCAGATTTTTCTATTGGGGTCAGGATTTCCAAAATTTTCCAAAATTCAAAATTTTGACCTCAATCGAAAAATCTGAAAAAATTCTGAAAAATCCTGTTTCGTTTATCAAAATTTTTAAGCCTTGACCCAAAGTGAGCAGACGTTCGCTTTTATGATGTTTCGAGTTTTTTCCGAGAACAACGTTGAATAACATGAGAAGCAAACGTCTGCCCACTTTGGCTATGGGCCCAAAAATTTTGAAATCTCAAACAAGATTTTTGAGAATTTTTTCAGATTTTTCGATTCGGGCTATCGATGTGGTCATTTTCAAAAATCATAGGTCAATCGGACGGTTTCCAAAAAATCTGAAAAAAATAGAGAGTGTTTTTTCGAAAAGGCGGAACCACATAAAAAATAATGAATCGAATCCAAGGGGGTGAGGGTCAAAAGTGGGGCGGTTCGGCGTGGAATTCCCCATATATAGTTTTCCCGATTCTTGTACGGCTCTAAAAATTTATCGCCTCGTTATTGCAGGTATTTTTCTTTTTTTTTTTTCTTCTTTCTGTGTTTTTTTCTTCGTAGTTTCCCCACTCGTGATAAACAGGAAATCGTTTTTTCATTAGAACCGATCGGCTTGGAGGCCTGGGATTTATCCGATTAAGATCAAGTTGTGTCTAAGTGTCCTCGAGCAAATCGTTGAACTCCGCTTCGAAGTTGAAGAATTCAATTCAATTCAGATCTAAAGGAGGTGAGGATAAATCAGCTTTTAGTGCCTCAAGCATCGTATAAGGGGGCGTAAAAAATTCATCATCGATATTTAATCAGGGGTGCTAATTCCGCGCTTGCTCGCTTGCTACATCTCTCAAGTTATCAGTCATCGGAAGGGGGCGGTTTTCTCTCTTCAGGATATTCAAGTCTAAGGCTCGATCCCCCATAAAAAAAAAAAAAATTTCAATTATTATACCGGGCCGTAATCTTGAGTCTGTAGTCACTTTGCTCAGTAATTTCGACTTCGGCCCCTTTGCGAAATAACAAATCTTAATGAATATTTTGATATTTAATGAGACGTTTCAAACGGGTCAAAGGACATGGCTTAAGCATTTAATATGGTATAATTAATTGCAAACACAAGAGCAGTGAGGGGGTGAAAGTCGAAAGCAAATGTTGACTGGTAAAAGAACAAACCAAACCGGAGGGGGGGGGGGGGGGGGGGGGAGCCAGTCTGGGTTGGGGGTTGGAGACTGGGGTTGTGTACCAAAGGCATTAAGCCCAACTCTCTCTGTCTCTATTTCAAGCTTTCTCTATCTCACCGTAAGGATCCGTAGCTGGTGGTTGCTTCATCTAACCACAGCTGCAGGACCGAACCACTTTCAATCTGTGCTCCAGAACCGGCACGACAACGTTCTCAGATATATATAGTATAACCCAAGGAATTTACCACTAATTAACAACTGCGTACATCGGATTTCAAGAATCCAACAATTTCACACGGGATTACAAAGACCTCACAATAACAATATCCCGCTGGTTCACCAAGAACTTCATTATGATCTTGGGTGTGGCTGACTCCCGGATGTAAAATTCATTACCAAATCTTTGGCGAAGGATATGATCTTCCTTGCGAAAACTATCCAAGTTTTCTGCTCCTGGTTCTAAACTATTGATATGACCATCAAAATGATGGAATTAAATTACAAGGATAAACTTTCATCGACGGGGGTAACTTGATTAAAAAATTTAGTAAAAGTCAGCGAGATCGAGTCAGGTACTACAGTTCGCTGAGTTTAGGTGAAATTACTCTTTCCAACCTATTTCTATATAGTAGTGTCCTTTTTCTTACTTTTTTCCTCCTCTTTTACCAGCGTTTTCTCACCCCTGCTACAGCGATACCGAACAATAAACAGACCACAACTCCTGTGCTTTGTTTCGCCATACTTTATGGCCTCCTTTCTCTTCGACTTCGAAAATTCTTATTCGCTATAGCCATGGGATCCCTGATAAATGTTCGCCGGCTAGTCGACTGAAACTTTACAACAATTCACTACGTGAATGCATTCGTAGCTATTTTATCAGCTTTGTAGTACATTCGACGATATACTAACTCACATCGGTATATGGTAAATCGGTATACATCCAGCGTTTCAAATAGTTATCATAGTTGTCGATTTTATTATATGGATTGCAATACATGATGGCATGAAACAATCCTATTAGAGTCCGGCGGATATTAGTATAACTGCATTTGATATCCAATAGTCTTCACTAATGGATACTATCATTACAGTAAAATACGAAAATCGTCTATCCTATCTGTTCCCGAAAATTTTCAGGAAATGTCTCATCTGTCCAATCTGTTCGTTGTTTGTTCACAATATCGTTGTTGTTGTTGTTATTATTATTTAGCGAGCGAGCAACAGCAGAATCTCAATCACAAAAATCAGCTAGTGACTAGTAATTTGTACTATCGATGAATGCAGGTACCAGTGACCACCTGATAACTATTGCATTCAAGTGATCTTCACAAGTACAGACTATTAAAGTTAATGGCGAAAACAATGTCTACTAACAGGGATCCATAATGATGATGAGTGCACTCAGCTGGACCAGTGAAACATCGAGACCTTTTCAATTACAACAATTTTCAGTCACAGTGCGACACAAAGCTGTGTTATTGGTGACTTTTTTTTTGGATCGCACTGAATCATAACATAGCCTTGTGTCGCACTGTGACTGAAAATTAACGTAATTGGAAAACTACGTTCGAAAATAATTAATGCATAAAATCGTACCAATAGATTAATTGACTTGATAATATTATGCAACTATTCGTCAATAATAAAAATGATAATTTGTCTCTTATTGTGCTGCAACAACAGATCAACCGAACGTACATCTTGTTTTAAACTCACAATTCTGCAGGCTATACCTGACTTAAAGAGCCTTTCTGATGGGGAGTGGTCTTGCAGTTGGCAACACTGATCGCTTAGAGTAATGCCAACCTGAAGCGAGATGTACCTTCGGTTGCATATATTGGGGGCAACAGATTCCGGTATTGTGTATATGTACCGGATGATTCCTCGCTTATATCTCAGTGATGTGGGTAGCGGACCGTCAGTTCTATATCTATATATATGATATCATATACAACTGACGGCTACCCACATCACTGATGTAAGCGAGGTATCGCCCGGTATAAACCACTTCCGATTACCTACCAGTGCTAACGGAAAGTGCAGACGCTAATATAATGCCCGAAATGACTGTTGGAATAGTGGATAGTATAAATTTCAATAGTTGTTTTTTTTTTTTTTTTTTTTGGTAGAGGTAAGAGTGAAAGAGAATCGTTTGGTTTTTAAAACCACGATAAATCGTAGATGTGACTGTACAGCGAGTTTCTTGAGGAATATCTGGGAATACTTTTTAAAGGAATCCAAGAAACCGCTCGACTATGCTTTCTTCAACTAGTAAGAGCTCTGCAGTCGAGCTACGGAGGAAAACCCTCAAAGAGTTCCAGAAGTTCTGCACCGCTGTGCAGCGAAACCTCACCACATCACTACTACAATTTTATGTATATAGGTATAGCTACCACAGCATCAAGCGGGACAAACGCGCAGCCCCTTTTCCATTCCAAAGAGCATAGAGACGGGACGTGGGTATGGGTTGAAATCGTCGGGGTGCAGGAAAAGGAGATGGAGAACCGAGAGGAAAACCAAATGACTGAACTGGAGCCTGGAGCCTGGAGCCTGTAGGAGAACGGAAGAAGTGCCAGATGGATAGATAAAGGCGAAGAAGTGGCGGTAATTTCTCGCTTGGTAAGGCAGACACGCTAGGAAGTATCTCGTTGGTACGGAGCGCTGTCGCCATACTACAAAAAGCCAGTTCTGGAATCTAACTGTTTAATTTCTTGCTAGGTAATATGGCAAGGTGGTGGTGGTGGGGGGCGTGTGGGAATAGAAGTTTTAGGGTACGAAATTAGTTAATTACACGCAACTTCTGCACCACCAGCAAAAGCAAAGGAAGCACCAACGCAGAAGTGTTCTATACCACATATAAGTTATATTCTAACCTGTATTTTCACACTTTCTCAACTAACACTCTGATGGAACTGAATTGATCGATCCGTAAATTCGTTGTCTGTTACCTATATGCTGTACGTATCACCTCGGAACTATACCGTGACAATTTGAGGATGCGGAACGCCACGGATACCAACCCAAAACTCGTGAGCAGCAGCTTAGTAACTCACTAGATGTTTCTAGTAAAATCACTAAATTTTTACTGGACATCACTAGATTTTTAGTGATCTTACTAGGAAAATCTAGTAAGTTACTGAACTGTTGCTAACGAGTTTTGGGTTGGTATCCGTGGCGTTCCGCATCTTCAAATTGTCACGGTATAGTACTTACGAGGGATGAGATTTTCCTCTGATCAAAACGGAGAAAAATTTCATGAAAGACAAAAATAAGGCAAAAACGATGCAGATACTCTGGCAATTTTATTACCCACCTTGATCCTGGCAGTGAAGAGTCTGTTTAATTTCCATTAGTTCCATTAGTCTAACAGACTATACCTCGTAGACTTATGTCCAAAAATTTGTTCAGCAATACCTAGTCTTATTGCAAAAGCTTATTCGTGTTTTTTTTATATAACATAATAAGGTAAAAGTTGGGACTTCAACGTGTTTAGAATATAATAAAACAGGATATCTGTACATCATTTACCTTTGTCGTTACAATCCCCGAAAATTTGTTTAATTTTTACATCCTGAACATATGTAGGATACATGTACCTCCTGAAGCATGAGTTTTCAGTACATGTTTAGGTATATCTCGCTGTGGAAACCGACAGTAAAATAACTCGTGTCCGTATACGAGTATGAGAAATGCTTTCGAGCTTTCATCTCAAAAACATACGTTACAAAATATCGGTTAAAAAGAAATGAAAAAATAGAAAGAAAAAGTAATACAGGCCCCCACAGGCTGTTGTATAGCTCCAAAAGGTATAATGGGTATATTCGAGGTAGGTACGGTTTTTATACGAGATTTTTCACTGACAATGAATATGTGCTTTAATCTACCTTCCTACGCGTGAAATATATATTTTTTTTTTCCTTCTTCTTTTTTCACTCGAAATTCGGAAAAAAATATTCCCCCTATACGTATATGTTCTCAGGTATGAGCATATTCGGAGATTAAAAAAAAAAAAAAAACAAAAATACAATTTCTCCGTGTTAAATTATTCTGAGAGATTATTTGAAATTCTTTGAAAATTTTTTTTTTCACGGAATTCTATGCATTCATTTCATAATTGATGGTGTGAGAAAAAAAAAAAAAAAAAAAAATGTCCACCGAATTCATTAGAGACACAAATATAAGGAAAACCAAAAATTTGTAAATAATTTCAATGATATCCTAAAGTTTTGTAGGAAAAAAAGATATCACTAAAAATATTTTTGATGTGATTTCATTGAATAGGTGAATTTTGCAGATTTTTTTATACGATACACTATCGGTATAAATAAAAATATATATAGTTTTGAAACGATCAGATGTACACATAGCGTCGCAAAGCCTTCATCGAATATCCTGTCAACAAAGCGAAAGACCATCTACCAATTTCACGGGCTTTCCAACTGTATCGTGCCAATCAATCAAACGTAATGGATTCCTAGTATAGTCCAGGATCGTGGGTGCTACGATACGAGACGGCAGGCGACAACGCAGTTATAACTCCATTATTGAACAAAGAGGGTTAACGCCATTTTATTTTTTTTATTTTTTTTTTCATTCTTTTCGTTTTTTTATTCTTTCTGTTTTTTTGTCCAGGATAGGGTATGCGCTGCCAGGAACGTGCCGAGTTCGCTCGCTGTTCTCGCGTTACATACCTACTACAATATCACAAACATCCGATTGAATCTAAAATTCAAATGACTCACAGGGCAGTAATTGACACGCAGCAAAACATGGCTACAGGACATGTTACAGTACGTAGTATAGGTACCTACGCTGACAGTGAACGAGGGGGAAAACTTTGTCGTTATATGTATCCTAGGTGTATCTATCCATGCGAACTTTGGTACGGTTTGAGAACACGGCACGCGGACACAGTATGCTCGATACAGCTGTCTATAAAGTGACAGATAGTCGATTCTTCATACAGGATCTTCATACAGTCTGCAGCCTCGATACTCCATACTTTGGTACATATACTGTGACAATTTGAGGATGCGGAACGCCACGGATACCAACCCAAAACTCGTTAGCAGCAGTTTAGTAACTCACTAGATGTTTCTAGTAAAATCACTAGATTTTTACTGGACATCACTAGGTTTTCAGTGATCTTACTAGGAAAATCTAGTGAGTTACCAAACTGCTGCTCACGAGTTTTGGGTTGGTATCCGTGGCGTTCCGCATCCTCAAATTGTCACGGTATGTATTAGGGTGTGCCAGAATTTTTTTTTTTTTTTTAATCTCCCACATCAAAAATCAAAGTGGTTTTATGAAATAAGAAGCCTCGATGGAGGGGGGCACTGAGAAAAAATGCGAAGTGGTGTCTCACTCGACCAGAAGTCATACTGATGAGGCACCTTTTCAACTTGATTATCAGCATCCCCCGGTAACACCGGTAACACTTTAATTTTTGATGTGGGAGATTAAAAAAAAAAGAAAAGAAAGTTTTTTTCTGGCACACCCTAATATGTATAGATGAGTACCTATTTCAGGGCTGAACGAACCCTATGAAAAATTCAATGTGTCCAATACTTTCAATTCGGACAGAGGTCATTTTTCCAAAAATCAATATATTATTGAATCCTTCGGCCAAGCACTAGATAATATCATGCAAAAACTAAGCAAAGGAAATATGATTATTTTTTGTCAAATTTTATTATTGAACAGAACTTGACAAAACTTGGCTGGATCATACAGGATTGGGGTGGCTGATCATTGAATTGTTTTTCTTGTCGGATATTGTGGAATCTCGGTATCCTCCATCAAATGATATTATTTTATGGGGGAAAAAAAAATGAAAAAGCTAAAAAGGGGTTGGCTTTATCAATACGTGAAAAGAAAAAAAAAGCTCGGTTATTATTTCAAACAATACAAGGTCACGGTTTCTCATCTTGCAGCCCCCCTCCCTTGCTTCCACATTGAGGGATTACTCAATCTTGAAATAGAGTGCATTGCACACTTTTATCGACCACTCTTCAATCTCTATAAAAGCTCATCGAAGTCCATGTGACAAATAATAAGTAAAATGTCTTCAAATATTTTGAAATTTTTTAAAAAGCTCATTAGAATCGTGAAAAATATCTTTTCGTCATAGTAGGCGTAAAGTAAGCATTTTTGGCCTTGTTTTGCGGGCGTAAAGTTCGACTTTACGCCCATGGTACGAAAATAACTAATTTGCATGTGACGCACAATGAGCTGAAACAATGTTAAATACCGAAAATCAAGTGAAATCATGAGAGGCTTTCCACTCCCGCAATTCAGTGTAGATATGATCATAATTGAAATCGATTTCATGTGATTTCGAGTATGATTTGATTGATTCGTTTTCTGATTTCATACAAGATACCAGAATGATTTTCTGAGTGAATATTGAGTCTTGAAATAGTAAGGAGTGTAAAAAAAAAAAAAAGCAAGCCTGCATGCACTCATGACTTTTCACATCCCTTCCGAGTGTACGATATATGCTATTCACCTATATTCTAACATATGTAGTAGTATTATATTACACAGATGAGCGCCTACTACAACGATCTGAGTTGGGTCCCAACGTGTCGGAGTGCACCAGGGAATCAGCTGCAGCTCATGTCGTCGCACGCTGTACTGGAGATGTTCTGAAACCACGACACAGCAGCAGCAGTAGCAGTAGCAGCAGGTAGTGCATGTAGGTATCCGTATATCTGCCCCAGAATTCGATCTCTGATGTACAGTATACCTACCACGCAGTCTACTACCTTGCTAAACTTTGAAACTTTTGATCTTTTTATTTTTATTTAGATTTTAGCTACGACGAAGGATTTTTGTAATATAAATCCTCTCTGTCCGACGATATCTTTGAAAATAAAGAATAAGAAAAAGATGTAGATTGTTGTCAGTTATTTTTTTGCTCCTCAGTTTCCAAGACCCGAGGTAACATTTCCATGAATAGTTTTCCGCAGGTCGAAGGGTGAAAAGTGTTTTCTTACAATCTCACCTGGTGCGAAAAAGGGGGAGAGATGTATTCAAGGGGTGCAAAAAGGGCTGGGTACCTACCTACGCGATTGAAAGGCAATTTCGTTTTTATCAAGCTATCACAACCCCCAGGCGATTCTGACGTTCACGCGAAGCTATGAGGGGTGAAAACGATGCTCTCTTGTACTACCTACTGGTCGCTGGTGAACTAAAGGCCCGGCGACGACTATCGGGTTTAAGGGTAGCTCGGTGCTGGTAACAGAAGTGGGGAAAACACAAACAACGAACCGCTGCTGCATTTAAGTATAGTGTTACTAATGGACACCGGAGTACAAACAGGAATGGCTCTCGGCTTTGGCAACAGCGGTAACTCGATTTTACCCCCGTAACCAGTCACTTTGTTGAAATACCTAAAGTAATTTGATTTTATCCTAAACTCATGATGGTTGGTTTGCCAAAAATATTTTTACCATTACCTGGATCGGTTTTTATTCTTTTTCTTATTCTATTTTACTTTTTTTTCATTTTATTTCTCTTTTATTTGTCTTCTCTTTTCTTTACTCTTTTCTTTACTCTTTTCTTTGCCGATATAATATATAAGACTTTGAGGGGTTGCTAGTTCGGGCACGTATTCGAAAACGGCTATTCTATCGAAACTCCTTGAGCATAGAAAGCGGAATGGAAACGGAATATGAGGGATGGAGGAGTGAATAGAAAAACATCAGTTTTTATATTTTTTACTAGAATGAATTCATCCCTGCAGTTACTTTGATTTAAAAATTTTTTATTTCACTACTATAAATCCCGTTGCAGGCTGATATTTTATGTGTTCACTTTTTGTTTTTTTTTTTCTTTCTTCTCCTTCTTTTCTTTTCTTCTCGTCCACGGATCAGGGTCACGTCTTATAAATGCAATCTAGATTTACGTTGAATATAAGCCGAGGCAATCCGATCTAACTCGATATAATTTTCGCACTCAGTCATTTCGCAATGTCTTCTTCCTCGCTGCCATTTCCTTATATAATATACCGTGTACGTCCTTCTTCTGCAGCCATCTCGTTAGTAACTTGATATTTTCTTGACAAGGTATACGTCATCTACTGAATATATATTTTTTCTTTCTCGAATTTTTTTTTTTTTTCTATTATTATTATTATCATCATCACATTTTAAATTACACAAGTGAAGGTACATAATAAAGTAGTTGAGCAAGAGTCGGGAGTGGTGACAAGAGCCGAAGGAAGATCTTGGTAACATGATCTTGCCCATTCGTTCTGCTACGTAACACTTTGCGTATCGCTTGTCACAGTATATAGCTAATCTCGCTGGTAATAATTAATAAAGTTTTATAGCCTCTAAGGGTGACTTACGAAAGCTATAATTCGCGATGTAGATATACAGGGTGACCCAGAACCCACGGGCTACATTGAATGGGCAGATTCCTTGTTGAATTCTGAGACGAAAGTTCCTTTACGAAAACTCTCTGAGGCCAACGGTTCTCGAGTTATCAGAAATCGCGATTGACCAATCAGAGCGTCTCTATAGTCAACTGCTTCATAGTTTCAGCGGTCCAGGTTGTCCGCTCTATAGTTTTTGGCCGTTAACGTCAACCGTTTCATAGTTTTAGCCGTCCGGGTTATTCGTTCCATAGTTATGGGCCGTCTAGGTCAATCGCTCCATAGTTTTAGCGGTCCAGGTAATTCGCTCCATAGTTACGGTCATAGAAAAACGCTCTGATAGGTCAATTGCGATTTTCAATAACTCGAGAACAGTTGGCCTTAGAGAGTTTTCGTATAGGAATTTTAGTCTTAGAATTCGACAGGGAATATGCCCATTCAAGGTGGCCCGTGGGTTCTGGGTCACCCTGTACATCGACCATCGCGGACTTCGGACGTATTGTATTCTGCAATTCTTTTTTTGCGTTTCGTTCACACATTTATTTCCTACTTTCATTCTCTGCTGGCTTATATTATATTTTCAATAAAACAGAATTTATTAATCTTTAGCGAATTGAATGTGATCCATTCTAGCATTTTAACTCCGATCCCGCTTTTCCGGAAAATCGGATTATTATCGCAACTATCACCTATATGTTAGAATTGGCTTGGCCGATTTCGAATACTGTTCATTGTATTTCCGAATTTCAATTTGGGGAATTGGTCTGAAGCCTTGGTGACATTTTTGAAAAAATTGCTGAAGAATTAGCGAATGTAGAACAACAAAACTTTGGTAAAAAATCGTTCAGAAACTTAATTATGAATTGTTCGTCGAAAATTTGTTGAAAAACTCTGAACATAGTTTTTTAGACCAGAATTTTCATTTCATTTCTGTGAATGCGTTGAAAAATGTATCTGAAAACTTTGCTTTTCGAAAGACAAAAAATAAAAAAAAAGGAAACAGCAATTTCCGGTGTCACTGAGATGTGCAGCAGCCTCTTATTATACACTATAACTGAATATTTTCTCTCTCTCATTCTGTTTAGATTTATATAACCTTTTCGTAGGAACTTTTCCGCGTCGAGGAAACTAGCAATGATCAATTTGATCAGGGGGAAAAGCTGGGTATAGTAGCTCGTAGCGTGAATCAGCGCTGGTATAAGGATTGGGAAGCGCAGTTCTCCTTGGCCGTAAACTGTCCGTTGCGAGATCGGATCACTCCTGAAGGTCGTCGCCGGGATAGTCGGCGCCGGAAACCGCTACGGTGCCAAAGTCCAGTCCGTACTCCGTATCCCTACAGGATACAGACACGTCTCTGTCCCGACACATCCCTGACCTCAAATTCCTTCAATCCCATAAGATTTTACGAGTTGACGGGCGATCACCTCGCTCGTACCAGGGATAAACCTGATATACATTGGGGTGGATGAAATTTCCTCTCGGAAAAGCAAGCCTCTCAAGTCTTTGCTGAAAAAAAAAAGAAGAAGAAAAAAAAAATCGCGACTTCTCGGGTATTTATTTTCAAGAAGGATATTTTCATTCTGCTAGATGCAATTTAAGTAAAAAAGTGATAAATCCCGCTAATTGACTATAGCGAAAATTTACACAATTTTAAGAATTTTAATGCAAATGATGAATTTTCATGTAAACTTTGATTCATCTTTAATAAATTTTGGAAATATATGAAATTTTGGTAAAATTTCAATGATTTTTCCCTAACATGTGAGTCAGAATTTTTTTTTTTTTTGTTTTCTTCTGAGTTTTGAAAATTGATAAAAATTTTTTGTAACACCTGCATGGGAAGTTCGACTTCGCGCCCCGTAAAAAGTGCGCGAAGCGGCCGATTCGCCAACAAATCCAAAACTGTTAGGTAATGTCGTAAAACTGTTAGGTAATATTTATTACCAAACGCTAATCCGAGCAAAACGAGCGTAACTAACGCCATTGAACGAAACAAGTGGTGGCTACAATCACTGTCTGCAACATTCAGGTTGGGGCATCGTCACTGTTCGTCACCGCGTGTTGTGTACACGAAGTGCGAACTTCCATGCAGTGTTACAAAAAATAGTATACGACACACGTGCGCGTACGTGATCCTCACACTCGTGTTTTTGTCACCCTCGCTTCGCTCGGGCGACAAGCTACACTCGTGTGAGAATCACGTACTTCGCGCACTCGTATCGTAATCTACTATATTTAAACGAATCCCAATTCATTCGAAGCATTAAGCTCTATAATTCAAAAAAGTTTTAGTTCAGTTTGAAATTCATGGAGCCTTCCTAGCGACGTTGCACTGTTGACAGAAGACCCTTGAATCTGATGCAGCACTCGCGTTTTCGCTTTAGGTAGGTACTAGGCACCTGCATGCATGCATACATACATATTATAGCTATATGTGTGCATAGGCAAACTCGATGAATGCTTATACGTATGTGCATACATGTACATGTTCTGGTATACGCACGGGTGGATAAATAGGTCGTTCTCGGCTCTGGTTTATTCTCTGGAGGTAGCTGTAGGTAGTCACTTCGCCGGATAGAACCAAACGAGCATTTGGCCTTTCACGTACGGAAAGCAGCTTGAACTTGCGTGACTGTCGAGCGATGTATGCAGCTTCAAGGCTCTCCTATTCAATCTTACGAAGGTCTCCACGTCAGAAGATCGTCATTTTTTATGCCTTTTGCAAATCTGGTTGAAAAATAAACGATAGAAAAAAAAAAAGATCATTCTAACCATTAGAAAAATTGGATTCAAATTTCTGAGACTCCAGAGAGTCGGCTCTGACCATTTCCACGTGAACGTAGGGGTAGGTGGGGCAAAACCGACCACAAAAAAAAAAAAAATCAGCTTATGGTATTTTCGAAATAATGTGAGTAAAACAAAACGGTATACAGAGTGTCTCCGCTGAAAATGATAAAAAAAATTTGATGGGTGGGGCAAAACCGGCCACCGAAAAAAAAAAGGCTAAATCGTATTTTCGCGTTGAGGCGAGTAAGAAAAAGTTGTATCTAACGTATCTTTGCTGAAAACGATAAAATACTGAGAATTCGGGGGAAACCGGCCACTAAAAACGAAAATTATACGAATACAAATTCAATGTAACAAAAAATAGAAAAATCAATTTAATGAAAGAAAAAATAGAACAGTTTTAGAGTCTAGATGTGTTTAACATAAGATTTATTACTCTCAACCTAATCCCTACTATTTAAAATGAACGAAAAAAATTTAATCAAAAGTACAAATATAATTCATACAGTTTTCTAGAAATTAGAAAATTCGACTAAAATTCGTCGGTTTTCCCCCATTTCCCGGTATCTTATCGTTTTCAGCAAAAATACGTTAGATACAGCTTTTTCTTACTCGCCTAGACGCGAAAATACGATTTAACCTTTTTTTTTTTTTTGGTGGCCGGTTTTGCCCCACCCTTTAAAATTTTTATCGTTTTCAGCGAAGACACTCTGTATACCGTTTTGTTTTAATTCGAAAATACCATTAGGTCATTTTTTTTTTTGGTGGCCGGTTTTGCCCCACCTTTCCCTGTTAGGTCCAAGTTAGCCTCTATGTGATTAATTCTTCGTCGAATAATATCTTGGTAAAAAATGAACGGATTTTATCCTTCCTCATATCAATCGATGCGGTTTTTCTAACATAATAACTAAATAAATTTCGGGATTGATAGATCTACCTGCAGTTTATTCGTTTATCCGAAATTTCTCAAGCGTGAAAAATTCAGTCGTGAAATTGTAGGGCTTATCCACGTTGTATATCTGCTTGTTTAATGATCTAAGGACATAATAATTTGATAAAAACAATAGAATTTAGAAACAAGCAGAAAAACTACCCAGACATTTTTTGGGGAGTTTTTTTTGATCGGGACGTTTTACGTGGACGTGGTCGAAGCATTTGTAGAAATTCTGTTTTTGACATCTGCCTAGGAATGATAAAGAAATTTTAGAAATAAATATCTGCACAGGTATACCGCAGGCGGCTTTGATATTAATTCGGGATCATTGCGGTGGGGTTCGAAATACAAAACAAAAGGATGCAGAGGATCCGGGGATCCTGTGTGCCGCCAACGCGCGGTGTGGATAGGTGATGATTCAAAACCGAACGTAAACCGCGGTCCTTGTCGATAAGTTACAAATACGCCCTGCGAAATCGCCCGATCGCTCCAGGGCGCAACCGCGTACTACCGCGGTTGGATTTTTCGAGCAATTTATCTGCGAGACTTCCATTCAATGTTCCGCGTTATTTACCGGCTTTGGATTTATCCTGCACCATTCCCGAGCAACTTCCCTACGAAACTGGACGCTAACCGTTACCTCAAAGGCAGAGAGCTGGCATTGCAAACTTCCGCTCGACCGATTTCAAAAAGAACAAAAACAAACAAACAAAGAATGAAAAAAAAAATGACATGGAAACGAAAAAAGGACAAAAAGTAGGACGACAATAATTGAAAAACTGAAATTCAACCGAAAAACGACGTGGCTAGATTCAACTTTCTTTTATCAGAATTACGACTAATCTCTGTTCTTTGTTCTTTTAATTAGATATCCGGTATGAAGACTTTTTGCGGTGGAGGTGTTTTTTTTTTTTTTGATTTAAACTCTCATAACGACGGGTTTCCCCGTGGAGTAAACGCGGAGAAAAATGAGCGAATTCGTGGGTAACTCGGAGGTGATAATCACGTTTCTGCGGAATTGAAGCACGTCAGACTCACGTGGGTGAAAAAAAAAAAATACGCGGGTAGTTTTGTGCCGAAAATAGGCTCCCCAACTTCGTTAGGAATTAAAGTTAATCTTTTTTCATACGGCTTTTTCTCCTCGGATCATATAATATATAAGTATTCCGACAATCTGAGAACGAAAAGAAAAAAAAAAAAACACAAACGATATTTCTTTGAACTAGGATTTTTCTTAAATTTTCATTATTTCCATATTTCAGCAAACGAGTTTATATTTATATTAGGGTGATCCTTGATTCGATCATTTTTTAATTGCAACGCTCTCATGGGCTAAAACGTCACCGAATATATACAACAAAATTTAGCCAAAACTCCACGTTACTATCTGAATTTTAAGTACCGCCTCTAAGCCTTTGAATTTCTAATATGACCGAATTTGTCAACGTCATTGTCATTCGCTTCTTTTCAGATGGAAAAAAATGTTCAAATTTCTTTTGTAATATTGTTGAAAAACTGTCAACTTTAATTTCAGAGTTTTTTAAAAGTATTATCGAAGAAAAGCATTCATTTCGCGCGGAAGATTGCACTGATAAACTTAGGAATTTCGTTGTAAACTATTCGGAAAAGTCAATTTCCCAGAGTTTCAGTAAAGAATTTACATTTTTCCCCCGAGGCATAGATTCGACCTACAATGTGCATTAGACTGGTTGAAAGAAAAACGACTGGTTTTTTTTTCAAAGTCACATGTTTATTAGTTGTAGAGAGAGGAAATAAGACGCCTGTTAAAATTTGAGTCCTTAATAATAATATTTAGAGGTCGCTCAACGCAATTTTCCATTTTCTATTTGATTACCATGAGAATTTTTTTTGTTTCAGTTACTTCTGAATTTTGTAGCTCAGTAACGGGACAATGTACATGAAAGTCCTATACATATTTTATAGAAAATTGAATGCTCTACCAAAAAGGTTTCTTGTAATTTTTTCATAACTCAACTGTTTCAAGAGTTATTCAAGGTCAAAATTCAATTTCAACCTTAAATAAAAAAAAAAAAAAATAGAAAAAAAAAGTTGAGTAATCAAAAAATTACAAGAGACCTTTTTTGTAGAGCATTAAATTTCCTATGAAAATATATATCGTACTTCTATATATATTGCCCTGTTACTGAGCTACAAAATTCAGAAATAACTAAACAAAAATTTCCCATGTTAATCAAAATAGAAAATGAAAAACTGCGTTGAGCGACCCCTAAATATTATTATTAAGGACTCAAATTTTAATATGCATCTGATTTTCTCTCCTTACAACTATTAAACACGTGACTTTGAAAAAAAAAAACACAATCCTGCGATTTCGTGACACAAAAGTAAAAGTCCGAAAGATTTTCTTAGAAGAACAAAAAAAAAAATTAAAAAAAAACGTAATAATTTTCAAAATTCATCGCGCGTGTACCTAGGTGTAATATTTGTCAACGTCATTGTCATTCACCGTCTAAACAAACATATATACGTAGAGAGGGGACCGTCATACTCCTCACCGCGAGTTCGTGGGGTTTTGTCGAGGTACATAGTTCCCTTGAAAATGAATTTGACGTTTTAGAGGGAAGCATGGAATACCTACTACACGCCCATACTATACCGCGCGTAGCAAAGTTTACAACGTGCGTATAATTACGAGGGATTCACGCGTAGTTGTGTCGTCGATATGCAAAGCGATATATAGAGCGTGTGGTTTTCCGTAGGGGAAACGGTATATACCATCTACCACTTATATCCAGTGTACATACCACCTAACACATACAGGGTGTTCCATTAGATAAACCAAATTGCATTAATTCTAAGCTAATTTAAACGGCAGAATA
This sequence comes from Tenthredo notha, assembly GCA_914767705.2. Lineage (NCBI taxonomy): Eukaryota > Metazoa > Arthropoda > Insecta > Hymenoptera > Tenthredinidae > Tenthredo > Tenthredo notha. The sequence goes on along the minus strand of OU611918.1, from coordinate 5,799,995 downwards.
AAAATTCACAATTAAACTACTGCAGCCCCATATAAGGGTGTTATTTCCATTCCCAAAATTTCATTCACTGATTTTCCATGCGAATTATTGCACAGATATGTTTCATCCTAAAACACCAGGATCGATGGTGGTCTGCAAAACACCCCGTACTTATGTACACCCTATCAAAAGGGATTATGGTATGGGGTTGATATCAAGGTAGCAAGTAACCGAGCATAGAAGTCTTGGGTCTTGCAACAATAACAAAGTTGCTATCTTCGCGTAGCAGCCTCGTCTCTTCCTCTCAAGTTCGTCTTCCCCCTGGATTTTGTAGGGAGACCAGGACCAGTAAGTGAGAAATCGAGAGTGTGAAAGCGGACAGAGATATATAGAAGAAGACACACAGCTAAGAGGAGGCAAAAGTTATCGCTCTATTATCCAATTTTTAACCGCAACTTTGTGATGATTTTTTTGCTTCATAATTTTAACAGTTTCTATTTATTGTTTGAGCTATGATTTTTTTTTTTTTTTTTTTTTTACAACGGACGTAGATTAACGATTACGGTATCAGGGTCAGACTTTAACCCCCTCTCTTCGGTTGATTGTGGAATTATTGTTTTGACAGCGGACACTTTGGCCGATGGTTAACGATAATTAATTATCTGTCAAAAATTTCTTGTATGACTCGGCAGCTTTAGAATTTACGAACTTTGATATATCCTACGCCCAGTAAGTATAAGATGAAAAAGGTCTCCGTGGAATAGGATACTTCTACACAAAGCTATTAGCTAGCTATCGTATAATATGGAAGGTGCAAAAAGTATTCGGACGTCATGCACAGGTATACCTATACATTAGGGTGCTTTTTTTGGAAGGACTATTTTTTTTTTGCCAACTCCCCATTGAAAATCTTGTAGTAGACGTCGAATAAGGAATCCTGTCCAATTTTTAGCTCCTAATTTCAATTCTAAGAACTCGCACTCTTCTTTTTAAGTTTTCCTATGCTAAAAGAATGCAAATATTACTACTTTTTCTTTAGCCGCGCACAACTCAGCTGCATTTCAATGGATTGTTCTCATCCAAGACTCATTTGACAGAGAATTTAATGTTCTTCAAAAGTGCCCATGATAGTTTGATTGATTTGAAAATATTAAAATTGACATTTTGTTAGAATTTTATATTTCAAAAAATCAAAGTCCTTATATCTTTCGAAATACTGGTTTGAGAGACTTTATTCATAGGACTTATTTTGTAGAGAAATAAATTTCCTACAAAATTGTCGAAAAGTTTTTTTTCTCCAAGTATACAACTGTTTATTCGCCCACAGTGAGAAAGAAGAATTATGCATAAAATCGACTTTGAAGGCTCACACAGGTGCAGCGGTTGAAACCACAGCCAAACTACCTAAGGCACTTCTGAAGGACACTAAATTTTCTGTAAAATGAATCTTGGATGAGAACAATCCACCGAAATGCGGCTGAGTTGTGCGCGGCGAAAGAAAAATTCTTAATGTTTACATGCTTTTAGCATGGGAAAACTTAAAAAGAAAAGTGCGAGTACTCAGAATTGGAATTAAGAGCTAAAAATTGGACAGGATTCCTTATTCGACGTCTACTACAAGATTTTCAATGGGGAGTTGCAAAAAAAAAAAAAATAGTCGTTTCAAAAAAAGCACCCTACTATACAGTGAAATTTTCGCAAACAATTCTACTACAATTCGATAGATATTGGTAACCCAACTTGAATACCCAACGAATATATTATTTTTTTTTCCAATTTCGACGTCGGACTTGTTGTGCAAAGGTTCAGTACCTACTTTGTTGCCGCAGTGTTAAGCTACACGTGGGGATACTCTTGGCAGAAATAATTCTGAAAACTAATTCCGCAAGAGCCCCCGCCCCTACCCCCCCCCCCCCCCCCCCTGCAAGGCAACAATATCCTCGGTGGCACGCGGGTAATTCCGTCCTGGAAGTAAATGCTGGAGAAGGGAGTTACACACCAGGCCACCAAAACTTTCCAAGTTTACAGCGGGTTCAGAGTCGAGAATCTTGTATTAAGGTACACAGCCCAAACCTCACCAGTTCTCTATAACTACCGTCCACATGGTTCTCGACTTCATATTCCTTGATCGTGTTCAGGATTGCTGATTAAATCCAATACTAATGCGATTTTATAACTCATATTATTTTCATGTTATGATCACAGATATCCATGTCGAGGTACCAGCAGACATGCAGAATCTCATTGCACTTGGATGGGGATGGAGGACGAGGAGGGGCTTCTAGCGTTTTGGAAATCTTGGAAGATAGTGTAGGTATTCACGCATACTATCAATAAGATGTGTGAGTGCGGTGTGACAACAGTTGATCACATTGCTTGATGGGATTGTCGGTAGAGCTGTAGCGCTAATTTTCATCTGGTATTATTCCTGGAGTGTCTGTCGCCCCGACGCCCGCGCGAGTTTAGATTAGTTCAAGGTTTGGTTGTAATCAAGACCGCGTATACGAAATCTTACTACGTTAATTTCTACCTCTAAGCAAAGGACGAATATGAGTCTGTTTCAACTTTCAATGGTCTCATAGTGAAGCACATTGAGCACTCTGGCATGAAGATGTTTGAGTAAATTCCGAGTCTAGAATACAGCTTCATGATTCGTCGAAGACCACAACGGGATTTATGGACAACTCGATCTAATCGCTAGATTGTTTTTCTAATTTGACAGCATGACCAGCACATGGCTGATCGGTAAAAACTAAGAAAGCGTTAAAAGCCTAAAAAGGAAATAGTAATAGCGAATATATGGATCCTGAAGCGACCAGAGGTGAAGACGAAAGCGAAGGGAATTCAGATAGGGATGACGAAGGAGTTGAACATGTTCATTCAAGACAGCTAGACGATCCGGACGTTTCGGGCCAAGGCCAAGATGGCGTTGACCCTTACATGGAGCAAATATTTAATGGAGAAGGTCTCAATGATGGCGAAATGGAATCAGGAAGTGAAACCTACTCCGGTAACGAGGAAGAATATGAAGAGGAGGAAGAATACCGAGGGATTGAAGGTTGAGAAATTTATAAAATATATCTATGAGTTTTTCTTTTTTCTTGGACAATAACTAAACTCTTGTATCTCGCCCAGGCGAAACTGAGACTAAAGAGTCGGTGAAGTATGCTACCACATCAAAGGTGCCGTTGACAAATCGCAGCAGAAAATCTATCTATGAGCAAGATTCGTTCATTGGTTCGGTGCCCTCATTCGTAGAGGGTGACTCGTCAGAGTTTGAAGCAGGGGTAAAAAAGGGATACCGGAAATCGACGGCTCTGGCAAGTTTTCCGCGATGTTTTAATCGCTGAAATAATACTTCTCAGATTTTAGCGTTGTGTAAGATGAGGAAAAACTCCGCAGGGTTTCGAGGGAATAGCAAGGATCAGTTTATCGCCTTTGACTCAAAAGATCGTAGGTTGTGTTATCGGCGAAAACGTAACGACTGAATACCCATGGATCTACGTAAAGAAAGAAGTCATAGAAGACAACATTGACCTCCATGATCAGAGCAGTGATTTTCTTCCGATTAAAGACGCGGTCGTCGAGTTTCCTGGCACTAAAATGTTGATCGGTTATGCTCCGTCGATTAACGAAGAGGGTCAATTTTACATCTGCGTAACGGAAGCTGGGCAGTACGCCGTCATTGAAAACATCGACGCTTTAAGAGCCGAACAAGAGAACCGGGTGAGAAACGCTGTATACAAAACCATCGGCACTTGGACTTCATTGGGTAGTGAGATTGAGGTGAATTACGAGATCGAGAAGAACACACGACCACTCTTAGAGATTGAGGTATGCATCTATTAAAGAATATTTCACTTGATTCAGGGCGGATAATCCTGAGAAATTTCATATCCGGTAGGTGCAAGCCACATCGGATATGTTGAACCAAGAGATAAATTTTTCGGATCGTGGTACCGACGACCAGAGAGACGGTTACGTAGAACTCAGATCGGACAGGGAGCACTACGAGATTATTACTCGAACCGTAATCGGTCGTGGTGATCAGGGAAAACCGTCTGTCATTAATAAAGAGGTTCAAACTGATCCTTCAATGCCTAACAACATGTGGACTCAGTATGAATACGACTGCCCGATGATCGTCTGTGAAGATTATGACGAAGAAAAATCGGGCGTACTCGCTGACTTTGTTGAAAAATACATGGACGAAGTTTGCGACTATGTAAGAGTCAACGTTTCATTATACACTTGGACCCCGTTTATATAAAGTCGTTGGGACCGAGCTGCTTCACTTATACCGAGAATATTCGGTGAGACTACACGATCCCCTTCCTACGGTAAAACCAACACAGGCGCGCACCGCGTACGTAAGACTCGTTCGGGACGGAATGAGGTGCTAGTAACATTGCATTTCCTTCCGAACGAGCCTCACGCACGTGGTGCACGCCTGTGTTGGTTTTGCCGTAGGAAGGGGATCGTGTAGTCTCACCGAATATTCACGGTATAAAGAAATGAGGAGTCCCCACTTCTTCGTCACACTGATGCGCATTACCCACTGCGCACCGAAACGTACGGCTATTATCTTGGATTCGTGGAAATGGGTGTAATGGTGGGGGGTTGGAGAAGGCTGAATCTTGATATAAGTGAAGCAGAAATACTTTATATACGTGAAATTTGATATAAGTGAAGTTAAAAGAAGCGGGGTCCGACTGTAATCGGTAATTTTATCTTGATGGTCGTGTCCAGGTTACTGTAAACGAGAACTGGGACGTTTATTATAACGACTATGTGAGCCTTGTGCGTAACGAGAGGGATACTCATCCTCCGGAGGTGATAAAGTACCTGGAGCATCAAAGCTACTCGGACGGTAGGCTGTGCAAAGACCGCGTGATCAACAGTCTGACCTGGCACCCTCTATGGACCGGTACTGCGGCAGCTGCCTACACCCACTACAGCAAAGTGGAGACCTTTAGTGGACCAGAAGGCAAGGATGAGGTAAAACAACTCGACATTCTACTCATAATCAGTCACTTTTCAGAGTGACAAATATCACAACCCATAACCCAATGAAATTTGAACAGGTTCGTCGTACCTGCGAAGGAAACAACAAGGTGTTAGTCTGGTCCTTCACGGATTGTCTCACTCCAAAGTTGGTCCTTGATTCCCCGCGCGAGGTAACGGCTGTCTCCTTTTGTCCGTTGGACGGAAACGTAATAGTCGGAGGATGTGCTAACGGACAGGTGAGCAGCGTCGCAGTACATTCGGCAATGAGATTTTCTTGTGGTATGATGAAAGCGAATTTCAGATCGCGATTTGGGATATTGCTGGAAAGATTGAGCAGATCGAAACAGTTGTGGTGCGAACTGCGGCTCAGATCAAGTATAGAGTTGCTATGCAAAGTCTGATGACATGGATGAACGATACTACATCCTCGTCGGCAATAAGACCAGCCGCGATGTCTAGTCTTCAACACAGCCAGGTAGCGCCGATTACTGGGATCGTTTGGGTTCCGTCGTACAATAAGTTGGATAAAAATGGAAGGATTCAAAGCCTTCCGAAGGACACACCAATCGCTGACCTCTACCGGCAGTTTGTTACGTCTAGCGAAGACGGGACGATTGCATTCTGGGATTTAAAGTTAATGTGTCTCGCATTGAACCGGTTTCTTCGATCATCAATAAATAATCTGAACCTCAAACGATCTCAGGTAAATATTTCAGGTACACGCCTTTGGACTTGGATGAAGGTCAGACTAGGACAAAGATCAAGAAGAGAGGTCCACGACCTGAGCCATTAATTCAGGCGATTTCACCATACAAACAACTAGACCGTATCTTCAGGCCAGACTACAAACTCGCAGTGAAAAGCTCGGACGAGATTTTCGTCCCACTAACTGCCATCGACCTCTATTACACGAAGTTTCCTACGGTACAATTGACGGAGGAAGTAGGATGGATGAATATCACAACGCGGCGTTACCATGAACAAATAATCGAAAAGCCGGACTATGAGATGGAGCCTTACATGGTGGTGGGTACGTCGGAAGGAGATTTGATGCGGATAACTTGGGATGGATACGAGTTTTCGACTGGGATGCTCGTGAATACTGAACCGGCTTTGATACTAGCGTGGAATAAAATTCACGACGGTCCCGTGACCGTTGTTGTTCGTTCAAAATATGTAAGAAAAATCATTATCACGGTTGGTGGAAAGGTATTTGCACTGTGGCGAGATGACTCGATGAATCCGATTCTTTGGCGGAAGAGCACGATGAAGTAAGACGAAGCAAAATACTAAACTGTTCAATTGTACAAACTGATAGGGTCCTTCAATAGGTACACTGCTTGCTGTTGGGGATCCTGTAGACCAACGGTATTCTTGTTAGCACAAAGTGACGGTACAGTTGAGATCTGGGACTTGATGACGAGGAGTGAAAAGCCAACTTTCACCCAGAGTGTTTCGGGTCGAACTATAACCAGCTTGGTGACACACGAGCTCTACTTGAATCCTCGATGTATCGCGTTTACAGACTATAACGGTACCTTGAGGGTTTTTACCGCTCCGGATGTGCTGATGTTATTTGAAGAGGGTGACATAAAATGGTTAGAGAAATTCGTCGATCGTGAAGTGGAGAGGATTGATCAGTTCCGTGAGTGGCAGTCGCAGTGGAATGCTACCAATTTGGAGAACATTGAGCGTAAGAGAATCCTAGGTGAGATCGATGCGGAAAAACGTCGCGTGGCGGAAATGGATAAGAAGAATCGTGAGATGGCTGAAGCCGCGTTACTAATTTCTGAGAAAACAGCAAAGCAGACTCGGACTAAACCAGAGGAGTTTTTAGCCAGAGCTAAGGAACGATGGAAGAGTATGGAGCTGCGGCGTATGCAAACGGTGATACTGGACAAAAAAGGACTGCGGAAAGACGATCTTGAGAAGCAACGTGCTCCGATGATGATGCTGAGGGAGGAGGTGCGCCGTAAGAAAAAGAAAATAAAGAAGATACTCCACATGCAAGATAAGATCTTCGAGGACTCAATTGCGTTTCTCTTTCCTGATCAATATCGTGAACGAAAGGCGATTGAGTTTTCCGGAGTGGCAATAACCAAGGCGAAATCTGGCGTTGAAGACGGTGACGACTTGGCTCAACTACTCCGAAATGAAGAGGGCCAAGTTCCGGTGGCTCACTCCCAAAGCCCTGAAGAGGAAATAATTTTGCAATTTCTTGAGATCCAAGCTGAAGCTCTCGAAATGGTTCGCCGCAATCCTTACAAGCCCACATTCGTATGGAGGAAAGTTTTGACCGAGGGAAAATACAGGAGAAAAGTAATGGATCTACAACTCGCTAGACGTAACGGACACAGACGAGAATATATGGACATGAAGAGCGTTAAAGAAGCTGTCAAGACTCGAGCAAAGGGTGGCACTGTCTGGTTTACCCCAGTAGTCAAACAGTTTGACGTGGATGAAGAGGACCAAGGTCACGAATTTGAAGGTCAGCCTGATTTATTTTCGGTCACTTTTCGAAAGCGTTTATCCTTGCCATTGTAAAAGATATGAGCCAAAGTCTAATGTGCCATAACTGCGTTTTAATTTAACGATACATCTTGGGCGATAAGTTGCGTCTGTTTTTCAGCTATCCAAAAGCACATGAGGAGCTTAAATCTGGAATTGCAATTGCAACGGTACTAGGCTATTATTCGAGCTAAATAAATGATTATCCTTTTTTCTTTCAGCGAGATAAATAGATGTGCTTCAAAGTGTGATTGAGTTACGGTGGTTTTCAGTTCAATTTAGAGTGATTTACTATACTATTTGACTCGTTTTAATGCGAGTTGAGCTTGTGTTTTACTCACTACGTTTCAGTTTATCCTGGTGCGAGTGTATTTTCCCTTACATGATTTGTTGCAGAATGCAATTGTCGAGCTTTTCGATGCATAGAATTATAATAATCCTTCTATATAGTATCACTATCGATCACAAGCCCCGATTTGTTTGATTATTATTTATTTATTTTTTCATTCATTCATTCTCGCTGCAATTTTTTTTTCTTTTACTTTGATAAATGGGAAATTATACCGCAAGTATACCTTGAAAACGGGTCTTTGTAAAACGGACCCAATATTTTGTATTTTTTTTTTTTTGGCATTATGTATATCAATAAATGAATAAATACTCAGATAGCGTTGGAAACGGCATAATGACGTATTGACGAGTTCTTTTTGTAGACGTCTGAGCGATATCACGGTAATTCAAATTCAATTTTACTCCGACAGGTGAAGATGAAGAAGGAGAAGAAGAAGACGATGACGATGATCGTCGGGAGGAGACAGTTTTGGCAACCAATTCAAGGGATATACTGAATGCAGAAGTGTAAACTGTATGTATTGTATATATTGGTGCAGCCCTTATTTCGGGGTTTGTGGAATTTTGTCGGGTTTGAAATGAATTCAAAAAAATCTGGGCACTAACTTACACACTATGATACAATAACTTGACGGAATGACAGATTTTTCCCATGAACGTTGGGCTTATAAAAAAAAAAAAATGAATTCAGTTGGTTAAAAATTCCATCTTATTCAAACGGGAAAAAATACTCTTCCCCGTTGAACTACGAGGCTCATGTTCCGCCCAGATTTTTTTCCCTTTTGATTTTAAGTGGTGCCATAAAGCTGATTTTTTTCCCATTCGAATAACATAAGTTTTGGTCTAAGTGTAGTTATTATTTTTTTCTGAGCCTGCTGAGTGTTTGAACAATATGATGAGCACGGAAAGAAGGTTTTGGGGTCTTTGAATCCAAATTTGATAACACGATGAAAAAAATTAAAAATGGTGGTATTAATATGGCGGATAGTAATTTGGAAATGGTCAGATCTTCGTGAAAATCAGTGTTCCAGGGTTTCAGAGTCCGCTATGTTAAATTTTGCAATTCTATTTTTGAATTTGGATTGAATGATGGCCAAAACCCGAGGAAAACCCCCATTTCCATGAAAATCTGCCAATGGGAATATTGAAATTCTGTTATCAAATTCGGATTCAACGACCCCGAAAGTCTTCTCATTGTGCTCATCAGATTTTTCAAAAACTCAGCAGACTCGGAAGATAATAATAACTAAATTTACACTGAGGAAAATACTTTGACAAAACTTTTTCTAAATTTATTTAGAATCAATTGAGCCACACAGAGGGATGAAATTCTGAAACACCCCCTTTTAAGGGACACCTTAGTATAGGTATATATGGGAAAGTGAGATGGTGAAGGCGAGAATTTCCTGAATTTATATGGTATTACGGAAGGCCACATGGGTGATAGTTTTTCATAATTAAAATGAATTAAAACTCCCAGACTCTGTTGTAAATGAATTTGAAATTTCCAACTAGCGCCCATTTCGCTTTGCAAACCTCGGCGCTGTTTTCCTGTAATACTGTTTTACTTTAGTACTATTGCTGCCAGTGCATTACCGCATTATTATCAACATGCTATATACTCCCACTGACTGCCGTAAAATATACGCCTCCTACACCCGCAAACGGCTCGGCTACCCACTGCCTTTCATTTCCCAGGAGTCACGTATTTCCCACAGATTCTAGACCGACTTATATATTAATATCTCTACTGGTTTGAAAGCCATATAACACACGGATGAATATCTTGTGACAAAGTTTTTTTTTTCGCACGGATTACGCCCTCTCAAAAAACAAAAAACAAAAACTCGCTCATTGATTTTTGATTAAGAATTCAAAAAATTACGCAGTTTCAGATCTGAATGATTTCATGAGATTCAAAGATATTTCTAAAGATTTCAACAAATTTTAAATCATTTTAAATTATTTGAAATGATTTCATAAGGTCAAAATGAGTAGTCATTAAAAAGTTGAAAGAAAAAAAAAAAAAAGAAAAATGGATAACGCTCTAAAAATTGAGATATTGAGCTAATCTAGTTATAGAATTATTTGTTGTTCAAGAAACTAAATAAAACGTGGATACTTTTATTATCTGGTAAAAATATTCGATTGTTCAAATGCGAAAATAGGTCAAATATCATGATTTATTGTTCGGTTATTATAAGTTGTCCGAGGTTTGTAAAGGGGATGTTTTTTTTTTGGCGTTGAAGATATGTCGGAAATATTCCAATAAACAAAGAAAGTTTGGTGATCACGAACAGGCGAGCGTATAAAAAGTAGATACGGATTACCGCGCAGCCATGGAGAGACTGAACTCTGAAGGATATTTGCACACAAGGTGTTCGGGTCGAATCGGGGAGGTTTAATGCTAGGCTTTTATATCCAAGGGACACCCTGTGTGTTAGAGGTTCCTGGGGTATGGGTGTTCGTAAAAGATACGAAATACAGAGGGCAGAGGTATAAGGATGTTTGAAACTTGGGCAATAATGCCCTAGTCAGTTCCAGGAGGCCAGGAGCCCAAGAGGGCTGCAGGAACAGAAACAGCACGAAGCGACGACTACTTTGAGGGGTAGAATTGCGGGACCGAGTTCTGCAACTTGTGTCGTTGTGTTTCGTACACCGAACGCGAGTTTTTCTTTTTCTTTTTCTTTTATTTATTTATTTTTTGTTATAACTCGTTTATTCTTTTATTACGTGGACTTCTGCAGTCCCTCGACCCGGCCAACATTCTACCCTGTCGTGCGGAGGTTGCCAGACTGACGAAATTAATCTTCGGATAAAATCCGGGCGATATTTAGAAAACGCTACGTAAAATTGAGATCAGAAGAAGAAATAATATTACACGTTTAAGGGGGAGGGTATACTCGAATTTTACCGACTCCGTCTATTTTCTCGAATATCTCCGAAACGGGGCTATCAATCGACTTGTCCTTTTGGCAGTCGATGTTTGACGAGTAATGAATTCGAACTAGTACGTTTGATTGGATAAAATCGGAAATTTTTTAATTTTTCTTTATCGTAAAGTGTGGGCGTACCATTTATTTCTACTTATATCAGAGCCTTCGAATCAAAAATGCAAAATCGGCTTCCTGAGCCCGATTCTGTATGGCATTCTGAACACAACCATCAAAAAACATCTTTGTTTTCGACAACGGTGAAGAAACGACATGTAATCTACGATTTTGTGGTAATTTTTGCGATTGTCAACGGCTGGTAGCGGCCATTGCCGCTAATGTGATGACGTTAATTCCCAGAACACGCGTGAGATGTCGTTGCGCGCACATTCTTAACATCTCAGCCACAGATGATTGGACTGCAGGTCGAGTCACGTGGTACCAGGTGTATCAATGTAACAGCGTGGCGACATCTCACAGGCGTTCTGGGAACTAATTTCATCACATTAGCAGCTATGGCCGTTCCCAGCCGTTGACAATCGCAAAAATTACCACAAAATCGTAGATTAGATATCGTTTCTCCATCGTTGTCGAAAACAAAGATGTTTTTGGATGGTTGTGTTCGGAATGCGATACAGAATCGGGCTCAGGAAGCCGATTTTGCATTTTTGATCCGTAGGCTTTGATATAAGTTGAAATAAATGGTACGCCCACACTTGACGATAAAAAAAAATTAAAAAATTTCCGATTTCATCCGACCAAACGTACCAGTTCGAACTCATTACTCGTCAAACAACGGCTGCCAAAAGGACAAGTCGATTGATAGCCCCGTTTCGGAGATATTCGAAAAAATAGACAGGTCGGTAAAATTCGAGTATACCCCCCCCCCCCCCCCCCCCCCTCCTTAAGTTATACGCCATATTTTCCGGATTATCTTAACCTGGAATGAATTTTCTTATCTTCATTAACCCCTTCGTTTTTCAAATTTCATACTATTTCCATAATCCCAAGTTTTGACCAAACGAGCTTATAAAACCCCAAAAAATAAAAAGCCCTACGTTTCCTAGCTCTGCTCAATTCTCCAGAAGTTTAGGAAAAGAAGGAAAGTCAGGACAGAATGTCCCGGCTTATCTATGCTCTGGTTAAGCATGAGCAATGAGCTTTTCTTTTCATGTAGTCCGATGTCTGAAGTTTTTCCATTATTTGTTTATTCATATGATTTCAAAATTACACTTGGAGATTTGAATTCTATACAATAAAGGCATTGCAAAGTATACTTACCTTGAGGTATAATGAACGAGGAATCGTTTTGTAAACTGTAACACAAAAGTATGAAGAGGTAATAGGTGAATACAAATTTTCCGATATATTTCATTGAAGATAAAGTTTCGTACATATATCTGGTGCAGTGCTGAATTGAATCGTACGGCACGGCCACACAGAGATGAAATGAGAGAGGTGGAAAATGAAATCACATACGCAGCCCCTAGTCCTAAAAGCAACTCGGCTCGTTTGCGGGCGGCAGTTTTTTTTTTTAAACTTTTTACATTTTATTTAGAAATGTACTCGGTTCGTGGTACTAGCGGTAGACTGAAAAGGGTATAAGCTTTGATCGAGAGCGAGATCTTTCGTTTGCATTTAAATAAACCGAGCCAATCTCCACCTCTCGACCCACGTGTAGATAGGTGGTTTTGTTAGGTGTGCAGGGTGTAATCGTAATTTTCATCCCGGAAATGTAATTTTCCAGAAAGATAATTCAATTCCACTGAACCTATCCTCATACCTCGTTAATCATACCCTAGAGCTATCGCTGATACTGAAATTAATGATCATATTACTAATGAAACGAAAAAATTTCACGGAAACTATGTCTGATATATGTCTTTACTATAGATATATACAGGGTGTCCCAGAATTCGCGACGAGGAATTAACAGAGTAAATCGTTATCAAAAACGGGATCGAAATTTCCTTAGCCGTTTTTTCCGTAAAGGCTTAGATTTCTCGTTATAATTATTTCAAATCCAGCCAATGACGCGTGGCTTATAAACGGACGTTCGTCGATGTGATTACCGCTCGGTTGTATGCGCGTCTCCCAGCCTATTGTCGCCGCGAAACAAAGTGCACACAACCAAGCGGCGAGCACACCGACAAGCGCCCGTTCTTACATCGCACCTTATTGACTGAAATTGAAATAATTATAACGAGAAATCTAAGCATTTCCGGAAAAAACGGCTCAGGAAATTTCGATCCCGTTTTTGATCAAGATTTACCCTGTGAATTCTTCGTCGCGAATTTTGGGACACCCTGTATAAATAATTGGTTTGTTTGCCATGCTCGGTGCTGGACTAAATCTGCACCGATCGATTTATCATTCGTTTTTCCGTTTTTGTTTAATAACGGTGTGAAAGCTCACTGGGTAAATTACTTGAATATATGAAAATGCCATTTGATAGCTAAGTTATTATACGTCTGAAAAACATAATTCGAAGGCTCAGACCCAATTTCAAAATCCATTCCCGAACATATGTCGTCAAAGTTTATGTCAAGGTGGTTTATGTGGATGTTGGCCCTTAAAATTAAGCCGATTTGCCTCTGAGTAATGCCTGATTGAATGCGATACAGGAAAAAAAGTGACTTTTCTGATATAACAATAAATTCGTGTATCGATACAATTGCAATTAAATCAACCGCTGCCACGATCACAATCTCTTCGGTTTGATTTTTCCACGAATGTGAAACCCGAAACGAAAGCTCGAAGATTTCTGAATCGCCTAAAATTTGCATGATTGTAAAACCTGAAAATATAATATCGGAGATCATTTCTACCATTATTTTACTATTCCGTTGATATTTCCGGCTTTTGTTGGGTGAAATAATTACAACTTAGGGAGGCCAATCGTGCCTCGGATAACAATAATCGTTACCCTGACGGGGGGAAACGAATGCGACGAACGTGGGGCGGGATGGAACGATGAGACAGTGAAAGGAGTCATTAAATAAAATCATTATAAACGAAGAAGAGGAGCCATAACCATTATGATAATTATAAATCGTCTGTCTGAGCTGGAAGCGGGAATCTTTTCTGCAAAAAGCTCGAAGAATGATAGCCCTTTATATATACATATATATATATATATATATATATATATCTGTGTATAAACCAGATACTCACACCCATATAATATACAAAGTTATCCAGTTGTATAAGTTACGTTTATCCTTAAGAGTTGGTTGATCTGTATACAGGGTGTACCAAATCTGATAAAATTTATTCGCGATAAAAAACTGCGACGAAGTTACATTAGCGAAAAAATTCAGGGTATCATAGTTTTCAAATGAAAGCCGATTCAAGTTCAACCAATCCCGGGTCACGGCGTGACCGTTATTTTACACTAGCGCCATGCGGTGATTGGTCAACGTCAAATCGCTCTCATTTGAAAACGGTTAGGCCTATAACTTTTTATGTGGAATAAATTCGCTATAGTTTTTAACAAATAATTCGCTACAACAAAGTTTGTATATAATTTTTGTACACGTTGTATGTTGACGTATATACACCCCTGACGGTGGCTATCAGGGAAAATATAATTGTACAAAATGACGTCGCTTTATTTCAGCCCTCAGTTTCGCTTGTTTTACTTCTCTCGCCTTCCGTATACCAAGGTAAAAGGATACGCCTTAATACGCCTAATTCTCGCGTCGACCTAAGGCAACCTTATTCATCTTGGCCTGCAGGGTATGTAGTTTGGGTATATTATAACCTGGATGATATTTACCATAAACATCAATAAGGTACGTGTAGGTACATTAATACACATAACTACATAAAACCAGTTGAAATGGCCGATCGTATAAGTGATGCAGAGTTTTGGGCTTTAACGAGGTACCTACCTACCTTTTACCCCTTTGCAGTTGAGCTCTCGGTGCTCATAAGCCCCCGTTTTCGGAAGCAGTTTCACAGATCAAAGGGAATTCTTTCTTCATTTAAAACTTCAGTAAGATTTTCGTAAACTATTTTGCGACTGAAAGTAACGCGGCACGGAGTCTCTAACACGAGATTCTAGTACATAAAGCTCTCGGTGTTCACTAAAAGTGGTGCTATGGTGCTGCTACCACGAAACTCTGGGTACCTCGGACTGCTCTCTCTCTCTCTCTCTCATATTGTACCCCAAAAGCTCTGCATTCAGTGCCGTATTTATACTGCCTTTGGGTATATGTATAGGTTAAGCCGTGTAACCCAGAGATGAGAAGTCGGACCATAAGTCAGGGACGAGTCAAATAAATCCTGGTTCGGTAGTCGAGTCACGTTCAACGGCAACTCGCAACTCTAGAACCCCTCAAACCTCTACGTTCTCCTCTTCCTCTCTTCGGACTTCAGGGGGTTGCTACTACCCCTCTTTTACCTGACAGCAGAAGTATTAATTCCTGGTCCACTTACTCAAAAAGTTTTACCCTTGGGACCAATTTCAAACAAAAAAAACCAAAAGACGTGTCTTACGTTTATGATTATTTTCGTGTTTTTTCTTTTTTTTTTTTCTTCTTTTTTACACTTTTCGTCATTCTTAGGGGGATTCATGATATATATATTTATGTATACAGAAGTTCGTATCGCAGCCCTTGGAATAGTCGACGTAGACTTTAAACTCGTCAGGGTTCACGAAATTGGATAATCTATTTTCGACTTGACGCGGGTCAAGTGGAAATCTGGAATTTTCGATTTTCCTATACAGCAGGAGGTTTTCTATTTCTCACATTCCGTAGACAGGGTTGACGGAATGGGCTATCAAATACTTGGGAATTTTCCAAAATACTTCTCGCCCGTATAACAGTAGTAGGGTTATCGTTTTTTTTTTTTATTATACCGTTTTGAGGAATTAATTGACATAATAGCAGGGGATGAATTCGGTTAAAAGCTGTGCTTAGATTTTGAACACGGGATATATATTTTTTTCTAGGAAAATGTAAATGTTACGTTATTTTGGATAAGAAAACATGGTTTAAGAATTTTATTTCAACTTGACGTTATCTCAGATAAAAAAAACGTAGATATTTGGAAAAATTTCTAATTGTCAACTCGGAGGGGGAATATTAACGAAAGACTTGATATAGTTTGGGGTGGGGGGGGAATGAATTTGGGATAACGACTGAGCTCCGTTAGACTGGACCTACCCTTAGCCAATTTGCGAAAATGTCAGGTTTAACGCGATATCTCAGATTCTATTACCATTTTTACAACGTAAGAAGGTATTACATTTAAAAAGATTTAAGCGATTGCCCGTAGCTCCTGCAGGAGTGCGGAATCGTTGGTTTCAAACCGCTCACGTCGTCAGAATTGTATAGAAAAAAAAAAAAAAAAAATCAAAAAAAAATTCCAAAAATAAAAGGAAAAATGTAATTAAATTTAAAAAAAAAAGTATTTAATTAATTTTTATTTCGTCAAACCGCGAAGCTTTATTATTATAATAGTAGGAGTTTCGGAATTTACCTTAAGGGGGTAAATGCGTTCTTGCATCGTTGCGTTTTCCGAAAGTTTTAATCAAGTTTAAGGGTTTCTTAGGGGAGGTGAAGTCTGCATTTACTTTCGAGCTTCTAATAAAGTAGGCCCAAGGTAGAATCTTGAAGCTTTTGCTCGCGGATGCAGGGTGGGTGATTGGAAATTTGCTTAAACCGATTCGCGGATGATCGCAACGACCCGCATGGATTGGACTAAGCTAAGTCAAAGATGAGGGAGTAATGGATGCCTCGAAGCACCGATTCCCATGGTGAGATGGGCGGTTGTTTGACTTCTCGAATTATACTTTAGTTTCAATTGATTCTTTAGCAAACGTCTTCTTTCATTCCCACTTCGTCGAATCGCGATATATTTTACCTATATTTTCTTACCATCGTGGCTTCGTCAGTTTTTCCGAAGAGTAGAAACGAGCGAAAAACTCCTTTTTTTTCCTCTTCCAATTTCTGAGACAAATTCAGTAATTTTTTTTCAAATCAATGGTCCGGTATTGTTCAAAGTCGATACATATGTAATATTAGGGTGTGGTCTTTATTTTGGGTTGCCATTTTTTTTTTTTGTCAAATTAACCTATCAGTTCTACCCTAAATGGTTGGAAAAAGAGATCTGAAAAAGCTGTGGCCTGTAAGTTAACGGCAAGTGGTGCCGGCAAGCACGAAATGTTGAAAAAAAAAGGCATTTTATGCTGCAACGATGTTTTTTTCCATTTATGAGGCATTTTTTTCTCACAAACTGTTCAATTATCGTCATCGTCATTCAGAATTATTGAAATCATCAATTAAATATGTTAGAATTTAAGGATTTACCAAAAACACATGATTAGGTGGTCGGATTTCAAGGGTAGTTGATTGAAAAATTAGATGCAGAAGAAGGCCATTCTTTCAAATTTATTAATGGAAAATTGTTCCATCAACGTACACCTATAACACAATTATTAAATATAATATTTCAAATTTTTCACAACAGTTCGTTTGTCAGCGTTCAGGATTTCTTTGCGATATTTGCTTATTTCCGGCACCCCTTGTCGTTAACTTACAGACCACAGCTTTTTCAAATTTTTTTCTCCAACCGTTAATTTTCAATGATTATTCAAACATATCTAAAAATTGGAATTTTTCAAAAATCTCGAAGAATTCTCAGGAATCTTATTTTTCATTTTCACACATCATTTTGACACTCGTCCCATGATGGGATGATTCTTTCTTCTATTTTTTCAACACTTTTAACATTTTGAACAAACAAAAAACCATGTTTCGACGTTCTGATAATTCTCAAAAAATTACCAAAAATTTTGAACTTTTCAGTTCAACTTTGAATCTTTTTTACAAACACCTAGAAAGGGGTACAAAAGCCTAGAAGGTGGTCGTACGACATCGTGGGTCTTGCGTCAAAAGATACAGAATTGAACACAGAATTTTCGGCAATTTTTTGAGAATTTTCGAAAAGTTGAAACACGGTGTTTTGTTTGTTCAAAACGTTGAAAGTGCTGAACAAAATAGAAGAAAAAATCGTCTCATCATGGGAGGGGTGTCAAAATGATCGGAATAAAAAGTGTAAGATTTTTAAGAATTTTTCGAGATTTTTAAAACATGCCAATTTTGAGATGAGTTTTAAATCATTTCTATATATATGAATTTTAACATGGGCCATATCGGGCGGATTTGTGTCTTGCCAGACTTGCAACACTACCCATGAAAGGAAGACAAACTTTTTCAGTTTTCTCTTTCTATTTTCAATTCTTTCTTCATTAAACCTTTCAAGAACATCATAATGCCCCGTTACCGGTGAACAACAGTGCAAAGTGATGTGAACTTTCTAGCTGACTATCATAATTGATGCAATGATGAGTATTATTATTTATGTAAACTTTAAAATTTAACTTGAATATTGATGCAGCTGCAGTCAACTCTACTTCACCGGCGTATACGCCATTCTTACCCATATGTAATTTGTAGTCTTCTGCTGACCTTATAGAAACGCCATGTGACTCGTCCCCCATGAAACCAGATGGGAATTGTCTTTTTCGCGCACTGTCGTATTGCTTGTCGAAAAATCAGGATAGGCATTAGGAGCTAAGATTGACCATCGTTTCATTTATACTGCAACATTGGGATAGATATGGAGATTATATCATGGGGGACGAGTCACATGGCGTTTCTATAAGGTCAGCAGAAGACTACAAATTACATATGGGTAAGAATGGCGTATACGTCGGTGACTCTAGGGACAACGGCGAAGGAGCTACGGTTTGCTAAAGCTTAAATTCAGCGAAAACTAGAATCGAAAAAAAAAAAATCAAAAAATGGATCGAAAAAAAAATGCGAAAAATGCGTTGCTGGATAATTGAACGAGGAACAAGAAACGTCCTTAAAAGTTCACTCTAGGGACAACGGTGCAGGAGCTATGGTTTGCTAAAGCTTAAATTCACCGAAAACTAGAATCGAAAAAATAAAAATCAAAAAATGGATCGAAAAAAAAAATGCGAAAAATGCGTTGCTAGATAATTGAATAAGGAACAAGAAACGTCCTTAGAAGTTCACTCTAGGGATAACGGTGAAGGAGCTACGGTTTGCTAAAGCTCAAATCGTGGCGCGAATGGGATGAGAGTTTGGCAGCCTGACTAGCCCCCGGCGTGGCGCGGTATCTAAAACGGGAACATCCAACGGGGTCCCCTAACAGGCTGCCACAGCTTAGCCTAACCTGGGCCTCGTTTGCACTATGGCACGCCTTATTAGGCCCTGCCAGAAAAAATTCAGCAGTACTTTTTTGAGATCGTAGAATATTATAAAAAATCGTGAAGCGAATTGAAAATGGTTAGGGAAAATCATTGGTCTAGTTCACGTAGAATTCCCCATACACATATGTAAAAATCGATGAAATATGACAAAAACCTCATTTATACCGATTGTGTGTTACGGTGTGTACTTCACACCATGGAAATATTTCTTTTCTTCAAATCACTGGATACTGTTTGGAATAAAAATTCCATTTCCTCAGTGCTAGACGAAAATTTTCAATATATTATTCGCGTGGAAATTCAGTTCCCAGTCTGGAAAAGAGGACGATGAATTGTATAAAATGAAAATAAAATGTAATCATGAAAGTTTGAAAAGTAATTTCGTTTTTCATGCTGTTTATTGAGTTTTTCGTAGATCGACTTCCACTCCCATTTCCGCTCCCACTATTACTACACTGAGAAAAAGGTTTTGTCGAAACAACAAAACGTTTTGTTATTCTTCAGTTAAACAATTTTTTTTGTTTTTGTTTTATTAACATGACAAAAAAAAAGAATTTCATGTAAAAATTTTCTGTTGACTGTTTAAAATTTTCTATCAGCACAACAAATTTTTTGCTAACCGAAGAAAAAAATTTGTTTAACCGTATAATAACAAAACGTTTTGTTGTTTCAACAAAATCATTTTCTGAATGTATGGAATTTCACCCTCGCCTCAGCTATAATCGTTCTCCTCTCACAATCGGCTCGTAAAACGCAACGTCGGCGACAATACTGGGGGATGGTGATGATTCGCACTTATACTTTCATATTTCTCTCATATTTCTTTACATTCTGGTTGCAGTTGATGGTGTGAGAGGGTAGAGATGGTGCGCGTTGGTTCTCCGGGCTGAAATCGATCGCAGTTGAATTTTCCGGAAACGTTATAGGTATATTACAATGAAGAAAATACGGTAAAAATAAATGTATATATATATAGGGTCGTAGACTCCAGAATCGAGAATCCAGAATTCAGCATCTAGAATTCATCATCCAGAATCCAGGAGTGAGAAATTTCATCTCGCGTTATATACGCTCGAGCGATTATCTCTCTACGTCGATCGATGCAGCGTTTTATTTGCAACTGAACGAAAATATAGTTTAAAAAATAATATTTCACCGAAAACCGGACGTTTTTTTTTTTTTTCTTTTTTTTTTTAATCCCTTTTATCAAAATATATTTCCGTTTGCCATTCTGAACGACTCCATTGAAGTGGGTTAATTCTGTCAATAGAGTATCACCTCGTTCGAAGAGTGACCGGAAACAGCGACACGATTTACCCATTACCAGCTTTCGTTCTCCCGTTTAATACCACCTAATTGTCAACGTACCCTGGAGGAACGATCCGAACCGATTTCAACTTCAATGCTAATGGGATACAGTTCGAATATCCAGCGTTTTAAGATTACCGCAAAATATTAATCAGTCGTCACAATTTATAGAAACGAGGAAAGAGCAACGTACAGAGATTTTGATGTTATACGTGCCAATTGCCAAGTCGAATTAAAAAAAATAAATTGTGGGGACTCACATAATTCCGAATACGCCCGCTACGCGGCTACACCTAGCTACATCTCTCTCGCTAGTGCTAAAATAGACACTCGGTTCGTATATATACCGATGTCTGCTAACACCTAACGTCCACTACCGGACACACCGCGTCTAGGGCAGGGTACAGTGGCGCAGCCCTACTGACGAGTCTGTCACTGTACCCAAGACGAAACGCATTCACGAAGGTTCGACTCCTTCGCCAACTTAAGAGTTCCTCACGTTGAAGGTTCGATCCCTCCAACAAAAACGGAGTACACTACACTCGCACACCCGAGGGTTAGATTCCTTCAAAATGAAAAAACCCTGACAAATTTACAATATTTTCGCTCAAAATCATTTCCCAAATGTTACAAACGATCGTAAATACTCAAACACCCCGCACGTGGCCATTATGTGGACACACGTATAACTGGGGTAAAGATATGGATCTACTTCTATATAAGTAAAATGTCTAAAAAGTTGACGGAAGCGGTCGACGTTATTTAGATGGTCGAGCGATGATAAGGTGGAAAAACCTTGGCACTTTTGGGGTATAGGAATAGTCGAGTATTTTTTTATATTCTTGCTCGGGGCGTATAGGTATAAGGTTATACGTATATAGATGTAAACTAACAAAATGGACAAGAAAGAAAGAAAGAAAAAAAAAGAAAAAAGAAGTGAAAAAAAAGAAATGTTGAAGAAGAAGGAGCGAAAGAAACAGAAGGGCGGAGGCCAGGGGTAAAGATAGTGGTAGGATTTTCTTTCCTGACGGGGAATCTTTACGACATATTATGTCAATTCTTCGAAACGGTCTCCTTTTCTTTTCAAGAACTCGATTTCATACCCGTACGCACTTGGCTTCTTGAAATTTTTAACTTTTTTGTTTTTTTTCATCCTGCCAGCCTACGATATAGAGCGCTGTACCTTGAGGGGGTTGGAAACCTACGAGAAGGATAAAACGTTCATCGTATTCAATGTTTTATTGTGGCGAGAATGAAGGGCGGAAAATAATTGTCAAAATATCATTTGAAAGCTACGAATTCCCGCTTCGAAGTAAAAAAAAAAATTATCAAATATCACAAAAATCAAGTCCGCTGCGTCCATTTAAGTAGAGCTCTGCAAAAAAACGATTTGCGAAACGGTGATTACGTTTATAGGCAAACGGAATAACTGAAACACAAAAACCAATATTTTTTAGAATCGTTAATGTACCCTCTAAGCTTCTATGAAACGAATTTCTCAATCGACCTTTCGTTTACGAATAATTGATAAAAACGTTTGCGAAAATCCCGAAAAGTGCGATCGAATACAAAAAAGATTCGTAGCTTGACCACGTTTGACTTGTGGACCAAAAATCTGTTTCATAGAAGCTTAGAGGGTACATTGACAATTCCAAAAAGTATGGGTTTTTGTGTTTCAGATATTCCGTTTGGATATAAACGTAGTCACCGTTTCGCAAATCGTTTTTTTGCTGAGCTCTACTTAAATGGACTCAGCGGATTTGATTTTTGTGATATTTAGTTATTTTCTTTTTTCTAGTTTGCAGCGAAAACTCGTAGCTCTCAAATCCTATTTCGACAATTATTTTCCGTCCTTCATTCTCGCCACAATAAAACATTGAATACGATGAACGTACGTTTTATCATTCTCGTAGGTTGCCATCCCCCTTCAAAAGATTCGTGATAATATTTTGAAATGGTTTTTTCATTTCGTTTTATTTTTAACGGTTGGACGGATACACGCGAACTTTGAAGGGAGGCAGTGATCATCATTTTTCTCAAGTTTGATGACTAATTGTTTGACCGTATGTAAAACGTTGTCATATTTACCACATGGTCTATATTAGGGTGCTCCTTATTCAGGGCTTGGATGAATTTTTCATCAGGTGCACCCCAAATCGACTCTAAATAAGTCAAAAACAATTCCCCAATTTTGTCAGATTGAAAGAAAGAAAGCAGAAAAAAAAAGAAGAAAAAAGAATTGAAGAAGAAGCAAAAGGACGGAGACCAGGGGTGAAAATAGTGGTAGGATTTTCTTTTCCCCCATCCATCAAGCGGGTGGATTTCTCCATTCAAAATACACGTGTTTCGGGGCTGTATTCTCAGTATATATTTTATTGTGAAAGTGATAATTTAAAAAAAAAAAAAAAATATCTCCAATTGTGAGATTGAAAATGAAAATGAAAATGATTGATGTTTCGTATTCTTTTTTCCCTTCAGTACCACGAATTCCCATTAAAATCACTTAGTTAGTGATTTTTTTGGAAATCATTACTCTTACAATAAAATCTATACTGAGAATATAACCGAATCATATGTGTAATCTAAATGGGAAAATTCACCCTCTTGGTGAGAGGGGTCAGAGTTTAAGATGAAAATCTGTAAAAATTAGAGAATTGTTGTCGAATTGAAATAGAGGAGTTAGAAAATTTTCAAATTAAGGAAATAATTTTTTTCTTACTCACCTGAAAACGTTTTTGAAATCTCATTATTCGAAATACAATAAAAATGATCTTCGTATCACAGATCTCAAGGATTTTGATTGAAGCTCGTTTATGGCTGATTTGAAGATAAAAATTTCAAGATAATGACGTAGTTTCTTTGTAATCCGTGAGCTTAAATTCACGGTCGAGTATCTGATCGTAATTCATTATACTGCGAGATGGTTCTAAGGTAAATTGTGATAAATAGTTGCACAGAGAGCGTTGAATTTATCTTATAGTTTATCGTTGAAACAACGTCAATAGATAGACGGGGGGGGGCCCAGGTACAGTTAGCTATCAAAGTTTTCTCGTTAGTTGAGATTCGAATGGTAGAATTTTATCCACCTCCGTTGTGGAAAGGTATGAAAAACAAAAATACACCTCGGGTTCTATTAATGCCGATGAACGAGTCGGACGAACGAACGTATAAAACCGAAAAAAAAAGAAAGAAAGAAAAAAAATAAAAAAGAAAAAGCAGAAAAGTTAAAACAATCCCCCATAGCCGGTGATTGGAGTTTCTCGAAGACGAACAATATCCTCTTTATAACAAAAGGCGACGTAGTCGACTGTTACAGGATTAAAAATCGGGCAGCTTAATCTGGTCGTGTTCTGCAGAGAAATCTTTCGGCTAAATCACGATGAATTAAAGTCGTTAAAATGCGCGATGAAGAACGATATATAAATTCTTGAGAGATAATTTATATACATTCACCATGATTTAAAATAGACGATTATTATCGGATGAATAAAAAAAAATTATAATATATATATATATCTTAAATTTGTATTAATTTAAACAACTCTAGATAATTAGCATTATGTTCATTGAAATGATATTATAGCAAATGCCATTTATTTGAGATTTCGTTAACGAAGGTCTTGATATAAGATGAAATGGTAGTTTTTGAAATACGGTGCGCAAAATTCGACTTTCCTTGCCTATTTGGCGTGTGCAAAGTGCCAGTTTTCTACTTAACAATTTGCACATGCCCATGCAGAAAAGGAATGGAGAGAGTCGAATTTGTCGCAACGTTTCAAAAGATAGTACGAGTAACTCGCGCAAGAATTACCAACTTTGCGCACTAGTATTATTTCTTCACTCAGTGTGATAATGGACGTTTCACCCACACCTTGTAAAGTAAAATTGTGTACAATAGTCGATGAAAAGACTTCTTCTGATTTCGTGTGATTGCAACACTCGTCAGAAAAAGTTTTACCGCACTTGTATCGTAATGTACTATTATACGACAAGAGCGTAATAGTACATCGTACAACGGGGAGAGGGAGGGTAATTTCAAGCTCGGGTGATGACGTTGCACTCGTCTTTGTCTCAGGTGCCTTCGACGCCCTCGACTCCGACTCGTGCGAAATCATCTAACCCTCGCTAGAAATTAACCATTTCTCCCCCCTTGATATACAATGTACTATTACGCCCGAGTCGCATAAAATATTTTCTTACCCCGGGAGGGTCAGAAAATATAATTTCAATCTAAAAGTAATACCCTCTTGGAATACTTAAAGAATGACCATAAAGATGAACGCCGTTCATTCTCATGTTTGTTCTAATATTCATTCTCGAAACATACATTACTACTTTCTTTCGTGAGTTAGTTTTAGAACCTTTTTTATTTCCACTTAAAACTAATAGCCGTATTGCACATAAGGTCGAGGTAGTACATAGAACCGAGTAGGTACATGCATTCGTGGGGTAGACGGCATAGTTGATATACATTGCGGGCGAAGCCCAAGCAGGAACCAGTAACGTGTTTGTGTTTATGCTACCCAATGCCCCCAGGAGTGGTTTGCACGCGAGGCAACTTGGCTGAGGCAACATGTCTGGTTGGAGTGAGGTCACCGGCCTGTGGAAAGACTGAACTGCAGCTTGAAAGGGATTTAACCAGATACCTTAGTTGCGACGAAGAAGAAGAAGAAGAAGAACAAGAACAAGAACAAGAACAAGAAGAATACAACGAAGAAGAAACAGAAGAAGATGCTTTTGCTAAGAGCGACGAGGACCTAAGGGAGCTCTTCTTCTTCATTCCGCACAAGGGAAGACTAATTTTAATTCTAATTCTGATTCTAATTCTAATTGAATTCCTCCCCAGGTCGTCCAGCTCCTCCAGGTCCCGTTTCGGCCCCTTCTATAGTGCCACCATTGTCGCGAACGTCGTCACTACTTGACTTTGTTTGCCCAGAATAATGGCCCCCATTCCCTGCATAGTCAACCTCCGGGTGATTTTGCCTCGTTTGGGCGCGGCTAACGTTTAAACTGGACCTTTCTATTCGACTTATTATGATGATGAGTTATTAGTAATTAGCGAAACACCGGATGTTATCAATATACAAAATCGTACTGATAGACTTTCGAACTACTGGTCAAGAATAAGAACGATCATTTACCGTTTATCTGGCTGTGCAACAGTGCTAACGGATAGTGGAAATGACAATAGTTCACGAAAGCTTTGAGAACTGTGTGGATGGAATTTTGATTCATGTCTGAATTAGGTATGGTGAACACAGGATGTCGATTGTACTGAACGAGATGATCAAGTAGTGTGAAATTGATGTTATCAAGTGAAGAAAGGTTGATTCATGTTAATCGTAAGAAGATCATGATGATTCAGTACACCGGATTATTTCACGTACCCCAATTTAAATACCAATTTCATTTTACATCCGGTGAAAGATTCTCAGGAATCTCTACTGCCGCTTGGTTACACGGAGTGGTACACACCTATAAGATGTTCAGTAATTGGGTATATCAAGGTTCTTTAGATTGCGTCGGTTAACTCAGTGTGCGATCGTGTTTTCGTCGGACTTAGAATGGTAGTCCCAAGTCGCGTCGGTAGCTGGGAAAAGGATAAACTCTAGTCGAGCTGACAAACGACTGGATTAATCACGGCGCAGTGAACCGGGTCCGTTTCCTTAACGGAGGACTACGAATCCGCGAACGATAACGTTGTAGGATACGTTCACGACGTAATTGAGTCTCCGCAACTCTCGCCTTACTCCCACTCTGATTCCTCTCCAACTTGAAACGAGGAAATTTCATACAAACAAAAAATAAGTCGAATCACAATTAGTTACAAAATTTAAGTCGATTTTGTGTCGAAGTCACACTTTTTCATTCGGCAATAATCACTGCGGTTACTAATACAAACAGGTGAATAGTACCGACGCGACGTCATTCATGGGATTCTACAGCTGTTTCAGATCAGGTGGTTACTTTTCCATGCCTCCCTTAAGCTAACCTTTTTCCGATTTCAGTTCAAGTATTTTCTGCCCATCGAGTGACAGACATTGAATGAACTGAATGGGGTTCGATTGATTTGCGGTTCTTTTGCCAAAAACTCCGTTTTATCAGTGGTGACATATTCTCGGGAGTGGCTTGCTGGTAGAAAACGGATGCGGTTGCCTAAGGGATGGGAAGATGTCGAGCTTTAAGGAAATGTAAATCGCGTTAGCAGTTACCAGCCTCGATAGAGAAAGAGAGAGAGAGAGAGAGAGAGAGAGGGATAAAGACGGAAACGGAGAAGGACCAAGGAGTCGAACCAGTTTCCTTCGTTAGTTAGCCGATGCGCTGAAGCCTCCTTCTCTCCCAGGAGTCCTACGAAGTCTGGAAGCTGTAGCCACCCCGGCGGCTGATTCAGTTGCAAATAAGATCGATTATATTGGACGCGCTTCGCCTCCCGATTGCAGGAATTAAAATGTTCCTCCTCCTTTCCGGCACGCTACGTTGGGTCTCCCGTTTACCATCGACGAACGCGGAATCCGTAAGCCTGAAGAATCCCCGCAGGAGTGAAATAGAAGCCGTGATCCAATCCTCGAAACTTTAAAGCTACACTCTGAATTTCAATAATGATATGAATAATTTTTCCCAATTTTTCTTACCTTTTTTTTTTTTTTTTCTTTTGCTATCTTAAAAATCACGCAAAATCACGCACGGGACCCACGATCATTTCCGTTCTTCGAACCACTCCGGGTAGTAGTAGTAGTATGACGCAGCAGCAATCTCCGCCCATGGACATAAAATATCTTATTCCCTAGCAAAAGCTGACTTGTATCTTTCCGCGAATATAATAAAATTTCACCCTTACCTTTTCCCCAACGTTCAACCCCCCTTATACCCCCGTCCACGCGTCCCTCTACACCCCTCATTCCTCACTCCTTACTCCTTGCCCTTCGCTCCGCTGAGGCACTTGCAGAGAAAATATGGTTACTGTAATAACGATTTCTAAGGTTACGCTGCACGGTCTATAATCGTAGGGTAGAAATTTATTTAGTGGGCATATGCATAACAGCCAAGTCATGGAAGATTGAAGAAGGGCAAAAAAAATAGGGAAGAAAAAGTTATTCATGAATATGTATGTCGTTCAGTACTACACACATTTTGTTGATTCGCATGTCATACATACTGATCTAGTTGGTACAGGTCTAGTTCTATAGTCCTATTCCGGCCGTAGTTGAATCCCTCTGCTTCTCTTTGCCCTCTTATTCCATACATCTGCCTCTCTCTGATTCTCTCTATCTCTCGACGCATTTGCATCGCTCTGAATCTGAACTCGAACTGGAATTCGCGCGAACGAAGCACCCGTTTCGAACTTTAACTTGATTCGTAAGTGCTCGAAAGGTACCTATGTATACATACATACCATTGCACAGCTCCGAGCATTGGAATCAAAAGTTGAGAATATTCTCGTAAGACAGAGGGAGAAGTAAGGCAAGCAGGAAGTGAAGTTAAAGGAAGCACTCTTTCTGGGGGGGTGGAGGGGGTGGAGAGAATGCTTTTGGAAAAGAAAATTTCAACGAGGAACAAACTACTGAAGGCGCCATTTTCTACGATTAAAATACGATCAATAAATACTTGCAAAAGCTCGATGGTTGAAAGTCTAATTTCAGCATTAAATTCCATTAAAGTCCATCAAACATGGGGTGGTTTTAGACAATAGGCATTACCCCGGTATCGATGCCGGGAAAAAAGGTAAAAATGTTGTGGCTTCCAAGACACGGTGGTCCTAGGCCGTTAATTACGATGATAAATTGGGGATAGATTAATTTGAAGGGGGGGGGCTTCGAGTAATTACATTTCCCCCGATATGACCTAGGTGAAAACGTGATCGTCGCACGGATAATTATCTGCATGAGGCAATTCATCAGTTATTCGAGCGAAAGTACCTCTACACCATAAATGATCGAATATACTACGGTCATCACTGACCAAAGCTGATACACGCACGAGGGTTGAGTTACGCGTTGATTTCACCCTGGTTACCTCTCAGGATAACGGTATACCGCTATGGAATACTACAGTAATCGTCAGGTTGCGCCTACCCCCGAGGCAGACTGGCTTATTCGCCTCTGAGATAATTGGAAATTAACCAACCGTTGGTCTGTGAAACCATCCCTCTATAATCACAAATCGCCTCTCTGCACTTCTGTCATTAACAACATCGGCGAATGTGCATTACGCAGGTTACATACTACACAAGTTACTAGATTTATAGAATATGTTCGTTGCGACGTAGGGTAAGGGTGAATAACACGAAATCTAGAATGATTGGGGGGCCATGTATGATCATTTCACGGGATATTTTTGGAAGATTGATAGAGGTTTGTAGAATGAACTATCAGAAACCAAAAGGTCAAAAACCCATGTAGCGCTCCCCCTGGATCCTCGCGACATATGTGCTTTCCTTTAGGGATGTGATATTTCGCGTTATCCTACTTTTTTCCTTCGTCAGTTTTGATCATTTGCAGAAATGCAGCTGCCGTGGTGAGGTAACGATGATGTAGCTTGATATAGGTGAGAGATAACCGAGTTAGGTCATCTGCAGGAGTTCGCGAAGACATGGTTCCGCTAATTCCCTTCAGCGTCCGGACCGTTATATCTTCATTTTCTCCCGTTTCAACCACAGAAAGGATAACAAATATTGTAGACACGTTCTCGTGTAGTTAGAGTTGGTCTTTTCCCTCACGGGAGAAAAAGAGCCTTTTTCCACAGTAGGTATGGGTTGATGTTGGATATTTGCTATACTAATATTTGGGTATCTAAATCGATACGGTAAAGGCTCACAAGTAGCTTACATTCGCAATTCCATAAAGTAGCATGTGAAAAGTGCCAAGGCGTTGCATGATGATGCAGGATGTTCTTGTTGACTTAGACAGTGTGCTCTTCATCCCATAGCAGTTAGGATATCATAAGGTATGATCTAGTGAAATCCTTCGTACGTGACTTCTCAATTATGTAATCATTTCTGGTCTGTAGTTTTTGCGATCGACAAACATCAGGTTTAAGTGGCCTATTTCGCTTCTTTGAATCGGCTAAACCGATTGCTGGAAGTAATGGAACAAGGTACATTGGCTTTCTCTGTTCACTTACGCGAAGAATACACTATCTATAAAATACGCTGCTAGACATGATGCCAATTTATCTGTTTTTCAACCCACGACAAGAATTTCATTCGTCGAAGGATACTGCCTTCATTCAGCCAAGCGAAACCCCTGCTGAAGAAATAGTGTTTCTCTACCTCGAGGCGTATCATTGTTCCTAGTTTGCTTTCGTAAATGAATAAGGCCACTGTGAGGACTGAGGAAGGTAATTTGTTGAGATATTGACGTCAGGTAGTTCCCCAAATTTTGTCCTTGGATTGTGTAGCTGTTCTACGAAATCGACATATGTTACAGTTGCGACAGAATATTGATCCTGAAAGCAGAGACAAGAGTCAATTATTTCGATGTATAAAAAAGATACGTTGGTCCCTCGGTATTCCAGC
Organism: Tenthredo notha; assembly: GCA_914767705.2. Lineage (NCBI taxonomy): Eukaryota > Metazoa > Arthropoda > Insecta > Hymenoptera > Tenthredinidae > Tenthredo > Tenthredo notha. The sequence goes on along the minus strand of OU611918.1, from coordinate 5,770,147 downwards.
TTTTTATATTTGCTCATTTTTCGAGGCTGTAATAATTGTGAAATCTTTCAAAAGGTCACGAAGAAAGCGGAAAGGAAGAAAGCAATAACTTTGATTGCAGAGATCAGCAGAGACAAAGGAAAGCTGATATAACGGAATGAATATTTCGGCTGTAAAACTTGACATAAAAGATAAGGGAGAACAATTCCTCTCGACTACTGTACCATGGGTCCTATCCAATCAATCAAACTCTCTTTCTGACTGTGTTCCCGAGACAGTTTCACGAGAATTTATTCGATAATACTCTAATAAACGCAACAAAAATCAGGCTCTTATTTCCATTTCTGAATCGAAAGAAACCTTCGATATCGAGTAACACGAATGAATATACCTTAAGGAAATTTTATTCTTCCCTTCCGGAAGGTTGATTATTTTACGTAATTCTAAAGATTTTCGCGGTGGGAATTGAGGAAATGACAAAGAAAATTTTTGTTTGTTTTTTTGGCACTGTTTAACCCTTAGAAGCATGGTGGTAACCCACGTTACCGCCTCGATTTTCTTGAATTTTTCTAATTTATTTACTTTTTAACGTATTCAGATCCAGTTTTTTGCACTTTTCAGTTACTTGAGTAATAGAAGAACATAAAAATACAGTCCAATTAGCATGATTGTTTATAATATAAGATTGATAAATGAACAAACTAAACGAAATGACGTGTTTTTCGGAAAAATTCATTTTTGGAGAATCAATCCGAAGAAATAACTTGAAATTTCATACACCAGGGTTTTTGGAATCGCTGATGACGAATCTGGAATCAGATTTTCGAAATTCAAAATGGCGGATCCAATATGGCGGACTAAAAAATTAAAAATATCGCTCGAGCTTTGAAATTTTGTACATTGGGGTTTTCGGGGTCGCTGATAACGAATATGCAATCAGAATTCCGAAATTCGAAATGGCGGACCAAGATGGCGGACGCCAAAACGTAACTGCACGAGAATGTTGCTGAAAATTTTCGTACAGTCACGTTTTGGCGTCCGCCATCCTGGTCCGCCATCTCGAATTTCGAAATTCTGATTCCAGATTCGTTATCAGCGACCCCAGAAACCCCCGAGTAACAATTTTCGCGATCATACGATCATTCAAAAAATGTATGCTTCAAAGGGTTAATGCATACATTTACATAGTATAATCTGGAAAAAATTGGTTGGTGAGTGATTATCGTAAGTTTTATTTTGATCCTTCTGGAGGAAAGCAGCCGGAGCAGTAATACGAGAAGAGAGAGAGAGATGTGGAGCAAAAAGGTAATTGCGTTCTCCTTCGGTAATTAAATTTACCTATTAGGTGGCAGCGGGTCAAAGTTTAATCGAACGACTAATGAGCTGAACGACTACTGAACGAGGCTAAATTACGTGGCTTTTGGGGGAGCGTATATCACAATTTTTATTCCTAAGGGTATAAACTGGTATATTTTTTTTTTTGGGAGTCGAAATATTTACAGGACTTAATAAGTTGTGATGAAGAAGCTTCAAGATAGTGAAAAATAAGTGTACCCCTTTAATCCTTTAGGCCAGAAGCTGTTTGGTATACTTAAACAATAAACAAGCCTCAGGAAAATAGCATATACATACATCCGGTTTTTGTATAGTTGGCAGGCAGACACGATAGTGTCGAACAACATTTTTCTACATTTGATGTAAGCTGTGGCGGTCTCAAAGTTGATCTGGTTCATTCGGGAACCTATTATGCAGAGTGCAATGTCTGTCGCATGAAGCCCTTCCCAACCGGCTTTCAAATCATTTACAAAAAACACTCCGATTCTGTAACTCGTTATTTTTGTTTTATTAACTTGTCGTTGTTGTCAACTCTACTGCGCAAAAAAAAAAAAAAATTAAACAAAAATAAATGCTGATTGAAGATATTTACGAAAACCAGGCAGATGGGATGATATGATGCTTTATTTCATTAAAACGTTTTATTCGATACATGATCTTGCATTTTATATGCAAAAAAAAAAAAAAATTAAAAATTGAGGTCAGGGATGTTGAAAAATGTTGATAGTCTCGTTTTTATACGCAAAACAAACTTCCAAGTGGGTACCTTTTCAGTAAACAGCCCCTGTCATGGTCGATCATTACCTTTTCAATTTGGACTACATGCTGTGTAGGTCCTTGAAGGTATTTCGATATTTTTTTTTTTTTTTTATTAACATTATAGCCACATATGAATAGATGACGGTGTCCCTAGAAATGGGATCCAGTATAGCCACAAGCGATGTGTTCTGCATTAATGGGGACGTGGTTAAACTTTTGAGTAGGCAAAAGTTGCTCGGCTTGGACTAGGAAATCGACCTTGATGGGGCCACGTAGTTGGACGACGAGACGGATCTCCGTCCCGAGGAGTTCGTGGAGGCAGGTCGTGCGCCGCTTACGAAAAACGCGCGTCGGTAGACCGTCGCTTATCGCCCATCGCTAGCAATTTATAACCAGCTGAGATCTGACTCAATTTTAAGCTAGGACTGAGACAGGCTTGCCTTCACCATTTTTTCTTTTTTTTTTTTCTTCTTTCACAGTTATCTTTCTATTACTTTTGCAATCTCTGAAGAGGAAACGGTGGAGTCTTTCCACCCCTCCCCCACCCCCTACCTCTCGCCGCCCAAGAACATTATTATCACTCGTACATACCCATCCTCAAAGTTCATGGATTTAACCCTTAGAAGCATGGTGGTAACCCACGTTACCACCTCGATTTTCTTGAATTTTTCTAATTTATTTACTTTTTAACGTATTCAGATCCGGTTTTTTGCCCTTTTTAGTTACTTGAGTAATAGAAAAACATAAAAATACAGTCCAATTAGCATGATTGTTTATAATATAAGATTGATAAATGAACAAACTAAACGGAATGACGTTTTTTTCGGAAAAATTCACTTTTGGAGAATCAATCCGAAGAAATAACTCGAAATTTCATACATCAGGGTTTTTGGGATCGCTGATGACGAATCTGGAATCAGATTTTCGAAATTAAAAATGGCAGATCCAATATGGCGGACTAAAAAATTAAAAATATCGCTCGAGCTTTGAAATTTTGTACGTTGGGGTTTTCGGGGTCGCCGAGAACGAATATGGAATCAGAATTCCGAAATTCGAAATGGTGGACCAAGATGGCGGACGCCAAAACGTAACTGCACGAGAATGTTGCTGAAAATTTTCGTACAGTCACGTTTTGGCGTCCGCCATCTTGGCCCACCATCTCGAGTTTAGAAATTCTGATTCCAGATTCGTTATCAGCGGCCCGAAAACCCCAATGTACAAAATTTCAAAGCCCGAGCGATATTTTTAATTTTTTGGTCCGCCATATTGGATCTGCCATTTTGAATTTCGAAATTCTGATTCCAGATTCGTTATCAGCGACCCCAAAAACCCCCGAGTAACAATTTTCGCGATCATACGATCATTTAAAAAATGTATGCTCCAAAGGGTTGGCAACAGTGTCGTTAATAAACGTTCGGTAAAATTTAATCGTGATTTGAAGACGGCTCGGTGAAGTCTGTATAGCTCGAAAATGATCGGAGTTCAATAATATTCATATAAATATATTTTTCGTTTAACGGTTAATATCGTTCGGTAAAAAAAATTAATAACCGGTTCTGGGTTTCGTAATAAATAAAGGTTACTGCCATTTCGTCACAAAACCTTTTAGTTCTACCCACAAATCTTAATTAAGTTTACGTCGTGAAAATTTCATGGGGGAAAATGGGATATAACTTTCCCTCGCGGCAACTCAGTTTACGATTAATAATGCCCATCTTAATAACTTTTACTCACGAATACTGCATGATCATACTAAGGAACCGATAGGCTCACCAAGACTTCGATTATACTGAGTTTATCTTTCCTTACTGATATTCTGTTCACTTGACTGCAGATTCTTTTGACATTTTGAATATAATTAAATTTTTATGCAGTCATTTATCAGGTAAAGACTGTATCTCTATCGACTCTTTCACCGAACTTAGATTACAGTTCTAGTTTCATAAAAAAATGGTCTCAAAATTGGGCTATCTTCGCAACAAGACACAGCGATTAGTGAATTTCTATTCAACATATTATGCAGAAGTGATTCCCAAATCGATGCAATCGGATCAATCGACTGCGAAATAATCGGTAAATTAACAAAGTAATATTAGACAAGCAATTTTCACGCATTTGCAGCAGTTCCGCACAAGTGCCACTCACGGCCTGCCTAGACCTATGAGGTTCCCCCACTACTTTGGACTCTGTCAGTATCGAGAGCCGTAAAACCCGCGCTTTTTGAATAGCCAATGTCAATTGCCTTTGAATTCGACAAAGATAATCGACTATTTTTAATCAGAGTTTTGATTGACGAACTTTTCTACTACTCTTCGTAGACCAACTACACACCAGTTCACTCTTAAAGCCTTCGGTTTAAATGTATACGAGTAGATCATGGATTGCTACTAAACATAGTTGACCAAAAATCATTACTGCATCCTTGAAAGCAAATTCACGAACGTTTGTTTGTCGACGATTTATTCTTCTCTCCAAATTAGCGGATAGACAGAATAATTAATGATAAAATTGAATGGGTTAATTAATTTCACCTTAATTATGCTCGTCTCAAAGAGAGGAATTCCGCACGGTTAAAAGAGCTTTGATTTTGGCGAAAATAATAAAAAAAAAAAAAAAAAATTTATAATAAAACGAGGAGACACTCCTTTGATCCACCGCCGAGGGTTTGAATGAAAATTAATGGAAATACAAGAGCGCGCGTAAGACCCACCCAATCAGAGTTATATGGTTATAATTTTCCGTTTCTAAAACGTGGGTTAACGAAGTGGCACACGGTCCCGACTCGAGAATTGGTGTGAAAAAAACGTGAGGCGTACTGAAAAAAAAAAAAAAAAAAAAAAACTGTCCAGCGTTGTAATTCTGCGAGTCGAACACTCCTAAATGAAATCGCAATTATATAAATTGGCGAGCACCGTTGCAGCCATTTCGCCTTCCTTTTTTCCTGGCAATAAAATAATCGCGGGATTAGCGTATAAACGGGCGGAATGGACAGCCAACCAACTACATACCCATCGCGGATACAAAATGCCCGCCTCCACCTCCGCTTCAGGCAACGAAAACGTGGTCCGAATTTCCGAGCGGAAAAGTGAAAAACTTCCCTCTTTAAGCTACATCTAACCCGTGTCAGAGACCCGCGCGTGACAACTTATCCCCTTTACTTCCCGAGCATCGTGGTGTGTATATGTACATAAATTATACATAACATAGACGTAGAGGTTTCAGGGTAAGATTATGTGTTAAGTAGAACTAATTTAGTGGAATATCTTATACAGCTATTCGGATATTTATACATTTTTCTTTGCTTTGGGTTCACCATTTAGAAAAAAAGTATGTATACCGACATTTAATGCCACTTTCGGCAATCGGGGATATACAGTCGTATGAGATTTACTCACAGTATGGTGATGAACACAGATGATCAAAATCCATAGCTAACTGTCGAGAATCATTGTCTCTTTTTCCCACGCAAAACGATCTTTAAAACGAATTTTTTGTCCCACTTGATCCGGCTAATAGGTTTGACTTTTTCCGAAGATGGTTTCACTTTCAAGCTTCAGATGTGATCAGTTGATTGGTTTGTTTCCCATTGACAATATACAAAAATTCACTTCGTGAGCAGAGAATTTTTGAAATGTAACATTTGGTGACTGCGGTGGGATGTTCAAATTTTCTAAGAATATTTCAAATCGCATAATTTGGTTCATCAAACTCGAAAACCTGATGCCTTCAGGAACTCTCCGTGGGCTAAATCATGTTGCAAATGCAGAATCACTTAACAAAAAAGCGAATATCTTATACGTTTTGATTTTTGTTAATCGGCGAAACTTTAAATTTCTTCTTCCAGCTTTTGAGATATTTTACAGAGTTTATTTGGTATAAATTTCACCTATCGTCAGTGTTACGTGAGATATATACAACTACCATATGCCATGGTGACCTACTAGGTTGTTAAAAATTAATTGCGGAGCATATACAGCTGCATGACGAAATTACCGGTTATCCGACAGTCGTAGTTGCTGTTCCGAGTTACGTATCTATAATTTATTTATAGTGGTAAAGTTGATGGGCCGAAATCTCTATAATTCGAACCATGTACTACCATGCAAGGATAAAAGCATGATGTGACATCCGATGTGCAAAATCAATTACGTATCTGAGAATGACAAATTATTTAGTTTGAAAGAAAAGAAATGAATGAAATATAATCAACAAAAAATGAATGAATGAATAAAAATAAGAATATAAACGCGATCATTAATAAAGTGTTTTGTTATCGGTCTATGTAATCATTATTTATTTACTTTATCGATCGTTTTGCTTATTTTTCAACAAACCATGGCAGTTTAATTTTCACAATTTTACGTATTATACACAACGTTATGGATTAACAATTAAAACTAAAAGTCGATAACATACATTGTGACTAACGTTTGAAAACAACTTTGTCCGATAGCTGAGCATGGATCAATAACAAAAACACAGTGATGTCTCATGGAAGGTAGGTAGTTGGATAAACATCACAAATACAAACGGCATGGCTAAAATTACGGAGCTTATAAAAGCCCGGTCGCGGCCGGTCGCGGTCGCAGTCAGGACGAATAAACCATCTGATCAAAACAAGGTTGATAAAACGCATTTCTGTACCTACTACGCAAGTAGACGTAAAAGCCAAAAACAGTATAAACAAGGTAAAGTGATTTGGCAAAATTTCCCCTCATAGAATGTGATATAATTGAGGTGTTATCTACTCGCTCGGTATAAGCGTGCAGGAAAACATAACCGGCATTAATGGGCTTTCTCTCTTCCTCTTTTTGTTACTTGCCTTAATCTTTCTCTCTCTCTCTCTCTCTGTTTTTCTCTTACTTGTTTGGTCTCTGCCCGTTGTTTTTATTTTTTTAGTTTTTTGTTTATGTTTTTTGTACAGGAGCTGAAATAGCTCGCATGGCAATAAATATCAGGCTACATCCACACCGCTAGAATATAGTATCTCTATTCTGTTGCATGCGGAATTGCGCAAACGCAAACAGCCGCCGTGGCGCAAGACCAACCGCTTGCACAGATTGGACCAAACTAGGGCTGGTGTAACCTGCGAGATTTTACGATTAACGTACCAACATCTGCTTTCACGCTCAACTTCTGATTAATATTTATGACGCGCTCTACAACATCGCCTAATTACTCGCTCAAGTAATTTTATACTTCAGACTTTGGATTATCCTAAATTAACCTAATAAACAAATAAGGCAATCGGCGGATAAACGGTACCCCAAAACAGTGCGAAACGTACAGCACTGAAATTATTTTACAATACTAAGCGCTTTCATTGCGTATGCAATTATTCAAAAGAGTTTTACGTATTATTGTGGTATATGGATAGCAGAGTTTCAAAGAATGGTGAATAAAAAAAATAAAGTACAAATATTCATTCAAAAACAAAAATCCATAATTTGGTGCTAAGAACCAGAACACGAATTTGTATTGAAATGAATAAAACAGACTGGGCGAATCAATTCATTACTTGTTAATATGTCTTCATGATTAATTAACTACTTGCTTGGCTTCGGCCAAATGAATTAACTTCATTTCGATGAGATTTTTCAATTTCACTACAACCATAATTTATAACCTGAGAACTTTTCAGCATTGCTAGCACCCGTCGCTAGATTATATGACAATGACTTGTTGCCTGTTTGCATGCGCTGTATATGTTTATCGGAAATATTGTCCCTTAGTGCAATGCTTCTGTATCAAGAATACAATTGCAATCAGAAATTCTGTTAGCTAAATCCCCCCCCCCCCATTAGAGCCATGTGAGGCAAGAATGCGCATTTTTTCTTTGAATTGTTATAAAATTGGAAATTTTAAGTGAAATGAAATGTAACAAAAACATTCATTTTAACTCTCAATCACCACACTGGGTTACGGTCACCCAGTCCATGACTCTGTCGGATTTTCTGAATATGAAAAAGTCTTGGAACGAAAAAAAAAAAAATTACACGAAGAGTAAAAATGGTAAGTTTTTTGATATAACATGTACATTTTTCGTAACTTTACAGAAGTGGGAGTGCAGGTGATACAGGGTTCATATACAGTTTCTTTTCAGCGAAACGGTACTTTGTGAAATAATTTTTGAAGTTAGAAACCGCGGGGCCTCTATGTTGGGGTGCGAGACTGATAGCTTCACTTTTAAGTACTGGAAGATCTATAAAAGCTTTGACTTTCGTCTATATAACCATTTGCGTGAAAGTTATTCGCTATTCGGTATATCGTCTCTGCGCTATTTTTCATACACAAGTTTTTCGCAACTTTTCTCTATATTCAATTTGCGTTCGCGGCGAACTCCGGATCTCGCTTCCCTTACTCTCTCTCTCTCTCTGTCTTTCTCATTCTCACTTCTCTTATCCCATACAGAGCCTCTTGATGGTAATAAGATGTAAAACGTATGCGACCCGTATTAACATAGCTCGCTCGTGTACTACGGCCAATATACACTGCCGCCCCGAATCTCACACAAGATAATTCCGGGACACCCTTGCCTTGCATCTCGAGGCCAGGTCGAGTGTCTCGAGTGATGGATTATATATTTAGATATCCGTCTCACACTTCGAATTGGGAAAGTGCTTTTCCCTCTGACAGGGAATCTACAAGATATTTTCAGGTGCTAAATATACCGCAGGGTGGTCCAAACCACATTGCCAAATAGAATGAGTTCAAGTTCATTTTATTTTTTTTATTCATATCTATGTATATCGGTCATTGGTCCACTAGACCTTGACCACTAATGTCTAATATCTATATAAATTTGTATCTGACTGTCAGTTGCGCTCAATAATTGCTCAACTTTGCCGCGTGCTCACCAGGTGGCTACAGCCCAACTTCTCTCGCACGAGAGAAGTAAGTGGAACAGTTGATAGGGTCAGCGAGTGGCATTTTGAATTCCTAAAACATTGGCCGTATTTTTGAAGAGTTACATTAACTCGGAATTAATGTCCTTGTGCAGAAATGATGAGGTTTGGCAGTTTAAATTGTCTTCTTTTCATTACGCAATATTACTTCAGTATGTCGTTATAGAGACCGTGCGCGTGTACAACTAGCGCCACCAAATTGTCCCTACCGGTAGGAGTGCTTCAAAACGATTGGTTCATTTGTTCGCGCCAAGCCCTTGATAGGCTGATTTTGCCTGCCGCTTGGGACAAATTTCGTCGATAGTGTCTGATTTGGCGCTGACATAGGTTCACGCACGGTCTTTATAGATCTGTATTGCAAGACGTAAAAAGATGAAATTTGTTCGCCTTTGATCAAATGGAATTGAATAAATAGACTTGATGGCATTTAGTCGATAACATCAATAGATTCGTTTATCTACAATACAGGCCCACAAAAAAAAAAAGTTATTTGAACTTTTGACGAGACTGGACTATTCTTATTTATTTTTCGACACTGAATCCGAATACGAAGTCAAATTCGGGGGTTCCCCTGCTATTTTGAGAGAACAACCGCTAAAAACATGATTTTTCATGGTTTGTTTATGGTTTTTTGGAATTTATTAAAAAATTACGAATGATAACGTTAATCTGAATTCAAATTCGACTTCTATTGATGAAAATACGTCGAAAACTATATTTTGGTTATTTTTTTCGCTCGAAATTGCGATCGTATTTTTCAAATACATTCCATCTTTTTCGAACATAAGATCATTTGAATCCGCAGTCTTGTCAGATGCGTTTCTGTTACAATTGGTAAATTATAATTACGATCGAAAATGCGAACGGAAAAAAAAAAAAAAAATACAGTTTTCAACGTATTTCGATCCGTAAAAGTCGTATTTGAATTCAGATTAACGTTATTATTCATCGTATTTTATTAAATTGAAAAAAAACCATAAACAAACCATGAAAAAACATGTTTTTTGCGTTTTTCTCGCAAAATAGCAGGGAGACCCCCTAAATTGACTTCGGATTCAGATTCAGCGTCCAAAAATTACATAAAAAATAGACCTGTCTTGTCAAAAGTTCAGATAACTTTATTTTTTTTTTGTGGGCCTGTGTAATTAAATATCGGGATTTTTAAGCATAAAAACATGACAGCTTCAGGACTTCAGTCAGACTTTTGCGCCTCCATCCATAGCCTTGTGAAGTCTACGCGCAACATATGCGTAGTGCGTATTGAAGTTTTGGAGCGGAGCTAATTTGAGCGTCTATAATATGTATTGTGTATTGTTAAACATGAAAGCTTTTCGGTATACTTCTTTTCCTGTTGCGCAGTGGAATTTTCATCAGCAATCTTTTTCTCTCAATTTCTCCGTGCTTAATTGGATACAGCTACTTTATGCCAGGATAAATTGGCGCACTTTTTCATTCGCGTGAAACCGTTGGGGGTATATATAGCTGAAAGCCAGGCGAGGATACGCTAACGCGGCAGATTCTCTCTGAAATGAAAATAATGTAAAGAGAGAAACGGAGAGAGAGAGAGAGAGAGAGAGAGAGAGAGAGCGAGAGAGATATAGAGAAGGGTAGAGAGATGGACATAAAAGAAGAGCGTGAGCCTGGACTCACCAGAGGACACAGAGCCCGGATTCACCGAATCACGTGGCTTGTAGTAGGTATAGGTGTGCTTTAAAGGTATACGGTGCCAATTTGGCTTAGGCCTACCCCCTGTACGCTTGTTAAAATTAATTAATTCGTTCCAAGAGAGAGAGAGAGAGAAGAGCAGAAGAAGAGAACCGGCGAGAGTCGGCGAGACAGAGCAGCGAAAAATTCAGTCAAGAATATAAAAATCGCAGAAGAAAGAAGGAAAAAAAAATAAAAACCAGAAGAAATTACTTGACATATAAATAAGCACAAACGGGTAGTCATGTTATGATGACAATTCGCTTGTATACGTGATTCACGACCAAAGAATAAATGTAAATTTGTTTTTATTGTCGTGTTGATGATGAGGCGTCAAAAACGCAAAAAAGGCCAACGCTGCGCGAATTCAAATTCAATTCCGAACACATACGTCCAAAAAAATATACGTTTCATGCGAAAATAGAGACTAGAGATGGTTTTTACATTGTTACGAAAAACATTACATTACGAAAAATGTAAAAACCATCTGTAGACTCTATTTTCGCATGAAACGAACAGTTTTTTGGATGTATGTGTTCGGTATTGAATTTGAATTCGCGCAGCGTTGGCCTTTTTTGCGTTTTTGACCCCTGGGCTCGGATAATAATCGAAATGTGTCACATTGTATCAAAAAGAGGTGGGCGACTAGGGATGGGACTTAAGGCCATCCATTCCATACAATGTAACGAAAACGGGGCCGGGGAGACACATTTCGATGATTATCCGAGCCCAGGCGTCGAAAACGCAAAAAAGGCCAACGTAGCGCTTATTCTATTTCAATTCCAAATACATACGTCCAAAAAAAATTTCGTTTCATGCGAAAATAGAGCCAGCGTTTGGTTATTTCCTTTTTCCATTGTCTAAATGGTTTTTCATTGTCCTTGGCTTTTGACAATGGAAAAAAGAAAAAACCAAACGCTGGCTCTATTTTCGCATGAAACGAAAATTTTTTTGGACGTATGTGTTTGGAATTGAAATAGAATTCGCGCTATGTTGGCCTTTTTTGCGTTTTCGACGCCTGGGCTCGGATATTAATCGAAATGTGTCTCCCGCGCCCGTTTTTCGTTACATTGTATGGAAAGAAAGTGGGCGACTACGGATGGGCCTTAATCATCGATTTTGATTATTCAAGAAGTTGAATGAAGAATGTTAATTTAACGGTCACATTTTTTTTTTTTGGCTCAATGCTGAAGATCCTTTTAATTCAGACTTTTCGCATGCTGCAAAGGCGCACTTTAAAATTCAATTACCATGCAGTTTTACGGTCAGACGGATTCTCGATAGTTTTTAAAAAGTTCAGTGACATAGTAACTGCAACGGCAAGTTGAGAGGTGGGGAAAAAATAAATTTTCCACTATCAAAAAGATAAATCTGATAAATATGAAAAAAATTATATAAAAAGTGAATAAAACGGGTGTATGAAAATTGCGAAAAAAGTAAACAAAAATGAAAATGGAAAATACAAGGAGGGCTCTCGTCTGCTGTATGTACGCACACAAATACATGGCACATTGCTTTTTCAGATATATAATGTGGTGTGCGCGTGTAAGACTCGAGCTGCACATAGAATTCCATATTGTATAAGGTGCAGCGTACGATGTGAGGGTACAGTGGCTTTGAGATGGTCATAGCCAAGAAATTAAAGTTACAAAGCTGGCGAAACTTTTTAACTTACTATCGTCGTACCGACGAAACTTTTGCCGTTATTGTGCCTCTCGACTTTAACTTGAATGAACGAGTATAGCGTCTAGCTACGAAAATTCTATAACATTTTATATGATATATACAGGGTGAGTTTTCTCTGATATCCCATGAAGAGGCAGAGGCTTATCATCGCAATCGCTGAACCTCTTTCTATTATCGTCATATCGAGAAACCCCAATTTTATTTTACGCGCTGTAAAAACTAATGATTTTCAACAAGTACGCATAGGAAGGGGCGAATCGTTTGCAATGATAAGCCCCTCCTTCATGCGATACCAGAGAAAACTCATCCTGTATACAGGGTGGTTCATTTAACGTGAGCATCTCAAATATCTCCGTTGCTTGTGGAGTAGCGAATAAAATTTTGAGAGATGATTTACTTGATTTCAAGAGGCTAATACAGTGGTGAAAAATTCATCATTTTTGCGTTCTCAAGGTGATCAATGATTTTTCAAATGAAATCATGTATTTGTCCTTATACTGAGGTTGTAGCTGACATTAAAACGAATTCAACAACTTAGAATGTCATGATATTCGAATGACTTTTTACCCAAACACACTAAAAATACAGGGTGACCCAGAACCCACGGGCCACTTTGAATAGGCATATTCCCTGTCGAATTCTAAGACTGAAATTTCTATACGAAAACTCTCTAAGGCCAACTGTTCTCGAGTTATTGAAAATCGCAATTGACCAATCAGAGCGTTTCTCTATGACCGTAACTATGGAGCAAATGACCTGGAGCACTAAAACTATGGAGCGATTGACCTAGACGGTCCATAACTATAGAGCGAATTACCCGGACGGCTAAAACTATGAAACGGTTGACATGAACGGCCAAAAACTATGGAGCGGACAACCTGGACCGCTAAAACTATGAAGTAGTTGACTAGAAAGACGCTCTGATTGGTCAATCGCGATTTCTGATAACTCGAGAACCGTTGCCCTCAGAGAGTTTTTGTAAAGGAACTTTCGTCTCAGAATTTGACAAGGAATATGTCCATTCAATGTGGCCCGTGGGTTCTGGGTCACCCTGTATACTGCCAATTCGAACATATGTTCAGATCAATAGTAAGACTTTTGTGATCACATGCGAAATCCTTTGAAATTTAATAATCTTTACGTAGTGATAAGTATCAAAGTGTGATGATGAATAAAAATAATGAGTAAATGAATAAAAAAAACGGTTATTAGTTAAGCCCTTATATTATAATAATATCTTGGTTATTCCATGAATGAAACGCAGTGACTGTAATAATGAATACCGCTGGTTAGCCGATGGCCCGAGGCATAAGAGCTATATGAGGAGTTGAGTGGCGATATTTCGCACGCGAGTTATCGCTGGGTGATATAAAGCGTGGGTAGAACAAGCCGCGTAAAGTTTTAATTATTTTAGGTAATATTTTAAGTTTCTTAATTACGCCGTATTAACTTAACACTGGCAAATTAGTTCGGCCCGGCCACCAGCCACCAACCACCAGCTACGGGAAACTTTTGTCCGGTAGGTACCCCACTAGCACCAAGTTACCATAGGCAAACAACACGATGCTGAAAAGGCGAGACCTTCCCTTCCTTTCCCTTTCCCTTTCCCTTTTCCTCGCTTTTCCCTTTTCCATCCCTTCCCTTTCGTTGTTGCAGGACAGGGGATGATGCTAGGCCAAGTTGTGACGGAGGCTGGTAAAATAACCGAACTTTTTTACGAGCCAAAAGGCGCGTTCTTCAGTAAGGTACAAGTCTCTGTACCCATATATTGTTACAGGGTAAACCCGAAAAATATTTCTTAATAATTGCGTCCCGGCCACGCAATTAGTCGATTCAATTAAACAATTTTTTTTCTTTTTTTTTTTTCTTGTTCCTTTCCTTTGCAACTTATTTCTATTTTTATTTTCAGGACAAAATTAATTCAGTCCTCGTGAACAGCTCCTCCGTGATTTTTTTTTAATTTTTTTAATTTTTTTTTCTCAATTCGCTACATAATTATTCTTGCCCCGCACACAATTCTATAACAGGCACGAATTAAGCGGGACAGGTATAATGCCTGCGGGAAAAAAATGACTTCCTATATATATATACATATTACATCTATATATAGGTATATATATATACATAAATGTAGGTATAATTACTCAGATAATGCGGTATATAATGAGCAAAAAGCCCTCTGGGCTGAAATTTTCAATAATCTTTTTAATTATGCCGCGAAACTTCTCTCGTATAAATTTTACGGACCTGCACCACCGGAAATTCAAAATCCAAATGCGCGGTATGTTGCGTGCGGAGATATACAAAAATCATATTATTATTCACTCAGAGTAAAGGAATTATTGCTTTACCTGAATGTCTGTGAAAAAAAGAAAAAAGAAAAAACGAGAAACAAATTGCTTTTTTAAATACATCATAAATTGGTGAAATTAAGAACGTAAAAAATTAAGAAAAAAACATTAAAAATAGAAAACTTCGAGCTTTGAATTCATCATTGCTGAAGATTGTTGCGATATTAATTGTACGTCACAAAAAAAAAAAAAATTCAGAATTTTTTTGAACATACATTTTGCAGTCATTCGTTTGTATATCTGCACAGCTAAGTGAGTCAAAAATGATAGCAGACGAACGTTGAAGAGACAATCCTTAGAGTTGGAATTACATACTTCAAGATAATTTGTTTAACATTTGTTTGTATAACTTTTTTGTCGCTATACGTAATAACGTTTTGAAGAAAGGCATTTCTTTTTCGAGAGATTCAGCTGGATTGTTAATTAGTTTGTAAAAATGGTGTACTTTCGTGAAATATATTGGATAAAGCTTAATAGAATTTGTATAAATTGTTCGAAGTTTTTTCCAGTACTTATGGGATTCGTGTAAAAAAAAATATTAATGAATTATAATTAAGAATATGAAATTAATAAATTTGATAATATTATTGAGAGTACCGTTTCAACCTAATCAACATTTATTGATATGGACTATAAATAAGCATTCAATAGTATTTAAGGGGGATGGACACTACGGTGTGTGAAGAAACACAACCCAAAAAGGACCACCGTTGGATCAATCTTGAAATGTTTGGTCCTCTATGGTTCATAGGAGATGCCTCTATGGTATGAATGCAGGGATTTTTGATATTGCAAGAATTACTTGAGTTATTCAATTTGAAAAAAAAAAAAAATCTGCAATTTTTCAATTACTATCAGACTAAAAGCAATATATGATGTAAAATATGTATAATCAGGGTCGAACCATCCTTAGACACCATGATTTTCTTTTTAGAAATTTCAACTTCTCCAAAGGTGTAGATACCTACTCAAAATACTAAAATGCACGCGCATTGTATTAAAGATGTGTGTTTTCGAGTATTTTTCATCATCCATATCTACGATATACCAAATGTTATTTAGTTGGGATATCGGTAAATAAATACTAAAAAATAGTCTTAAATCTAAATATTTGGGGAAACGACAATGCGTATTTGATCAAAATAGAGGTTAGCATTGGTATTTTTACACGACCCTAGCGTGACGAGGTCCGCTTTATTTCCTAACGATAGCGAACGATGTTCATTATTGTTCAATTTATTAATACCCTCAGCAATTATTTTTGGCTGTATATCGACCTACAGGTATCCAGCTTGTAATCCAGTCGAGTACAGCTGCTGAAATTATTCCACTCTTTCCCCAACGGGCCATAATGGACGCACTAAGAGTTTATCTAGTCATTAGCGTTCAAAGCGAGTAAAAATGGTTTATCAAATTTATCGTATAATCGTTCGAGTCAATTCAGCTACGTTTGTATGTATGAAAGCCTGCGGAATACCGTGCGAATTAAAACATTTCAACGCAGCTAAATTCCCGCAATCGCTTGTCCATCCTTTTTAATGGCATTACCCATGGATAGCTGAGCGCGAGCGTGCGCGGAAGCTCGTAACTCTTTCTATCATTTTCGCGTTTTTCATGATAATTCAGTTTATCGGCAGTCATTTTACAGACGAAGGATGTATTCCCGTCGCCTCTTTCGCCGGATTTTAAATTTCTTCGTCAGTATTGGAAAGAATAGCCTTGAAAGTGGGCCATTTTTCGTGACAGCGCACAGCGACGAGTAAATTTTTTTTCAACATTCTGCGCAAGCCATGTCCTAAAGACATCATTCACTTTTGATTAAAGACCTAAATCAATGCGATCGGTAGAACGACTGAGGAGTAATCAGTAAAATAGCGAAGCATCGAACAAGCAATTGCAGCTGCGCGCCAGCGCTTCCTTAGGCCCACGCGCACTGGGACGTATGCGGTACCCCCACCACTTGGGACTCAATCAGCGCGCGCAGCCACAAAGTCCGCGCTTTTTGACTGACTAGTCAACGTCTTCGATTTTGATGCTTCTAATGAGAGAATGAAAAATCAATTAGACAGCGAGTGTTTGATTCAATATTATTTATAATGTCTGCAAAATATGTGATGAAATTGTCTCAAAAATAACGAATCACGTGTCAGTGTAATAAGCTTGCAGGCGCAGTCGCCGGTAGAGAAACTTGTAAATAAGTTTTGCACGCAACTCTTAATACCTCTCTGGTCTGCACGGATGAAAGTGGTAGCAGGTAAAACTTCCTGGAGAACCTAACTTTTTTTTTTTTTACACATCTACCATCTCATATTTACTCTTTTACCCCTACTCACTCGAAAAGAACGAACCACCGCCAGCTTCATTTACTCCACGTACACCTAATCCGAAAAGTTTTCTTTTTTTCTACTTGTTTCGTCGACGAAATGAACAGCTCGTCATAGCTTTGATTTGTTCTTCATTTTTCTATTCCGAATGGTATGGAGAATTCAAAATTTCAGGATGTACAATTATAATGTCTCTCTGGATAAGATTTAACCCTTTAAAGCATACATTTTTTGAATGATCGTATGATCGCGAAAATTGTTACTCGGGGGTTTTTGGGGTCGCTGATAACGAATCTGGAATCAGATTTTCGAAATTCGAGATGGCGGACCAAGATGGCGGACGCCAAAACGTGACTGTACGAAAATTTTCAGCAACATTCTCGTGCAGTTACGTTTTCGCGTCCGCCATCTTGGTCCGCTATTTCGAATTTCGGAATTCTGATTCCATATTCGTTATCAGCGACCCCGAAAACCCCAATGTACAAAATTTCAAAGCTCGAGCGATATTTTTAATTTTTTAGTCCGCCATATTGGATCCGCCATTTGAATTTCGAAAATCTGATTCCAGATTCGTCATCAGCGATCCCAAAAACCCTGATGTATGAAATTTCAAGTTATTTCTTCGGATTGATTCTCCAAAAATGAATTTTTCCGAAAAAAAACGTCATTTCGTTTAGTTTGTTCATTTATCAATCCTATATTATAAACAATCATGCTAATTGGACTGTATTTTTATGTTCTTCTATTACTCAAGTAACTGAAAAGTGCAAAAAACCGATCTGAATACGTTAAAAAGTAAATAAATTAGAAAAATTCAAGAAAATCGAGGTGGTAACGTGGGTTACCACTATGCTTCTAAGGGTTAACCGAACTTCAATAGATAAGTACCTCATTGAAACTAATTTCATAGGTAATCCCATTACAAAAATTGTATCCCACGTTTAATCTGCTACTTGGTTAAAGCATAAGTAAGAGTATAACAGTCGCAGTCTAATCCAGATACGTTCAAAAACCTTGATGTATCTTCCATTATGACCGTTTGATTTCAGTAAAGTCGAATCTATCGCAGGTAGGTATATCGTCGTAGAAATTTCTGAATTGAGGCAGTGTACGATCATCTGTGGCTTAGCTACTGCAGGATAAAGTTTCCGAAGCAGCGATAGAATAACCAACATTTCACAAGGGAGCTTGCAGTACGTTATTCCAGATCACATCTTATCTGCCAGACAACCGCTATTCCACTCACTTTATTTGAGCTCCTTGCACAGAAAATTACATCGCCTCATCTCCCCTGCAAGCTCAGTCTATTTTCTCTGTTGGACAAAGCCATGTTTTTATTTTTCTTCTTTATTTTCATATACCCGCCATTTTGATTGCATATTATATAACATGTCCGCCATCCAAGAGTTTTAAATTCTTGGAAGTTCCTATAGAGATGTTGTATAAGCGTCTGAAAGCTTGAAAGCCTTGTCACGCTTCTACGTTTGACGTAATCTGTGATTTATGTTACCACTTTGATGCGGATGGCTTGATTGGCGAAGACAATATGTGGGGCTATCCCAAAGTGAGCAGAATGTCACACACTGACCTTTTTCCCATTGTTTAACGCGGCTTGGTATTCAACCGAAAGATGCCAGGCAGAAATTTGGATCATTCTGTTGGTAATGGGGAGGTAGGTACCTTAGCCGACAGCGGGCGTACTGGACCCATGAACCAGGAACAACAACTGTTTCAAAACCGCACTTTGAGAAAAAAAAAATTGCTTCAGAATCAGGTCCTATCATTTAAAAAGTTGAGCGTTAATTAAGTGTACGGATACTTCAGATCAATGGAAGAGTAGAAATAAATAAAGTGTGGTATTCAGTATCTAATTGATATTTGACATGGCTCTCGAGGATAACCCATGTGAGCCATTCCACGTCAAACCGGACAAAATAAATCAAAAATTGACCTCGATGTTATCGATTTCGCTATAATTTTTTTTACGGGTTCTATGGAACGAATAAATTGATCAAACGATTTTTTTTTTTTTTTTTCGGCCCCTATTTTTTAAGTTACACGGGGGTGAAATTCAGGAAAAAGAGCCAAAAATCGAAAACATACTCCCCTTCAAACGGTCATATCTTTGGTTGTATTTGTCCTAGAGACTTCACTCAAGAACCATTTTAAAGCTATTGAATGACAGTATTATTATATATTTATTTCGTTCTGCGATGACAAACAATTTCATTTGTTATAAACAAATATATTATTCAAACGTGATTTTCAAAGCAAGCTCCACGCGATAAAAATCTCAAAAAAATATGAGCGTATTCCTTGATCAATTCTCTACAAAATCGTAAAAAAAAATCGATGGAGACTCGATGGGAACTATGTCAAAACGATTTATTTATAAGCGGCGGCGCGCGCTGCCACCCGGAGACCCGGCTTGGATGCGTGTGGCTGGCGTAAGAAAGCGTCGGTGGGCATGTTACACGGTCATATCTTTGGTTGTTTTCATCCAAAAGACTTCTTTCTAGAACCATTTTAAAGCTATTGAATGACACTATTATTATATATTTTTGAAGTTCATGATGACGAATAATTCGATTTGTTATAAACAAATATATTATTCAAACGTGATTTTCAAAGCAAGCTCCCCGCGATAAAAATCTCACAAAAATATGAGCGTATTCCTTGATCAATTCTCTACAAAATCGTAAAAAAAAATCGATGGAGACTCGATGGGAACTATGTTCAAACGATTTATTTATAAGCGACGGCGCGCGCTGCCGCTGAAAGACCCGGCTCGGGTACGGTTTTTCGGTGGCAGCGCGCGCCGTCGCTTATAAATAAATCGTTTTGACATAGTTCTCATCGAGTCTCCATCGATTTTTTTTAACGATTTTGTAGAAAATTGATCAAGGAATACGCTCATATTTTTTTGAGATTTTTATCGCGTGGAGCTTGCTTTGAAAATCACGTTTGAATAATACATTTGTTTATAACAAATGAAATTGTTTGTTATCGCAGAATGAAATAAATATATAATAATAGTGTCATTCAATAGCTTTGAAATGGTTCTTGAATGAAGTCTCTAGGATGAATACAACCAAAGATATGACCGTTTGAAGGGGAGTATGTTTTCGATTTTTGGCTCTTTTTCCTGAATTTCACCCCCGTGTAACTTAAAAAATAGGGGCCGAAAAAAAAAAAAAAAATCGTTTGATCAATTTATTTCTTCCATAGAACCCGTAAAAAAAATTATAGCGAAATCGGTAACATCGAGGTCAGAAAGGTGTTCGGTCTGACGTGGAATTACTCATGTATACCCATGTGATATATCCTATGGTTATAACAATAGTTGGTACCTACTACGCGTTTAATAATCCTACCTGCATAAAGGTGTGAATAAAAGTTTATTCGCAGGATATTAAGTTTGTCAAACGTAGTATTCCGCAAGCAGTTATTTGGAGTTTGCACTAGGATTAACCAGGTAGAAAACAGTTCTCAATTATACTTTCACATGCCCGCGATCATGAACAAATCCCAACGCACTCAGACTTTTGACATTATTTTCATTTGTGTATTTCAAAAGCTTCTCCCTGCATTGCGTGAGAAAGTGAAAAGTTTTTATTCCATTAAACTCCTCGGTGAATGAGTGACTAACTAAAGAGAACGTGGGGTTTTTATTCCGAAAAAAAAATACCAGAGTGGCCACTTTGACTGAAAAAATAAAAATAAACTCTTTTATCTGTCTATTAGAAAGTATAGTCCTTCTCTTCTTTTTGCTTGGGAGAGATAAAGGGTGAGATCCTTCATCAAGAAGCAGCAGCAGCAGCAGCAGCAGTAACAACAACAACAACAACAACAACAGCAGCAGCAGCAGCAGCATACATAAACAAAGCAAGAAATATCGAAGAGTAAATAGAGGAAAGATACTCGATGAAAGAGTTTTGTGCGTGGATAACGAACTAGCCTGTCCAGTTTACTAGCAACCGGAAGGCTAACAGCTTTTGCTGTTTTTCTCGACTAAGTGCAGCGGCGAGTACCCGCCTACCACATAAAACTAAGTCACGACTTCAGACCAGGATACGAGGCAAATATTTAGATATACTTTATCTTAAATAGCCACTCTCAGACAGGAAGCATTCTGCAATTTGAGTTTCATTTTTTTATCAGATTTTGATTATTATACTAGTTAAACCATCCGCAATTGCCGCCAATAATCTTCAATGGCGTTTCATAGTTGGCAGAATTTCTACAATATTTTTCATTTTTCATTTTTCATTATCCATTCTTTTTCCAAGTGACTTCACCATACTGACAATCTTTCAGTTGAACATTTTTTCCACATCTTTTGTTATTTAATTGACTGTTATTTTTCCGTCGTACCACTGGTTGCAGGTTCGTTGTTGTTGTTGTTTTTTTTTTTTTTTTTTTTTTTTATATTCATTCATTCTCTCATTTTTCTTGCTTCTCGGAACCCAGTCTTCCGGCACGCTTCAATGCTCGCGAAACAATGCTTCTCTCTGCTAACATAGTACACAGTAGAGCGCACTGGGCAAAGATGTCACTTGGATGGCTGCGAAGTACAATGCTGCGCGAATAGGTACCAACATATTCGTTTTACCTCTTCTGTGTGAGACAAAGACGACATCATACGAGTACAGGGTGGTTTTCCAGCAATTTATTAACCTTATTTTGGAATTTTTCATTCGTTATATCTACTAGCCAACACATCGAAAAGCCAGGGAGTGGAAATAGGACTACACAAAGGTTCTGTGTATTCAACGATTTACTTACATGTACCTAGATCAACCCCTATACTCCCATTTAGCGAAGGCTTTGTTACTTCGTTCCCCTTCGGAATGGAAAATCGAAAAACGAATACAAAATGGTAAAAAGGATCCTTGTTACAGCCAGCATGTATTTGAATATAAACAGCCCGTGAAAACTGCTTGCTCTAACTTCGTAGATACTGTATTGTGGTTATAGTGGGTAGGTGTATACAGAGCATCTATTTCCCCTTTAAATACATACGAAATATCAGCATTGAGATACAGCATACAGTGTGACTTACTTTTCTCCATCTTTATTATCATTTTAAAATCATAGTAGCGCTATCGTCCCACGAGTTTTATCCTAATTCGAAATTTTAATCAACCAAGGGAGATGGTCAATAATTAATTAATTTTAGTCATCGTTAAGTCAGGCGCTAAATCTCTACAGTGCAGTGTGCTCGTTTGGCGGTCGTGCAGACCCAGCAAAACGCGTCCATGCAATGTTCCGGTCGGGGTATAGGTTCAAGCTCCAGACTATAAGAGCGCTTCTGAATTTCAATCAGTCACTTTCCTAGGGTAGACTGACGTCGCAGAGACGCCAAGCCGTTGCCTGCTCGTGAAGTGGAAGCACGAATACTGCACTGGATTTAAGGGCCTTCTGTCGACACATAATGGGCGACACAAATTTATCCGTGAATACTTAAAACCAGAACTGCACTAGTGGAGACTATATATTTCCCTGGAGCACTTTTACATGAAAAGCTGGCGGTCTCATCTGACTTTTAGTTTCTCTCAAAAGATTTTGTCAACCTAATTTGATTATCGATTTATTCTCAAGTGCGATTTTAATGCTTTAGTGACCATTCTGATGATTTGTTCAGAAAACATTTATGAAGCTATACACTTACCGATATCATGTCTGCATCATTTTCGAACTCGCGACATTCAAGAGCGGTAAATATAACTATTAGTAATTATTGCGGTTTAGATTCTGCGATGTTGATCCCACCGCTGTCACCAGTTGTTACAGTCTTCCCAATCTTATAATCCAGGAAGAGAAATTGAGCAGTTAATAAAATGAATTGAAATCAATAAATGGTTGAGATGTGAAATAGGTTGATAATAGACTATTTATTCATAATTTCTACAGTTTATATCATATCTGAGTTGTTAATAAATTACGGGTTGAAATATTCGCTACGATAGTTTGAACCGAGTTATATCGATTCCTTGGAGAATCAAGCGTTAAAGTTGATAGTTTGGTTGTTCATTATGAACTTTGTGTAATTTTTTTTTTTTTGGAGCTTGCAAGTAATGAAATCAATTAATTTCTAATTTATAGTCGAGGCAAAAAGTAATTTTCAAAGTTGTTGTCAGACGGAGTTAATTCGGAGGTAACTTTGAAGTTATAAGAACGACGTTCATAAAATCTAAAAGCGTGATACCTTTCTCAAAGTATTAAAAGCCCCTATTTTCGCAAAATTAGAGCAATGTGCCATGGTTTTTGCGATTTTGTCTGACTCCGTTTCAAACATATATAATTAAAAAGTCATTTCATAACGACGCGACGTTTCAACCCATGAGAATTTCATGAAAAATTTTACGTGTCGACTTCGACTTTCTCGTTGTTTGTGAGAGTGTCGCGCGAATTGGCTTGCAGGGGCTAGTGGAGGCGGGTGAGAGCTGGCTTATCGGAGTCCAATTTTGTAAAAAGCATTTCTTTATCTCGGCTAATGTTTCGGGACGAGTGATGCTGCCGGATCTGATGGTTCTTCCTGTCTGTCTATCCAGTCCTTTACTTCCAGATATACGTCAAAGCCACTCGATAAATTCACTCAAAACTAAGGGAAGGTTGTATCTTATTCGAGAAAAAAAATTATCAAAAGGACAAACTGAACATATGAGTATCGATCCATGTCGAAACCGTTAGTCAAACCGAGTCCCACTTACATTTTTTTTTTTTTTTTCAGACTTGAGGAACGCCCTATGTAAATATACCTTCACGTAGAGCACAAGTACGTACTATAATGTCATTATTATATTCTTCTATATTGTATAATACAGAGTGAGTCAAGTGCTGGGTAAATTTAATGCTACTGAAACAGAGGCTGGGTTATTTGCAGCCTATAGCCAGATGCAAAAAAAATATGCACTAGCGGCTGCAGTCGAAGGCGTTTGTTGGATCGAAAAATTTATGGAGCTCTCTTACCTCGGTGCTTTTCTTCTTCTTCAATCTTATTGGTCCATTATTTGCCTGAAGATATTTTTCGCACATCGATAAATAGAGAGAATATGATAAAAACAAATAATAAAATGGAATACAAATCTAAGCAGCAATTTCGAATGTAATGTAACAAGGATGTAACGGCTATGATGAAATGCTATGATCAGCTACATATCCGGTACTTTGACATCGCAGGGATGTCACGGTGACGTCAAAGTACCAGATATGTAGCTGATCTCTAAATGTGCAGACATTTCATTATAGCCATTACATCCTTGTTACATTAATTCCAAAATTGCTACCTGGGAATATGGAATACGACTATGGCTTTGATCTTTGATCATTTCTAAGAGTTTTCCATGAAAGAGAGTTAGTTAACGTTTGTAAATTACATGCCTTCTACAGCGACACATCGAATATGGAACTCCATTTTCCTGCTGCTTTAGCATTAGTTCAATTTTGACAAAGAATAACGTGAACTGTAGAGTCATACAAGTACCACGGAGTTTACTCTCTTTCTAGATATGAGAACGCTTCAGTTTTTATATCTTTAGAGGAATTAACCACTCGCTTGGCTTCGTTAGTAATTAGTAAATGGCTAATTAATTAGTTGAATTATTTTAATATTCGTTCTGTAGAGTGAAAACAGAATAATTTAATAATGCGTGAAAAATACCATGAAACATCGACACAGAGCTGGACTCCAGGCAATTAGTTCGAAGGAAAATTAGCCACAAGGAACAGTCAATGATCGGCGTCCTCCAATAATGATAAGATATTATATCTCCGAACTTCGTTATCGCGGAAATATATTAATATATTTCTCGTTAGAATTTTTAATTATATAAAGAAAGAAAGGAAAAAAAACTTACAAACCTAGCCAATTCAAATCACTCGCAGTTTCTTCCTGGATACTATTTTCCGACGCTGGCTAGGAGGATAACGCAATACGCTGATGTTAATGATTAATTAATCCGGCGTAATTTCGGCTCTGGTCGAGGCCTGGAAATCTTCAAATTTTGTAAATTCGTATATATTTTTGAGTCATCGACAGCTATATGAAAAAACAAAAAAAAACTAAGAAAATCAACAATGTCGAAGTTCAGCGGCTAGGTCAAATTCGATTATAAATTATATGATCAGCAGCAAAGCATTTCTCATATGTAGTACGTCCGAATCAATTCTTGATAAACTCCAAATCTCATAAACCAATCGATAAAATATATTGTAAAATTAGATATACCTTACTACCACCTGATCAGGCCCTGATCCGAAATCAATCAGGCAAAATGCTTCAGGCATATGCCTTGACCTCGACTGATTTGTCCCTGACCATGCCTGATCGGGCCCGGATCATGACCCGATCCGACTGGCCTGATCAGGCATCCCTGAAAGATACCTGATTCGTTCCGGATCAGACATCAGGCAGCTTGATCAAATTTCTGCTCGGGCCATAGCAGGTGTACAGCAGCATCAAGCGAGTTGGTAATTTTTACAGTATGGATCTACTGATTACATAAATAATTCAAAGCCTGTAGAATGCAGCTCGTTATCAACCGCGTAACGATTCCTGTCAATCAGTAATTGGATTTTACACCCCACACAACGATTTTCCATTTCAGCTATCGCGTTTATTAGTAAAATGAAAATTGCAAGTCGTTATGTATTATCTCCGAGGTGAAAAATTAGTATAGATTTTATTTAAGAGAAATAAGAATGAGAATCGTGAGTTCTGACATTGTCTTGTCTTTCCTCGACTTTTCTCTCATCCCTTATTTTTTTCTTTTTTAATAATATTAGATTCTCTTTGTTTTAGCCAACTTTCATAGTAACACGATATTTCAAAAAGAGCCTTCTCTCCACTTCTGACGTTAATATACGTAGGTCCTCGTTTGTTTACGATTTAATTTGCTCTCGAGGATCAGCGACGAAAACTGAGGTGAGTGGATTCCTCCTTGAGATGAAGGAGAGTGAGAGAGGAAGACAGAGAAAGAGAGAGAGAGAGAGAGAGAGATATTGCTACTGGAAAATCAGAGGCTTTAAGAGAAATTGGAGAAAAGCTGTCTTTCCTTCAAAGCATATATATAATGAATTTTCGAGAATTTGACCAACGAATTCTTCGGCAACAAATTATTCAATTCGATTTATTATAATATACGAAGAAATATACACGATTTTTCAATTGTTTTCTCGTTTTTTAACAAAGCTAAAACTTTGGATGATAACAAGACAGTAAGGAGTTCTCTCAAAGTTCTGTGAAGGTGGATTAAATCCGTGCTATGTGCGGTTCGTAGTCTTGTTTTGAACTAAACCTTAGTAGTGACACATAATACACGCTTCGCGTACCGGCAGAACGCGACAGCTGTAAATGCGGTTTATAGCTGCGAAATTCGCAACTTTCTGAAACGAAGGAATCCCTGGCGACGTAGTTCTGCAATCAAGTCGTAAAACGGACGTTCCAGGATCGCCTGATATGATGTATAGCAACGCGACAAACCCATAACTGACATGTCATGCACAGCTACCATATACAAGTTGGGTTTCAAAGTCACTATTAGTTTTTTCAATCCATCTCAATAATTCCCCTGGTATATCAAAATATAAGTCACATATTACCTTCGAACAAAGTCGCAAAGGCAAGATTTTTCACGGATCACTTTACACGGAATATAAAGAATGCCATTGGACTCGAAATGTATTCTTTTCTTCCCAACTCTTAGAAGAATTAACTGCAATAGATTGCAATTTATTTTTTGCAATTTTCATTCTAGATGAAAATCCGAGAATCGTACTGTCGAGTTTTGTCTTAGTAAACAAAACAGCCCCTGATTATTGGAATCAAAGATCAAAGAGTTCAAATAGGAATTGCCCTCGCAGTAACTCGTCGAAGGATACAAAGTGACTTTATAACTCTGAAAAACTACGAATTAAAGGGGGCGGTATCCTCGAATTTTACCGACTCCGTCGATTTTCTCGAATATCTCCGAAACGGGGCTATCAATCGACTTGTCCTTTTGGCAGCCGTTGTTTGACGAGTAATGAGTTCGAACTGGTACGTTTGATCGGATGAAATCGGAAATTTTTTAATTTTTTTCTTATCGTAAAGTGTGGGCGTGCTATTTATTTCAACTTATATCAAAGCCTACGAATTAAAAATGCAAAATCGGCTTCCTGAACCCGATTCTGTATGGCATTCCGAACACAACTATCCAAAAACATCTTTGTTTTCGACAACGATGGAGAAACGACATCTAATCTACGATTTCGTGGTAACTTTAGCGATTGTCAACGGCTGGGTGCGGCCATAGCTGCTAATGTGATGAAATTAGTTCCCAGAACGCCTGTGAGATGTCGCCGCGCTGTTACATTGATACACCTGGTACCACGTGACTCGACCTGCAGTCCAATCATCTGTGGCTGAGATGTTAAGAATGTGCGCACGACGACATCTCACGCGCGTTCTGGGAATTAACGTCATCACATTAGCGGCAAGGCCGCTCCCAGCCGTTGACAATCGCAAAAATTACCACAAAGTTGTAGATTAGATGTCGTTTCTTCACATGTTCATTTCATGCGAAAATAGAGTCTACAGATGGTTTTTACGTAATTCTAATGTCCATTTACTCGGCGGCGATGCTGATAAGAGTCGGCCGCCGAATTTGGCAAGCCACCACGTTACACGACGCGTGATTACTGACAGCTGACTATTTCGATCACTTTCGTGTGTCGGAGAGATCACGCACCGTGTAACGTTGGCTAAACTTGGCGGACGACACTCGTAATCATGGCCGCCGAGGAAATCGTCAGTCGAGTGTCGTAAAAACAATGAGAATTCTCTATTTTCGCATGAAACAAACATGTTTATGGACGTATGTATTCGGAATTGAATTTGAATTGGTGATGTGCATTTATTTTTTCCGTTTTCGACGCCTGGGCTCGGATAATAATCAAAATGTGTCCCTCCCCCCCATT
The DNA here is from genome assembly GCA_914767705.2 of Tenthredo notha. Classification (NCBI taxonomy): domain Eukaryota; kingdom Metazoa; phylum Arthropoda; class Insecta; order Hymenoptera; family Tenthredinidae; genus Tenthredo; species Tenthredo notha. Next base: position 5,742,145 of record OU611918.1, on the reverse strand, counting down.
TTTCGATGTCATATTGTGTACGATTGTTTCGATAAGTCTTTGTTCAGTATTAAATCGTGTTTTAAATCTGGATATAAGTGCACTTCCTCAGTTCGAACGACTACGATAAATATTTTATTAAGTTAAGTACATCGACTTGAATCGAGAGCTAAAAATGTTATGTTACGTTCGTAACAGGCGAAAAGAAGCACGGGTACTTACCTAGAATATTCTATTGGTGCTCAAATCCATGAAACAACGAAAGTTTATGTACACACGTACTAAATCTACACAGTACTACATACGTAGCTTATTTTTCATTGTTAAATAGCCAGCTTTCTCATGGTAAAAGAAAACTATTATCACTATTTGAATTTATAATATTGGAGCAATGGTATTGCAGTATTCCAAAACTAGCATCGTAGGCAAAAAATTTACAAATGAAGGATGAAATTCTGGCAAATCTATCGCATAAAAATCGCAAGTGGTTCGTAACAGCTGTGCGATATGCCATGGCCTATATTTGAATTGAAATATGTTGAATCTTTCATTTTCCTCCTTGTTCAAATACTTCAGGATCAAGAGTTGCAGTCAAAGAGTTTAAACATGAATTCTTTATACTTATATGCATGTGATTCATTGCGGAAGGCTAATAAAAAAAGAGATATATAGTTTTGAAGTAACGTTTAATTAGGTCTTGTTGTTCGTTTGTGCAAAAGGACTCTCTCGTTTATTTTATTCGCAAATTAGCTTCATCGTGTTTATATTATGCAATGTGCATGAATGTAGTACATGCTCAAATATATGTTGAGCCTCAGTGTTCTAATGAATGACGTTGCTTTGAATAGACGTAATTTCTCTACAATTTGAAATTCTCTGGCCTGTGAGTCTATTTCTAAGTGCATAAACCAACCATAGACACACGCTCTACTCAAAGTAGGTTCAACCTCGGTGATAAATTGATCGGTTTTCTCTACGAACCATATCAAAGGACACTTTTCTCTATCGAAAAATCGAGAGCAACTATCACAGGAAAATACTGTTCAAATACTGGTATGTTACTACCAGTACGGTCTAAATTATCGTACAGTTATACTTTGAAAACTGATAATCACCAGCTGTATATCCAGGTGTTACTGCCTGTTCGAATAATTCCTACACAACGCGGAACATTTCATACGGAGATCATTCCTTGAAAGTTCACAGTCAGTCACAGCCAACTCGACACTACCCGAGTTTTTCGTCTGTTTTTCGCAGGCTGCTGGCCATCCTCTTTTCAATTTTGAATTGTGAAATTTAAAATGAATAAAATGTAATGACGTTTATCTGACATTGATATTCGAGTATCTAGCAAGTTTTGGTACCAAGCACAGCCGACCGCGTCTTGTACTTTAGGCTGCATATTTATACTTTCGAGAGGGCTGAACGCCACACATCCACCTAGCGGTGAGCGCGGAAAGATACCAGTCTGCAACGTATCATCGTGAAGTTCAGTATAAGTAAAGGTCAGTTATTGAATATTAGAAAACGTCGTGGTACTTAAACGTTCAGGTAATGTTTCTCGTACATGACTGAAAGATTCTGAGCTTTGCGGGCTGCAATAATGTAGTGAACTAACAATTCACTACGAATCAGTATCCAATTTCGATAGTATTTTTGATAGAATAGTTATGTTCCTCGCAATGTTAAACTTCATGTGTTATTAGGTATGTTGTCAGGAACTTGCAGTGCTCCAAGAGACTCCGTGGCGTCTGCACGGGTCACAATATGGTGTTCATAGTTCACAGGATGGGTATACCCAAAGTTTGTGTTTACACGTGTTTAACTGTCAGCGATATTATTCTCGAATAGCACATAGCGTGTAATTCCAACCGCATAATGGTGTGCCAACGGTGTTTTTGGTATTCACAATTGGTATAACATTAAGTACATATCCGAAAGTATCTTACGAATTTCGATTGCACTAGATAAACGTAGATTTACCCTCAAAACATACAACATTTTTTGTCATACATTTCTAAACAAAGGTTTGAGATCTCTAACTAAAAGATAAAGGATGTATGGGTATCACAGCAAAAATGATGGTGAAAATTTGAAAAAAAATTTCAATCTATAAATTTTATCCTGGAAAGAATCCAACAAAAGTTTCGAGCTCTTTATAGAAAGCTTATTTGGAGAAAATTGGATTAGAAAAATCGACAAAATAATATGTGTTCTTATGGGTAAAATTGGTAGAGACAATTATATCTGTTTTGAAAATGACGAGAAAAATCTGAAACTTTTTAGGTCAACGGGGAAAAATATCTGATTCTTGCCTAATCATTTTTGCATTGATTAGGAAGCCCGTACTCAAAATATTAAATAATATTTCCCGAGTATGGAGAATAAAAATCACTCCGTGCCAATTTGAAGTCCGCTGAAGTGGAATGTATTGTTTATACATCTTTAAGTGAAAAATATTTTTTCCTCTCAAGATGTAAAACTCTTCGCTACGATCTAGTTTTTCAAACTTTAGTCTGCAACGAGCTGTGAAAAATGTGATTTTCTGCTCTGTATAGTAACCTTCAAAAGTTGCAGAGCTCCTTTCGTTGTGGGGCTTGAGTGGTTCATTAATTTTCTTGAAAAGCGTATTAAACAACTTAACGAACAGTTAATAGAGATCATTAGCTGGCTGAGGAACGGGTCCGTTCCTCAACGGCCTTCGAGCTGCTTGGTGAATGATGCGCAATTTCTTATCAGAACTTCATCTGCAGTTAAGAGAAGAAGAAGAAAAAAAATGAATAAAATATATGTATATATATTTATATTTCCGTAAATATCTATACACCCACGCGATAAAAAATTGTACCTATATATTTCTATCACGTGTCTAGCTCAAAATATATACTGTCAGCAGAAAAATTTGCCGATTTTTCCCTATATTTTACACGTCCGGTGAACTCAATTCCTCAGATGCATAGTACAGTTTAACTTCGCAGTTTTCAAAGTAAATCACCTGCCAAAGGCATCGTGCTAGAAAAATTCCATTTTGCCAATATGTTGCCTTTGACTACGAACTGCGATTAAAGTAATAACGACGCGTTAAAGAGCTTTCAAATCAACACAAGAAAATCTAAACTAGAATAAAATATTAAGAGGACTAGACCATCGGCAAGAATCTAATTTATTTCATTGTCAGAACGTCGAAAATTTTATTTCAAAATTAAACTGGCTGCGTATTCATTCCTGTCTGATTAACGGCATCGCAGGTTCGAGTTAAAAGTTGCTAATTTTTATAATGTAATTTGAAGTTCTTTCTTTAAGCTCGATATAAGTATAGAACAGATAATATTACGGAGATTATACATTAATTAGATAAAGTCCGACATTTCGAGTCTAGAGTCTAGAATCTGGATTCCAGTTTTTTCTTTTTTCTCATACAATTAATACGGCGTTCTGTAGTATATTGGCTGATGTTCTTTTAATTCTCGTATTTTTATTGAGATTATTACGAGTTACAGTCCAGCTACTCGCAAACGAAGTTTGATCGCGTTCTACCCCGCCGAAAATATATATCCATCCTTTTAAATGCAGGCTAAATTAATCTCTGAAATGGTCGTAATTCACTTAAGCGAAGCCAGTTTCAGGGATTTTTCAAGGGTCTATAAAACAGACTCGATAGGCTCTCCCGCTACATCCCACATCTCCCAAAACCCCTCCATTAGTATCTTTAAATTGAGTCTTGTAACAGCTTCCTAATTTTACGTACTGAACGAGATAACGGATGCTCGTTATAAAACTGACATTATGTGTAAGGGATGATGGTGGGGCAAAACCGGCACTAAAAGAAAAAAAAAAAAAATGACCTAATGGTATTTTCGAATTAAGGCGAGTAAAACAAAACGCCATACCTAGTGATAAAAATTTTAGAGGGTGGGGCAAAACCGGCACCAAAAGAAAAGGCTAAATCGTATTTTCGCGTTGTGGCGAGTAAGAAAAAGCTGTATCTGATGTGGTTGGCGGAAAAAAAAGACTTGGAAAAAAAAGACCCGGAAAAAAAAGACTGGAAAAAAAAGACTTGGAAAAAAAAGACACGGAAAAAAAAGACCCGGAAAAAAAAGACTCGGAAAAAAAAGACCCGGAACTAAAAGACTCAAAATCAAATTATTGTTAAATTTCATTTTTTATTATTTTCGACAATCATCGCTAAATTGCCGCTAAAAAATAGGTGAGAACAGGTTAGAATAGGTTAGGCCTTTTTTGAATCCCGCCCGAGAATCCGCCCGCTAGGTGGTCTCCGGGCGGGAGGGATGATTTTCCTTCATCGTGAGCCCAGGTCACGACGCGAAGCGGCGTGACCTGAGGCGAGCCACCCACCCGGTGGCTGTGGCTCCCTAAAGGTTAGAATAGGTTAGAACAGGTTAGAATAGGTTAGGCCACCCCACTAATCCTACGCACACACACACATGCGAAATACTTAGAAGGTGGCTGTGGCTCCCGAAAGGTTGGAATAGGTTAGAACAGGTTAGAATAGGATAGAACAGGTTAGAATAGGTTAGGCCACCCCACTAATCCTACGCACACACACACATGCGAAATACTCAGAAGGTGGCTGTGGCTCCCGAAAGGTTAGAATAGGTTGGAACAGGTTAGAATAGGTTAGAACAGGTTAGTACACCTTCGATGTACTTGACTAACTGAATAATTCCGAGGCCTTTATCACCACAATGCCTCAATGAGTACCGATCAAAACGAAAACAAACCTGAACAATGACATCTATACGAATCTCACCATAAATGTAAACACACTTACCTCCGAATTATATTGTATAATGTGATACCCCATGTATACTACAACGATTAAAATCCATGGCAATTTAGCGATGATTGTCGAAAATAATAAAAAATGAAATTTAACAATAATTTGATTTTGAGTCTTTTAGTTCCGGGTCTTTTTTTTCCGAATCTTTTTTTTCCGGGTCTTTTTTTTCCGTGTCTTTTTTTTCCAAGTCTTTTTTTTCCAGTCTTTTTTTTCCGGGTCTTTTTTTTCCAAGTCTTTTTTTTCCTAGATTCATCTGATGTATCTATGCTGAAAACGATAAAATACCAGGAAATGGGGGAAAACCGGCCAGACGCTTTCTCTAATTTCGTCGAATTTTCTAATTTCTAGAAAACTGTATAAATATTTGTATTTTTGATTCAATTTTTTGCTTTCATTAAAGTATATGCTAATGAACGCAGTCCGCCAGTGCCAAAAGATGCTAACTTCTGAAATAGTGCATTACCACTGCTCGAATAGTATAAATTTTAATAGTACTAATGATAGTTTCTACCTAAGGGTTGTTTCTTTTCAGAAGTGTGACGCAGACCTGAGTTTATCGAGCGTTGGCTGACAATATCGCAGAGTAAAGTGGACTTCCGGTTGAGCAGGGGGCCGCAATACTCTGGAATGGAATGTCCTAGCTTGCGTGATGGGGAGCCATAGCCAGTAGCGTCTATCACACGGCACCTACGGAAATGCCAAACTGTTTCCATAATCTGTTGGGCGCGAGAGAGGCCTTTCGGTTTTGACCGAGATTCACGCCAATATCGAGTCACACCGTGTGCGCATGAGAAAATCTCTTTTTGTTTTTTTTTTTATTTATTGCTAACCGTTTTCACTGCAGCTTACTATGCAGTCATATTTTCACTGCAGCATACTATGCAGTCATATTTGTTATCGAGGATAAGGTGATTCTTTATATTACCCAACCCAGTATTTTTCCGTGAAGAGTTGTGTGCGTCCTCAGGCCACCTACCGCGTTCTTATTTTCTCGTTGCTTGGCTTGAATCGATGAGTTCGTAAAATTGGTAATTGATTGGAGAAGCAGCAGGGAAGAAATGGAAGAGAACGAAATGGTGTAAGAGTGTTAGCCTAGGTATTCTGGGCGTGGATAGCACGCCATCTCTTCAACTGGCTATACGACCATTTCGCTACAGTGTTACATATTCGCGTGTAAACAATTGCCATCGCATGGGTTTTCTCGAATCGATGTCTGCCTGGCCTCACCTTCTCTGTCCTCACCTCTCAACCACTTTACTACCTACTTTCAATATTGTACAACTCTGGGATTACAGACTTAACGATCTTCTATGGTTCATTTCAAACCATTTAACCACGCGATTTAATCATAAGCCTCATCGCCAATATGCCGATTTAAACTCCAACCGTTTGTCTGGCTTCCGCACTGCACTTTCTGTTCAATAAAAGGCTCTGAGATTGTCTCTGTCTACAGTCAAACTTCAAAAGGAATCCCATTTCCTTGTTGAATTCCCACAAAGATTATAAATTTTCTGGCTGGAAGGTGGTGCTTGTTATTACCTTCGCCAGGGTATCATAAGCTTTCATTTGGTAGCCATCTCATAACCGTACAAGATGTGGCCCGAAATGCTTATCCTCTTTTGTGCCGCAGTAACTGTTAGGTCTTAGAGTGGGAAAGTCGTAGATGTTAAGATTATTGTTAGTAAAGACATATCAACTTCGCGACAGTCCATCTATTCCAACTGTTATTGCCGAATTTTTATACTGGCTAAAATTCTTTCACACACACTATACGGTTACCCTACAGTAACTGTTGTAATCAGAATCGGGTGTGACACTCACTGATTCTGAGTTCAAGGTCGATTCAGAATTTTTTTTTGTTGGCGTGAAGCGTCCAACGATTTTTGTCCGAATAGAATTCTGAGAGTACTCCACCAGGTGGCAGAATAATACCTTTGCGTACTCATGTTTTGATGGTCTATGCTATAGTTTTATACTCTACGTTTTTATCAGCATATATTCACAAAAGGAAACCTCGTTGCAATATTCATTGTTTTGATACTAAACTTTTTTGTTATTTAACATTAGATGTTTCACTATTGTTGGATCGGCAATAAAACGATTAAGGCCTATCCGTAGTCGCCCACCTCCTTTTGATACAATGTAACACATTTCGATTATTATCCGAGCCCAGGTGTCAAAAACGTTTCATGCGAAAATAGAGACTAGAGATGGTTTTTACATTGTTACGAAAAACATTACATTACGACAAATAATTGAAATGTGTCACATTGTATCAAAAGGAGGTGGGCGAGTAGGGATGAGCCTTAAGTTTCAAAAACTTTTCTCTTATCAGAGAATTCGGCAAATTATCAACATTTCATTAAAATTTTATTCAACGCTGACAGTGTGGAAAATGTGTATAATCTTGTATTTAATTTTAGCATTTAGCAGGCGTGAGAAAATGTAATAATTCATTAGCAACTTTGTCAGGAAACGAAAGAGCTTAACAAAAAAAGTGCGAGATGTAATCCTGGTAGGATTTTGACATTGTGAACCGAGCGGTGGACGAGTAACTGCAAGACAGTGGTTTTCCACTCTCCATCCTTCCATTTTTCGCCTCAGAAATAAGGCAAAAAAAAAAAAATGTGTTGAGAAAGAGCGAGAAGAGAGAAAATGGAAGTATCGAGGACTTGGAGTTCCATTCGCATCGCGGAATGGACGTTATAAAGAGACTTAAGCTTTATTAAGCTGCTTCTCCGAGCCTTTCCGTAAAGGGGCTTTCCTAATCCCCAGATTCATATAGTTTGGTACGTTTCCTATTGGCGCGAGGATTCATTTGTCTGTTCGCATAATATTTGGCCTGGTTTACTGGATGGTCTCGAAGGCACTGCAGGTGAAAATATTGGTCTCTAGCTCCAGGCTGGTGAATATATATAGTAAACCACAAGACTCCGCGTGTGAATAATTGGGGTTTGATTATGAAATGCAAATACAAAGGAACCAAGTTTCGGCTTGCTGAGCTGCCCCACTCGCCCCATAGCCCCCACTGCGACGTCTCCAGGCATATTAGATTATTAGCCCAAGAGCTCGTGCCTAATGAGCCTCATACATTATCGCAGGTTACGACGCGAGGCTGAAATCGATACTTGTTTTACCTACGTTTCTCACTATTCTCATAAATATTTATCACACTCATTCAATATTTAACTTCGACGGAATTAGCCTCTGTGTCTAGAATCGATAAAGAAAAAAAAAAAAAATAGAGTACTTATCGTTTTTCACCATAGCATATGATTGAAACTACGTAGTTTTCCTATGAAAACTATTACAGGCGATAGAAAAGTTAACTACAAACTTCTAAAAGTCTTCAAGGTCACAGAGCCCAATTGAACACTCAAGAGCATCTGAACATGGCGGTAATTTTTATCCAAAAGCCCGAACTCCTCCATCCAATTCATGCATTAGGTAGATTATTAATTGAGTGGCAGTTCAATTCGCTGAACGAAATTCGTAGTCGAATGTAGTTCGGTAGTTCACAGCATGACCCTGCTCATGGTTGGGTAGTTTTTCAGGTATATGTGGAGAGAAATTTGATAAAAAAAAAAATTGTTGCCGGGTATTACGGAAACACTTGCGTGATCGTACGTGTTTCAAGGTTCAAGGTGGCACGTAAATCCTAGTTATTGTTTTTATCCATAAACCATCGTGGAGATAATGCTTATCGACGTGTTCCCGTCGCGTTTCAAGGTCGCCAAGAGAGCCGAGGCCAAGACCAAGAGTTGGTAGGCACTGCGTGACATGATACATTAGATTTTACACCGTTCATGCAAATGTACTGTATGATTTCACGTGAGAGAATTAATGTTAATTTCGGAAAAGTTTTATCAAAGTAGTTTAAAAAGAAAAAATTGTAATACCTACCCTGGGGTTTAATGTATAAAGAAAATTGCAATAATTACATTTTCAAGCAGCCTGTTGACATCGGACTTACCTTTATTGGATAATTAAGGATGTGCCAAAGTCGAGAAAACCCTGATTCCTCTTTCTCCGTCTCGCAACACCAAAGCGCGCCAATCTGGCGTTCAGAGAATCAGAGTAGAGGGTGAAAAGGTCGCAAGATCTTAACGATGCGTCGTTAATACCATAGGACAAGGCTATAACCCTTGAAGAGTTAATTGAGACCGAAATTGGTTTATAGGACAGGTGCTGCAAAGGAGTACAAAAATCTGAAAAGCTACTCGTCCATTTACAGTTTTGTACCAGAAGGTCTTGTTGGGTCTGATTTGGCACTTGAACAAGACGTACGTTACTAGGACATTATGTCAACGTCAAAGTATGATGATCAAAGTAGTTCAGTCGAGTTCTGAATATGCATTGCAAATTTAGAGCACTATTGTTTACACATATGCAGGCAGTCTTGCGAAACGGTATATGACAGCTGTCGCAGTAGGAATACAAAGCCCGGGAAACCTGGCGTGGGTGACAACACACAATTTCCGGTTGCACAAATCCACCAGGACCCTAACCCACCTTCTTCTTATAGAATAGGAAGCTGTTGCAGCTTTTCAAAGATCTAGGAAATGCATCATTGCGTGAAATAACGCATGAAGTGATGGCACGCCGTAGAATTACCAAAAATTGTATTCCTACGTTGGACGCGGAGAGTAAGAAAGTGAAAAACCCTGGTGGAGGTTTCGGATAGATTCGGATAGGGCAACTTTTCTATCCATTTGAATCCATTTCATTCCGAAATCTGTCCACGAACCAATTGGCTTTATTCCGAGTGAATCAGTTAAAAATGCGAATTGTATCCGCTTGAATCCGTTTGGATACGACCGAATCTGAAATCGCCGAGATTCCACTCCGTTCGAATCCGACCGAATCCGAGTCAATCTGAAATCACGGTGATTCCAATCCGTTCGAATCAGAATCAATCTGAACGAGCGGAGATGCCAATCCGCTTGAATCTGACTGAATCCGAGTCAATCACAACTTGCGGAGATTCCAATCCGTTTGAATCCGACCGAATCCTAGTCAATCCGATAGACCAGACGACCAGACTGATAAATTAAGGAAAACTTCTTTCAATCGCTTTCGAATGCATATATGATGGGTTCAGAGCCAGAGTAGCCTAACCCACATTGTCGATAAGGCCCATTTTGAATGGCTGATGACAGTTGAAATCAGCTTGATCGACAATGTGGGTTAGGCTACTCTAGCGCTGAACCTTTCATATAGGAACTGAATTAGAGATAACGCACCGGCGAAAGAAGATTGGAAATGTTGTCCTTATCAGCAGACTCATTCAGAATGTACTTTTGAATTCATGAGAATGAAACAGTATATTTTGTGGCATGCCCGTGGACCAAGTGTTTTTCAGCGAGAATAATGATTTCAGGACGAGCTAAAGGTGAGCCGTAAGCGAGTTCTGAAATCATTATTCGAGTCAAAAACGGTTTACGGGTGGGCCCCATAACATATTGTTTTCGGAAAAGGCATGAAAAGTCACTTTAACGCCAGTTGAGCTTCGCACTTGATACGACGAAGAGTGAGATTATGGCGCAATCTGTCGCGCACTTCGAACTGCGCATCAAAACTGCCGTATAAAAACTTTATAGGGCAGTTCTGAAATTAGCCGTATAAAGTGCTTCTTTACGGATCGAAAACAGGCGTCAAAAAGTGACTTTTAATGCCGATGCCGAAAGAAGATTGTTTCAGCAATATTTCTGAATTATTCGTACTGCAGTTAGCATTGGTTGAGGAACTGAGAAGGATTGAAATTTGGTAGATAGCTACAGATCTATTCGGATTGGTTGTACAGATTGAATAGGATTGAAAGTGAGTTCCGGATTGGTATCGGATTCGCTCGGATTAGTTATGCGGATTGAATAGGATTGAGAGTGAGTTTCGTATTGGTGTCTGATTCATTTGAATTGAACTTAAAGTCGATGTACCGATTGAGATAGATTAAAAACCTGCATCGGAATGACTCGTATGATTCCGTATTGTTAAGGTGAGAGATTTCGCAATGGATCGGAAAAGTTCGGATGAGGCCAAATTGAAGTCCTATCCGAAACCTCCAACAGGGAAGAGACAGCCAGATTACCCGGTTATCGGATGATCTCTCAGTGTACTTTCTCACGGGACCAACCGGCACGTACATACCAACATTGCAGGGACAACGAAACGGCGACAGGATAGAATGGAAGAGAAAGAGAGAGAAAGAGCTAGTAAGGGTTGAAGGCAGGATTGCCCGCGAGGATGGCTCAAGATGTAGGGGACTTTGGAGAGTAGTACAGAGTATGGCACTGGGAGCTAGGCAGGATCACACTAGTGGGCTAGCGGGGGTTGAGGTTGAAGGGTGTAAGAGGAACAGAACAGGAGCCACAGCTCCGAGCTCGGAACACAAGGATCAGTTATTTACGAGCCCTCCCTCGGGGACAACCCTGATTGCAACACGTCACAGATTAACTGCTCCGTTCTCTCAACCTCTTCAGTTTCATTCTCCATTCTCTCGGCCTTCTAGTCCAACTGCTTTTTCGTCATCATGCATTTTCCCTTTTTCTATCATCCCTTGTATGAAGTGTAGTCCAGTCGAATGAGACATAAAATCGAGTGAATTCTATTATGGCATAACATAGGTTAGCTGATTTTTCCATAGGTAGATTAGACCCCAACAAACATACCCTAAAAAATCCCCATTTTTTCAAGGCCGCGGGCTTAGGCACCATCAATGTTTCTCTTATTTTTTTTTTTTCCCCCGTTTTTCTTGACCACGATCTCTGCTATGGGGGCAAAACGGTGGTGCGCTAATTGTAAAACAGCCCACGTAATTCCGGCCGTGGAGATACATTTTCCCTGATCCAGATAGATAGAGGGTAGCTATTCGTGGGCCCTAGATCTCCATAGACAAGTCCGTATCTTTCCGCGTAAGCTGAGGCCTTGAGGCAAAGATAGAGACTACCCTTCGCGGTAATCCTGCCCATACGTTTCCCTATCCTTTCGTCCCGGTCCCCGTCCTCGTCCATGCTCTGGTTCTACCTCAGCTCCGGCGTGATCTGATTCTTCTATATACCTACTCGTATCAATCTTAGGAGAGAAGATCCGCTACCACCTAGCACGTGCAGTCTTATACCTTTAACTTTTAACGATATTTTTAACGACCGGTAATTTGAATATACGTCTGTAATAGAGCCGCTGGGATATCATACTGTTTAATTGATATTCGCCTACCACCAAACTGCAAGCCAAACCGAAATGATTGTTGCTCATGGAACTCTATAGCTGCGATATTATGAATGATGAATAAAATTTGCATTCTGATCAACGAATACACGGAGAGAATTTTGCTAGGAAAGATTCTCATACTTGCTGGTGACTTAGGTATAAACTAAACATTGCACGAAATTTGTTACAATTAAGTATATGAAAAGGTCTCACCGATAATTGATACTTTGTATCAAATTTTGTACAATGTCTAGTATATACCTGATTCACCAGTAAGTATGGGAATCTTTCCTAGAAAAATTTTCTCCGTGTACCTGAGAAATAAGAATTTAATTTCAATTGACGTTCGGAATGATATCTTCCGTTATTATACGGTACATGATATAGTCGAGGCAAAAGAAATTCCCTGTTCTCGTTCTAATCCCGTATACCAATCCAGAGTGACACGTCTTGAGCCGGGTGTATATGGGCGGGTGAAAAAGCGTCGGATATGACGTGATTCACGGAATTACACAAGTCGGGGGGACATACTGATGCTGGCTTTATTACCTCTACGACGACGACGACGTACGTACGTACGTGGGGTGGCTGTATCTACCGTGTGCTCTATGGGGTACCGTCAGCTACCCCTGGTAACCCGGGTATCGTTGAACGGCCATCTATTGTCCATGGGTAACGTGATTCCGTTGAATAATTTTACGACAAATCTTTAGCCGGGTATAGAGAGATGATATTGTATTGCGCAAAATTTACCTCAACCTACCCGGCATAACGAAAGACAATTTCAACCCAGTCGCTAGTTCATCGGAGATAAGCCTGGGCTTAAGGACGCCCAGACTGCGGTATGAAATTGAATGAAGGTGAGATACAGATACGAGATATCAGAGGCGAAAATTATTATTTATTTACTTACCGTTACTCCATACTTAACATCTTCTTGTCTCGGCCATGCGAGATTCAAGGCTTGACGTCGTGCTTAAAAGTACTTTCGAAGGATTAGCTCTTGCTAGAATTTCCCTGGACGATTCACCGCTGCGTAAAAGGCACATATGTTACGAAATTCGAAGTCCTATCATTTAGTTTTATCAATTTTTAGACCTTTCAAAAGAGGGAAGAAAAAAAAATAAAAAATATATTCAATATTTTTGTAGGGAAAATTTTTCATGCATGGGAAATTAAAGTTGTAATCGATAAATTGAAGATATATGAATGTTGGTTTGTTTTTTGTATATCAACACGTTTATTTTGGTTATATATATATTCATGTGTATATATATATATATATATGTAATATATATATATATAATATTTCCATAATTATTGTAAATACACGTATATGGTCATCTTGAATTATCATACAATTTATCTATCAGATATTTCCCTTCGAGTGAAACTATATATTCCTACTCTCAGGGTATTCCCGAACAGATATTATATACTATATTATTTATATACTATATTAATAGTGAATATACAAAAGAGCGCGTTAAAAAACTATCCAGTCCACGGCACAATCTTGACATAAAAAATAATACTGGCATCAATTTTTGTTCTTTTTTCTTCTTCTTTTTCAATTATTTTATTTTATTTTTATTTTATTTTTTCAAATCAAATCTTTCGCCGCTGATCAATCATTCCTTAAAATTTAATAGATAACTTATTTGTTTCACGTGAAAACGAAAGTCATCTGATCTTGCGGTTTTTCGTTTAGATCCAAATGTTTTTTTTTTTTTTTTTTTTTGCAGTACTTTTTGCTAACTGAAACGATACCTCGAAGAGTTTTTTGATTGCAGTTGTCTATTTTGATTTATTAATTAACGAAAATATTCGAGATTTAACAATTGACCAAGTTTTCAATTTTTTTTTTTTGTTTTTTCTCCGAAACCTCGTGATACAAAACGTTTGTTTTTCATCGAACTTTTCGACAAAATATTATTTCGATCGTTCGATTGTATCGTTTCAGCTTGCAAAAAGTGATGGATAATAAAATTTGGATTTAAATCAAAAACTGCAAGATCGCTTTTGTTTTCACCGATCGGGTATGTAGGGGCTGCTTAGACGAGTATTTTGAAGTAAGAATCAACAAAACGATAAACTTGGCAATATAAAAAAATAAAAAAACCATTTCCGTTGTTTATAAACAAAATTTGAAAAAAGTTATGCAAAACGAAAAGCCCAAGTGTGCAAAACCCCAATTCGTTTTCCATAACTTTTTCAAATTCTGTTTATATAAGTACCGGAAATTGTTTTGTTATTTTTTTATTGCCAAGTTTATCGTTTTGTCGATTTCACGCAAGAACATTCGTACTTTTGTCTTCGGCTGAATAAAATGTTGGGTCGAAAGTGATCACATCTGATTCATTACACTACGAACAAACGCGCGGTACCAAAACCTTCAAAGTCCTCGACAGCCGTTGGGATGAGTTTCCGACCTTGGTTGTCTTACCTCAAAATGCTTGTCTATGAAGCCCCTACACACCCCATCGGTATATACAGAGTTAAAAGAAACCTCCTGTATATTAGGGTGGTTCATTTTTTTTTTTTTTCTTTTTTTTTTTTCATGGGCACTTGAAGCAAGTTATGAGGAATCTTAAAAAGAGAAATCTGTGTAAAAACTTGATAACATTGGAAAATATTAAAAGGTCGCTACCGGCAATTGAAATAATTTAATTGGAAAAAAGGAATACAAGTCGTATGGAATCTTCCAAACAGTTTGACTATTTGACAAATATATCCAGTTTACTCTTCATGACAAATATATTACCTAGAATTATTCACTATGTACTTTCAAGTGAGTACTAGCATTTCTATTTTTGCTTTTGATTTTTTGCTTTTTATTTTCGCTATTCACAATCAATTATGAATGATGAATCAAAAATGATCGTTGTTTCCTTTATACCTCGCGGTAGCGAACGCTAAATATTGTCCAATGTTGTCAACTTTTTATACAGATTTTTTTTTTTTTTTTTTGATTCCTTATAACTTCATTCGTGTGCCCATGAAAAACAAGAGAAAAAAAATTAACCACTCTACTGTATATATATATACTATATATATATATGTAAGAACCGCTAGACGGAATTATCGTCCTGGGTAATAAAAAATGGAAACCGAATCTGGCCAGAGCACGTCTGAAATTCCAGTCGACCTTTGGTCCTGTAAAAGTTGAATTAATTTCGTGGCTACGTGCCTAAAATAAAACTGAATTACATAAAACGAATGGAAAAATACGAAAGATATGAATAAGATGAGAAAGAAAGAAAGAAGAAGAAGAAAAAAGAAATAAATGAAAAGGAAATTAAAAATTACACTATGCCGATAATGATAATAAATTATTTCTATTTTTTTTTTTTTTTTTTACATCGTATATATTATATATATATATATAATTACATATAGTATATATTTTCGTCTCTCTTTCTCTCTCTCTCTCTCTCTCTCTCTCTCTGTCTCTCGTTCAGGTAAAAAAAAAAAAAAAAAAAAAATTAAATATAACGAGCCGAAGATACGGCGCACACTCACATAAACAAGAATCATATTTTTTTCAGTAGATAATCATCATATTATGTGGATTATTAATTTTTTTTTTAATTGTTTTTTCTTTCTCCCCCATTAAGCGAAAATTTGAATTTATGGGGGGGGGGGATCTTAAAATTAGGTACTTAGAAAAAATATTTATGCTGTACAACGTGACGAATGGCAAGGGGGGGGGGGGGGGGTTGATAGTATTTTACAATTTCAGTTATTATTATTCGTTAATTACCTAATTCTATTCGGGGAAATTTAATTTTAATATAATATATATATATATATATATTTATAATTATATGGGACAAGCGAACCATTTAACGTACGTTTCACAATAAAATCTTTAATTATTTACAAATTTACACGGTATACCTATATTCGAATTGTTCCTTTGAGACGATAAAATTGTCAGTGTTTCATTATTATTATTTATATTATTTGTTTTTTTTTCATTTTACTCACAGTTATATCAATTGAAAATCTTGTTTTTAATTTTTTTATGTTTTTTTTTTTTATGCACATTTCAATTTCAATTCAAACCCGTCCGCTTCATCGAGTCTTTTTTTTATATTTACATTTTATACCAATAAATATATCATAGTTAATATATTATATCCAAAATCAAACTATATTTATATCTCATTGAAAAAACTTTAATATACATAATATAATATATATAATAATTTGGTTAGCCGCGTAATAATACACCGAAATCTAATCACATCGGGGATATTGTTGTTTAAGATTGTTTAAGATTTTCGCCCTACAGGTGAAAAGAATTAAAAAAAAAAAGGACAGAAAAAATTACTCATCACAGAATTGCAAAATATTACGATAAAAAAAAAAAAGAAAAAAGAAAAATGATATTCTTTAAATTTCGAAACTCGCAACAGCTTTTACAAAAGATTTCAATAACTTCGTAATACGTTTGTTAAAAGATATTTTCACCACACCTGCACGGAAAGTACGACTTTCGGCCCCTCGCGTGAGCGGGAAGTCGTACTTTCCGATGCCAGGGGGTGGTGAAAAATAGTATACCTCACACGGGAGTGAAAAAGGCCATCCCAAACTGCGTTTTTAACACCCTCGCCTTCGGCTCGGGTATCAATCTCGCACGCAGTTTGGGTTAGCCTACTTTCCCTCCCTAGGTGAGTAATATACTATTTATTGAACCGACTTTTTGATCAAAATTTGCGTTTTTTTTTTTTTTTTCACACAATTTTAAAAGAAATAGAAAAATTTTACAATGTTATAACAGGGATATCAAATATACATGAAGATTCCTCGCTTACATTTCAGTGATTTGGGTTGCGAAACGTCAGAGCACAGAGTTGACCGCTTTCAAAAAAATCATAATTTTGTCTTGTGACAGAAATATATCGAAAGCATTCATGTGAATTTTTTCAGAATTTTCGGATCGCATTTGCGATCTTTTTTTGACAAATTCAAACTTTTTTTACGAATCTCCGTATCTCAATAGTATATTGTGTAACAAGGGATGAAACAAGGTGAATGCAGGCCAAAGTGAAGTTGTCTGCCCGAAGCCGAAAACGAGGGCTGACATCACCCGTGCCTGCATTCATATTTCATCCCGTGTCACACGCTGTGTTTTTCATAATATCTGCTCTGGAACTTCAACTGTCAATTTTAATAATCTGAAATTTGCAACAGGGCAGTTATTTCTCTTTGCAATCCCAAGGGATGTAATAGACCAATTTTGCAATCCCAAGGGATTGTAAAACACCAATTCACACCGCTGATTCATTGTATTCGCGATTCGCGCATATGTGTGACAACTTTTCACCGCATTAGCCTGAAATCAGCTTCTTTCAACTGACAAAACAGGCAACAAAAATTTCAGTTTCAGAGCAGATGTTATGAAAAAGTATGTGATCATACAAGAAAATTTATAGAACGAAAAAGTTGCAGTTTCGAATCAACTTTCTAAAAAATATTTTTTCGGAATTTCTCGAATCCCAAAAATACCAATTTTCATCAAAAATACACGAAAATAGGTTTTTGTGAGGAGATGTAAGCAAGGAATCATCAGGATCATCCGGTATAGGTATAAGCGATTGTTTCAACCCCTCGAATGAGCCCTTATTCATCCATAAACATTCGCAATGAATCGTCTCACAATGAAACAAATATTATTTCGGAAAGGAAAAGGAGAAAGAGAAAAAAAAAAATAAATAAGAAGATAGAGTAGAAGAAAAAAATATATATATATCAGCAAACCATGAGGGCTGAATAGTTTTTCGACTAGTTTATTTCCTGTACGAAATTCGAAGCACTTATATCCCCGATGGTGATCGATAACAACTCATCGTTTGTCTCATTTATCAGTGTTTCTTTTACGTTCATTCATTTTATTTTATTTTATTTTATTTTACTGTTGGTTCTCCTTGTTCGTTAGATATACCGAGAATATTCGTGAAAACGCTTCATAGGACGCTTGCATACAGGTGAGCTAAACATCAAGCGATTAGGTTTTGTTCCCAATATGCGAAATAAAACCTAATCGCTTGACTCCGGATTTGCCTGTATGCAGACGTTTTCACTTCCCTATGAAGCGTTTCCACGAATACTCCCTGTATGTATACGCATATATTGGTATATCAATCGACACACGAACCTACGAAGCTGTATATCTTCGACACCCTCAAACGACGCACCCCATAGTGATTTTCCCAAATCTTAAATACCGGCATGGCTATTTCCATCGCCGATTTTCATACGTAATACTCATTAACGTTGAGCGCGTCGCAATCCTGCCCCTATACGCAGCTTTCCTGTGTAGAGATAAGGGGTGTGCGTACCGTGACCACCTCACGAGGGTGATGCTTCCCGGATAGAATTCCACTTCCGGGGGTTATCAGGCCCGCTTCTTGCTGCTGGAAACCAATGGTTGGTGGTGGTGGCCTTACGGTGTGGTCTATACAGGCATATACCGTTGCTTCCTTTGTGTAAGGCTTACCACCAACGATAACACCCATTTTTGAATCCAGTCCTGATGTTGCCAGGGTAGTAGGTCGGGCTAGACACAATTCGGCATACGTCACCTCACCGGAAAGCTGAAACAATCAACGAGGATCGCGGTTTGGTGTCTTTTCATTTTACTGTCAAATTTTACTTCCGTATCTCGACAAAGTACCAATTATTATTCAGCATTCAAAACTGATAGAAAAACTGCTATTTTTTATCTCAATAGCGGAGAATTCGCTCTCGCTATTTATTAACCCTTTGAAGCATACATTTTTCGAATGATCGTATGATCGCGAAAACTGTTACTCGGGGGTTTTCGGGCCGCTGATAACGAATCTGGAATCAGAATTTCGAAATTCGAGATGGCGGACCAAGATGGCGGACGCCAAAACGTGACTGTACGAAAATTTTCAGCAACATTCTCGTGCAGTTACGTTTTGGCGTCCGCCATCTTGGTCCGCCATTCCGAATTTCGGAATTCTGATTCCATATTCGTTATCAGCGACCCCGAAAACCCCAATGTACAAAATTTCAAAGCTCGAGCGATATTTTTAATTTTTCGGTCCGCCATATTGGATCCGCCATTTTGAATTTCGAAAATCTGATTCCAGATTCGTCATCAGCGATCCTAAAAACCCTGATGTATGAAATTTCAAGTTATTTCTTCGGATTGATTCTCCAAAAATGAATTCTTCCGAAAAAAACGTCATTTCGTTTAGTTTGTTCATTTATAAATCTTATATTATAAACAATCATGCTAATTGGAGTGTATTTTCATGTTCTTCTATTACTCAAGTAACTGAAAAGTGCAAAAAACCGGATCTGAATACGTTAAAAAGTAAATAAATTAGAAAAATTCAAGAAAATCGAGGTGGTAACGTGGGTTACCACCATGCTTCTAAGGGTTAAAGACGCATTCAACGAGCGAATGGGGATCGCAGTAAACGGAGACAAATGTGCTGTTGGACTTCCCGTGTGGAAATTTGTCAGGGCACGCCCGGCTCCCGGCAAGGCCCCTGACGGGCCTAAGCGTGGCGACTTCAAATTCGGAAAATTGTCTGGACGCTAGCCGGGAACTAGACGGGTCGGCGGTTAGCCCGGCAGAATCATGGTTGCCCTCACGGGAATTTTCGTGAGGGCCTTTCAGGGCCCTGATGAGAAAATACGAGTAGAGAAATATCGCTATATTTTCATATGCATCAAATCAATATTCAGCAAAAATTGATATAAAGTTCTGGAAGGAATATTCCAATACTACGTAACACGTATATTTGCGCATGGTTCACTGTACAGGATGTCTCTCAATTAGTCATACAATCATACATAGGGCGATTCCTCTTTGAAATAGAAGACGATTTCTCGCCAAAAAAATTAAAAAAAAAAACAAAAAAATAAAAAAATAAAGATAGCTACTAAGTTTGATTTTTGTTTTTTGATTTTATTTTTTTTTGCGAAAAATCGTTCTCGATTTCAAAGAGGCATGTAGGTTTGTATGACTGATTGAGAGACACTTTCTATAAACGAACTCTAATCCAAGACGGACCCGTGCTGGCGCTATCCATAGGGTGGTAGTCAGGTAACCTACAGTCAGCTGCTGGTTAGTTCAGTCTCGGGGCCACGCCAGTCTTCGCAATGAGAGTCTAGATTCAATTCAAAGTCTATTTCAAAGAGTTTGTAGCTGTTTTTCCCGAACAAACTCAATTTTTCAATTTTGTATCTTCGAAAGTAAGTAAAATATTTTGAATTTTGAAACGTCAAACAAAAGCTACATTCTTCCCGCCTTAATTAACCGTGTGTAGACTGAAATCGGCCGACCCAGTGAGTTTTTTATCAATTTTTTAGTGCCAACTTGTCTTTTGGCGTTTTTTCTCCATTTAAACCCCGTGTTGAAAAAATAGAAACTTTAGGCTGTTTGCCGAAACAGAAGATATCGATTGTAAATTTTTTCCATTGGCACAGTTTTTAGTAATGCCAAGACGCAACTTTCCGGCGCTATTAGAACACGATCCGCGAAAATCGACCTTTTTCACTCCGGCCTAATCTTTATGTTACCACTGATAAATTGTTATCGTTCTGAGTAATTATAATAAGAAAGAATAGATGTATAATAAAAAATATAATATGAAGTTTCTATTTGATTCTCATCTCGTTATTTATTGAATCCGAAAAATGGAACCTTAAAGGGTCTCAATACTAAGGCTGGCATTCTAAAGGCAGCCAAGCAGGGGCCAGTAAATTCTACCGGTCTAGGCCCCGATCAAGCAAGCGTGACGTTTTTGATCCAGGCCCCGTCTAGTTTTGCTGACTAGCGCCCGAAAAAAGAATAGCCAAACTGGTCAGGGCCCGGCCAGGGCCCGCATACAATTTCCACACGGGTTACCATGTGAATAGTTAGTATATTGGCAGCACTTTTTTGCCATGAAAATTGAAATAATTATAGTATTTGGTACATTGTAGCAAGTGGCCGTCAATATCTATAATGAGTAAATGTTACCACAATTGTTGTCGTTTCTACTGCAAAAAAGTGCTGTTCATATACTGACCATTCACATAGTAAATTCAACAGCACATTTTTTTCCGTGCAGTTTCAATGCAATCGCGATTTATTCATGGTTGATAATTTCTAAATATATTAGAGCTAGTATCTTCTTCGGGGGGTTTTGATAGGAACTCAAACGCAGGCAACTTTTACCGTGTCAAAGATGTCGGTATTTTTTTTTTCCACGAGATATAAAATCGTTCTTTCTAGGTCATTTCTTCATCAAACGAGATGAAACGGTGCCCAAAATGTGTGATTTTCTACCGCCGAGTGGCTAATTATTTAAAAAATGCAATAAATCGTGCGCATCTGTGAACAATTTCATGATTTCTCTGATGGTCAATAAATCTGTCTTTTGAATCCATTTTGTGCCACGTGATCACTTGCTCAGTCCACATGCGCGTGGTTTCACATAATGCACTCCTGATGCTTAATTTTTGTCAAAATTTCTAGTTCACAATAGCTAAAAATAATAGCGACATATATAAGGCTTCGGGAAAGAAGAAAAAATAAAAAATAAAACCGAAAATCATCAGGTGATAATATTTCATATTGACGCGACCCCTTAAATATATGAAACATTTTTGCCTTTGCCATGAAGTTGCTGGTCGAAAATTATACGAATTCCGAATTTTCGTAGCTCACGTATTAATACTTCCTCGTAATTCAATGCGCTGATTGGAAACAAAAATTGGAAATTATCATTTCAATTAAGTTGTAAGTATTAGCTGACGGAGTTCCTAATTAGTGCTATTAAAAGGTTTGAATACGAAGTCAAACCAAGTGCTGATTGTTGATTGAGACCATCAAGTTTAAGTCCAAGGTTCGCAACGCGTTAAAATTCTCGAATTTTTAATTCCACGAGTTGTGTAATCTTGCCGGGATAGAAAAGGCTGAGATTCTCTGTTTCTGAATTGGATATCTGGTTTTTGAATAAACCGAGCAAGACTCTGTTACGCACTGCTCGCTGGCACGAGGTTTTCTGGTCTATTAATTTTTAACGTTTCCTGCACGCAATCGGCGAGAGAGATATGTACGAGCAAAAGTTACTCAACAGTGAAACCAGGAATGCTGAGAATCTTCTCTCTTGACGATTTTTACGTAATATCACGTTTTTCTGCTTCTTCTCAATTCACCGCGAACTAGAAAATTTTATGCCTAGCTTGTTGCGAAATTATTTCTCACACGGGTTCGTGCACACAGCTGAATAATTTGCGGTGATCCACATGAATTTTCTACAATAAAAATGCCTTCTTTGAAAAAATTGAAGCAAAAATAAATTTCAAAGTCCGAAATTCAAACTTTGACATCCTTTTCTTATCAATGTCAATTGATAGTGATCTCAGACTTCTATTTACGAACGAGATAAAAGTTTCGTTATTCAATTTTAAATATAACTCATTGGCGAAAAATGTCAGACGAAATACGGAACCATAGTTGCAAAACAAAAAAAAAAAAGAAATCTGCTATTAATTTTTTTGATACTACAGCGGGACTTTTAGAAAAATTATTTCTTCCGTAAATTTTGCAACTCTGAGTTGAAACCAGTACAACAGTGTCAATTGTCCAATTTAAAAGACTTTTTCTTCCTTTTGAATTCGATATTGATAACGGGCATTATTTTTCTCGGATGAATTTAGATCCGAAAATATTCTAGCTTATGCGTATTTTCAATCGACCATAAAATCATGTATGAAAAATGAATAAACCACGATTTTATATAATATAAAAATGCTTGGCAGAGTTGTCTGAAATGTTGAAAGTCTTTGATCTATACCGGTTATTTGGTTATCTGTCGAAAACTAATCCCTCAATCCGTAAACATTCTCTTCATAAACCATAGGTAGAAGTTCACCAATTTACAGAGGTGTAGTTGGTGTATGAGTATTACGGCTATACCCTGCGCATATGTAGGTATATATGTACATGGGATTCACTCTGTTATATCAATTCTCTCCTCGTTGCAATAACTTCACAAATTCCCATCTAATTTATGGCAACCGGGAATTCCCTCGTTAAATACCAGCTCGTCGACGCTATTGAACTTCACTAGGTTGGTGCAAGTTTTAACTATCTAAATATCCAACACCTCTAACTAGTTGATATCGAGTGCGTCTATATAGCTGCCAATGGAGCCAGTTCTCTAATCGGCTAAAGCAAAAGCTGAATCTCCCCGTTAATCATCTCGGCAGGCATTCATGCATTCATTGGTTAACGCCATGCATATATTACCCGATATTATGCATCAATCAATTTAATTCGTTTAATCATTCCCGAATTGTTCGTCAATCAACATATATATTTATTTGACGTATCGAATCATCGACAAATTTACTTATCGATATATTTTATAACAATCATTAGTGCTGGTGCTCCTCACTATATTGCGAAAGGAAATCAAGACGTCGTTATAATCTAAAAGCATTTCTGAACGGGTATATATAATATAGCCATGGGTGTATATATGCATGGCGACATGAAACGATAAAAATTGGTGAAAAGGTCAGAAAAAAAAGTGGCCGGAAATTTTCGTTTCATGCCATTTTACGATACCCAATTATTCCCTAACTAAATGGCTATACCCTCCTATATGACCAGGCAGTCGTACTCGCGATATTTTATGGCTTTGGTATCGTTTGGGTCAGCTATCTGAGCACATGATTAGGTGATTCGATTTGTTCGCAATTCTCTTTATATTCGAATATTCACGATCGACACAGTGAAAAGAAAATAACGATACCTATTAAATAAAGGTAGTACGAAAGAAGCTAATAGGCAATGTGTCATGATGTTTACTTTTTAAAACGACAAATGTGAAAATTTTGTTTGTCTTAGCCATAAATTTATAGAAAAGTAGCTGTTCTTTATTAGACGTAATGCGGTCTTATTTCACAGCTTTAATTGATGTGTTTTTATATGGACGATGATTCATTCATCGTAAAAAATGATGATTCAGCAAATTCTTTTTTTAGTTTGATATTCGGTTGTAAAAAATCGACCTAGATTCGAAAAATCGGTATTTCAGAACTGCTACTGGAATGTTTTACGTCATATGGATTTGATGCAGTAGGCCGTGGCCGCGACCGCGTCCGCGTCGAATATGAAGATGTATGGAATAACGTGCGATAAACCGTAAGACTTTATGGCGACAATAAAGTTTGTCCGATAGGATAGCCGATAACAGGTGCCAGCCAATACCACAACGTGTGGACTTTGGAATATAGAGAAGAGGGTAGGTATAGGTAACCGATGTTCAGGTAGAGCAACTCAATTACATATTGCGGTCCGGTAACGCCGTTATTTTTACAACGTCGATGCGCGCGGCTATAAGCTACGCCGAGGACGTGACAGCTTCTGAAAATTCCTCGTTTTATGTTTGATGCAGTACTTTTTTTTTTTTTTTTTTTTACAGCCCCATTCATCGCGTTTTACCTACCGTCACCCTGCACCCACGCCGTTTGACGTCACCCCGCTAATTGACGAAAAAAGTCATCAACTATTACTCTCCCTCGGTATCCCAGAGGATACTTTTTCTCAGCCCGTAAAAACCCATAAATTCTGACATACACCTATGTGTTCTTTCAAGGCCGATGCATAGAAGATTCCAGGAGCCATAAGCAAAGCACAGAAGCCAAAGCGCATGCGTGTTGTACACTGGCCTTCTGCAACGGCGCATGCGCTACGCCACCTGGAACCTTGTGTGCATCGGTCTTTGAGCAAAGCTCAGAACCAGCACAGTGACAATGAATGGAAATGGATAAATGACTCACCGGTAAAGTGGGATAATTGTTGTACTCATTGACCTGATAGGTGGGGGGCAGTCCTTGAAGATGGTTGATCTGGTGTGCCGGAAGACTAGAGGATTGTCCATCAGGGGTAGATTGTACAGCTAGTGGTGTGCCAGCGGTTGAACCGGTGAGCTGGTAATCTGAATCTTCAAGTTAGATGATCGGTTCGCCTTTTTAACTTTTTCAATAAGCATGATACACGCAACGGGTGAGAATGGGGAGTGCAGAGGTAGCATCATCTCGTAAATGTGCGTTTGAATTGAATAAAAATATGAAGACTGTGTAATCCTCAGCAGGATTGAAAGCAATAGCAAACCTGCAGGGGCGCCGATAATACTCAGACAAATACGAACTTAAGTATAAATGTCAAAACGTCAGACGCGAGTCCTTTGAGAGAGATCTAGTCTGATGCTTAAAACAGTTGAGAGGCTAGAGGGTGAGAGTTGGATAAAGTGTTGTCGGTTTCTGAGTGGAATGGATGGAATGGCGAGGAGTGGTGCAGGCATCGTTGAGTTGACTTAGGACGTGACATACCTGCCCCCTTGCCACCCTTGTCCCAGCCCCATCTTCAACCTAGCCCTGCACGGTGGCCCTTGAAACACAATGCCAAGGGTGACCGAGGGAGGAAAGGGTCCTGGCCAAAGGTGGCCTAGGGGCTGACGGCATACGCACTCCGCCTTGTCTCCTAGACGTCTTCAAAGAACACTTGATATTTACTATATGCCTGGTAGGATGGTACATGGAATGTTGATGAACATCCGTGTACATCGTAGGCGGTTCAAGGGTTCGCAGAGTAGCCGAAATATAATACTAGCTGGAGATTGAAATTTTTTTTGAAACTCATTTTTGCGGAGACCTCTTCAACTCGGAAACGTCTAATCAAAGCCCGACAGTTTTTCAACCTCGCGATATAATAAATCGTTAGGTTTTCTTGACGCTTTTATATTTTATTCACGTATGAAAACTTGTTTGCAGCGTTTTTTTTTTTTATTTTATTTTTATTTTTTTCTCCCCCATACATACTGTACGAGAAGTTTGCTCCTGCTTCCAATTACATTGCAGTGGTGGGACTTCGTCGATAACATAAATAGTATACACCAGTTGAAACAACAAAATCACAGTAAGGAAAACAAAAACATTGAGGACAAAAAATAAAAATAAACGTTCAACGAAACAGAACACACAATTGAAGAGCTATTTTCCAACAAAATAAAAGAAGTCGAATAAAGGAAAAGGTAAAACAGAGAGGGGTAGTCAGACAGAGAAACGAGCTAAAGTAGAAATACAATTGCATCGAGATTTTCTAGAGAAATCCTTTCACCCTACACCACATTGTAAAAATGTGGTTGGACAATTGAACAGTGATATTCCAATCTTTTTTTTAATCACATTTTAGAATTCCTATTACCCTGATTATCTTCGGTACTTTGACTATCGTTTTCTTTTTACTATGTGGCCTAAGTCTAATACCTCGGAGATTTTGAAAAACGGACATTCATCCCTTTCGAAAAATTTCAAAAAATTCCTCTTCACCTCCGAGTTATTAAGTGTTCTTTTTTTTCTTCTTTTTTATTTGTTTCTTACGATTTCTTGGTCATCTTGTCATATTTAATACAGTTTAATTGTTATTTTTGCATAAAGTTTTCTCACCTTTATTCGTAGGAACAACATCCGGATTTCGATCATCGGTGTCGTAGAGTTCCTCGGCACTTGGGGCGGTCGCTTTTTTCAAGGGTAGATCATCAGGCCTCTGTGCTCGCCGATCACTCTTCAATTTTAGTGCTCCAAGGATTACAAGTGTCACAAGAATCAGGGCAGTTATAACACCGATCAGTACACCCAACAACGGTGTAAATTCGAATGGTATCGGCGTTCCTGAGAACAGAACCCGCACTGCTCTCATGTTTTCCGCCGTATGTTTCCACCGGATTTTCATAACACGAAATTCAATAATTCCTAATCTTTTAAGACAACAATTTAATCCTCTAATATTTTTTGCGTCTCTTCAAACTACTGTTTTTTTTTTTTATCTACTATCAGCTTTGGAATTCGAAAACTCTGACTTTCAAAGTCCCCCCCGCGGCATAAATCTTCAAGAAAGAAACAACAAAAAAAAAAAAAAAAGAAAAAAACTTTTCAATCCATCAGTATATCTCTGTTTATTTTGTGTGAATTTATACGCGATTAGCTCTCAAGTTTTATTGATCAGCAAGGTGCTTTCAGGGTGAAGAGCCTAGCACTTAACCATCGCTACGGTAAAGTACTGTCCGACGTTAATTTTTAATGGTGTGCGTTACCAAGTCGGCGTTATAGCCGCATAATGTTTCTTCGATGTCCTCAAAACGTTACAATAAACGAAATTTCCTTAATCGTTTTATCCTTATCCGAACGTTTGTCGTTTATACGATTATTATTATTCAAAAGATTTTCTCATCTCCTCTTACAATTTTATTATATATATTTTTTCTTTTTTTTAATTTAATTGTCTTTTTACAAATAAAAATTCAACGTCGTTCGCAGGACTCTTACAAACGAGGCTTCTAGCAGAACGTAGGACTAAAGCCCATCGCTTTTACTGAAAGGTTTCGTCCGAATATCAACGGAACTTAGGGTATATATGTCTAAATTTTCGGCCTCTTTTGAGATTCAATATACATTGAGCCGCGCGTCGCTCGTCTTGATTATGAAAGTGACTTGCAGATACCGCCTAAGATTCTGACTAAGTTATAAATCTACGAAGTACTTCCTGCTCAGATATCCTGCGAGAATCAATCAAATGTCATAATTCATTAATCGCAACAGTGACTTCCGCTTCGTGTATATTTTTCCTCATACTTATCCGTTCGTAATTTTTTATTTGCCTCTAGTATTTACCATAATTTTGAAAAATTCAATTTCCTCGTAATAAACAATAAAAAATAATAATTGACTCGAGTATTCTTGCGAATTTCAAGCACTTTCTTATTCCTCGTAATATTATAATACTTACCAGTTTGTTTCTCGGCCACTTTCAGCGTAAATCCTTCAAGTAGCGTAGGGTCGCTACGTCCTTTAGAATTAGCGGCGTATAGTACCATCCTCAGGACTTTTCCAGGCTCCAAACCCTGGACAGTAAAGGCAGCGTCCTTTGCCGTTATGTTAGCCTGCTGGATTCCCGTGTGCTGGTCGAAAACCTCAAGCAGAAAGTGCTGTGGTTGACCGCCGTCAAACCCGGCCGCACACTCAACCGACAACGATTCCGTTGTCTGGTTTGTCAACGTACAGTTATATGGAGAATCCGGCTTCCCTGTAATTTGGAGGGGAAAAAAAAACAAAAAATTGAAATCAAAAATGAAATTCATTGAAACAAAAAATTATACATGATCTCTCATACCTGCAGGAATAATGTGAAAAACGCAAGCGTTCCTTTGTTGACCAGCTGTGTTACTCGCCCAACAAAATACCATTCCGTAATCCATTTCTGTGACCGGTCTGTAAGTAAGAGTGCTCTGGGTTCGTCGTGTTGAATTTTTATATCTAGCTTGCGGAACGTCGACCATTTCTTCAGTGTTGTTAAATGCCCAACGAAAACTATCCGGGGCTGGGTAAGCTTCTACTCGACAAATCACCCGCGCTTCTTCATGTCTTGCTACGCCATAAACTCGCTTTTGGTCCGAAAGACAGATCGGCTTATCTGGAATTACAGAGTGGTCGACTTATTGTAGAGATTGGCGTTTTGCCTACTTTGGAAAAGTTGAATTTCCTTCAAATCCGGGGTGAGGCGAATCGCACGATTTTTTGATAATTTGTGATTTAGGCAAAACCGCTACGATTGACATGAATTAGGATGGAATCCGTTCTCAAGATATCGTTAGATCGGAAAATGGTCATAAACACACCCGTGGATCTCAATCTTCTTAAGGTGGTTCATCACCTACAGTCCCACCAAACGTGGGTTTCAGACAAGATTTTGAATACTTCTCGATGGGGAAAAAATCTGAAAAAAATCAAGCATGTAGGAGATCCACGGAAGATTGATTTTGCATAATAATAATTCAAAAAAGTTATTAACAAATCGATGGAAAAAAAAAACTGTTCAAGAAATTAGCCGGTGACCCAACTTTTTTTTCAGGTGAAAATGATTTGTCAATTTTACTGAATACGTATGAATTTTTTGAGAATTTTGGTAACTTTTTGAAAATTGAGGTTTGTCAGATATGAAAAAACGCAATTTTCAAAAAGTTACCAAAATTCTCAAAAAATTCATACGTATTCAGTAAAATTAACAAATCATTTTCACCTGAAAAAAAAGTTGGGTCACCGGCTAATTTCTTGAACAGTTTTTTTTTTCCATCGATTTGTTAATAACTTTTTTGAATTATTATTATGCAAAATCAATCTCCCGAGGATCTCCTACATGCTTGATTTTTTTCAGATTTTTTCCCCATCGAGAAGTATTCAAAATCTTGTCTGAAACCTACGATTGGTGGGACTGTAGGTGAAGAACCAC
Organism: Tenthredo notha; assembly: GCA_914767705.2. Classification (NCBI taxonomy): domain Eukaryota; kingdom Metazoa; phylum Arthropoda; class Insecta; order Hymenoptera; family Tenthredinidae; genus Tenthredo; species Tenthredo notha. Next base: position 5,712,827 of record OU611918.1, on the reverse strand, counting down.
CTTAACTTTACTAATCTCACAATTTTCACACTGAATGATGAATTCCATTGTCATAGGCCAGCCGCCCTTATTTGCATTGTAACATTAATCTTTGCTATTGAATAATCGCAGTACACAGTCGACTGATTCAGTTTGAAGATATGACCGTTCTTGATATTCATCGAGTGACCAATTGTGGTTTTGAGTACTGATGTTTCATGAAATAATACCGCTTGAAGAATTGACGTTTCACCGCAATTACACAAGTTTGAGGAAACTTCGTTGAAACGAAGAACCGAATCGCCTGACGTTGAGTGGGTATTGTTAAAATGGGTTCTCGTGTTAAGTAGGTAGGTAGGTAGGTAGGTAGTACATGCAAAGTAATCATGAGGTAATATTAACGTTCCATTTTCTCTCGCTCTGATTCCCAGAGAGTTGTTTTAATGCGGCCATGAGTCTGTATTAAGGGGTTGTAGGCGGGTCGATTGCTAATTAAAAATTCAGAGAAACAAGGCTGCGTGGTATTCTTATTCGTATTCGTATTCGTATAGGTAACAAGCCAAGGCAATGGCCTGCATGGCTGGTATGGCACCTCCAGTTCTGACCTAGCTATAACATTTCCCCAATACCGTTGCACGCGAGGCGAAAATCGCCGGTCAGTTTAATTATTTCCACCACATGCGCATATATACGGTATATATATAACTATGTCCGTGGAGTTATAAATACATACGTGTATCCTATGTATATGTGTTTATCCCAGTCACATAAATACATACTATTACTACGGGGTTCCGCACGGGAACACATTTGTCGACGAGGGAAGCCTGTAAATCTGTCTGACTCCAACTCATTGTTAAACCCACCAAAAGCGACAACAGCTGGAAAATTTTATAGCCTCCCATCCTCACAAGCCGCTTATCTCCAATAGTTTTTAATTTATTCAAAACTAAACTCCGCGTGCACAAAAATTTTACACATTCCTTCCTTGTTTTTTTTTTTTGTTCTTTTTTTCCAACACTCGAATAATAATTCGCGTATTATACGGCTGTAGCTATAAATGAAATATTTTAGTGAATATTTTGGTAGCTCGTTTGTTTATCACGTGAAACAAATCCTTCCGCAAGATCAACTCCACATATCGATTCCAAAGGGTGATGCGAACTATTTTTCTATGGGGTTTTAACTTTTCGAAGCCTACACTTTTCCTGACATTTGCTACAATTTCGATATCCGGCATTTTGAATTTTCGTATCTCGACTTCAGATTTGAATTCTCACGTAGGACATTTTACTTTTTGCAATTTTGTCCCGCCATATTGTGTCCACTATTTTGGACTTCTGTATTTTGAATTTAGATCTGGAATGAGTAGCTCAGAAAAACCTTTCTGGGTAAGTTTGACGAAAAATTTTGCATGCAAAAAGAATTGCAGCTTTAAAAAGTTGAATAAACACAAAGAAATGGCTTATGGCACCGCCACCTCTTGGAGTTGAGATATACAGCTTTTCTTTTGTGGGAGAATTTGTTCCATGTCAAAAACTAACGTTTAGTGATTTCAGGAGAAATGTAAAAAAGAAAATCTATACTATTGCATAATGATGGAAAAATATTATTTCGTGAAAAAAAATTGACGAGAATCTTGCGAATTGTGTTATTTCTTGTTTTTTCTTCTTTTTTTTCGTTTCTGGAGGTAGAAGTTGGGATTTTTAAAGCAAATTTCAAGCGGTTTTAGGGGTAATGAAGCGAGGGTCTACCAACGTTTCAGTAAGCAAGATTTAAGAACTTCTTTACAGAGAAATTAGACTTGAGAACTTTTGACTAAACCCACAACGATGTATAATTACGGATTTTCCTGTATTTATTGTTACAAAAATAGAACAGAATTTGAGAAAAGGAAGAAAAAAAAATCTTCAACTTCTGATCAGTTCTTCGCGAAAGAATTAAGAAAAAAGAACTGCTTTTTGCCTTTCATGTGTTTGACAAAGATAACGGAAAATGAAAATTGCAAAAAATTTCAAATCGGCGTTTTGTTGATGGTGAACGTGATTCCAACAGAACGGCAAATTTGAAACAACAAAAAATCCTGTTGTATTCTGAAGCTGAACGATAAATATCATCGGCAATGTGACGGAGCGTTTTTTAAAACAAACAAATTGCGGTGTAGCCGCCGTAAAAATATATGAAAGAAAAAATCACTTTTAGCCTGTTTTTTTTTTTTTTGCACGCAAATGTTGATATCTGCTTAACTTAAATGTCCGATCGAAAACGCCTCCATCACTAATTGTTCACGTCTTGGGAAGAACAAAAAAGAGAAGAAAAAAAGAACTGGAATCGGTGGGGTAGTTTTTTTTTTTTTTAAACTGAGTTTAAAATATGCAGAAAATATCCAGAAACACCAAAAAGTGGGAATCGGTTTGTTCAAAATTTCAGAACCCACCATCCCCTTTAAGGTGGTGAACTTCCCAGAAAATATCTTGTTCTCGTCTCCTATAGAAGACTCGTATAGGATATATGAATGAGCTGATATTTACCAGCAGAATACTATGTGGATATATTTCGTATGTTATGGGTGGTGAATAACACAGGGTAGACGGTTAATGGGATCGCTTACTCTTGGTGACGTTGTGTCCTATTTCTCCCCCTAGTCTGACGGTCTCGGAGGGTTTGTGGTGAAATAGTTTTGCTGGACTGCAGAACGATGCTATAGACTGAGCGAATGAACGAATGAACGAATGAACGAACGAACAGGGGTTGTGTACAAAATGCGGGGGAGATTTTGCTACCGACGATAGTAATTGCTTGTAGAGTTTTGCCTAATTGCTGGCCATTCGTAATATCGTTCGTTATACGTACACGCCCCGAACAAAAAAAAAAAAAAGCATAGAAAAACGTGAAAAAAAAAGCAACTCAAGGAAAAAAAAAAAAACTGAAAAATAACTCGGCAAGGCTTGATCTGACACCGAACACTCCCTGCATTGCTGTATCAGTTACTAGCCAGTTACAACAGCCATTGTACTGTTTCCATTTAACAGAAATCTCGGACATTTCATCTGTCACATGTAGGGTGGTGTGAAACTCCATTGTTTCACAATTCACACCGTGGTACAATACATACAGGCAAAAAATAAACAACGTAGCTATACATACCTCCTTCTTCTCAACGTATTAAACGAACTCATTTAATTAACTGGATTTTGTCAGATGTTACATGTCTGCCAAGTTTTCTTCACATTCTTCAAGGTTTTTGGATATTTTGTTTGTCTTCAATTTTGGCATATCTCTGTGACGCTTATAATTTGATTACTTTGGATTTTATTTTGGAAATCATCTTTCGACATATTGAATTCAAGTTCCAATATGTCCCACCGCGAAGTATTATATAACAACTAATGATACATGAAAGTTTATTAAGGAAGTTCAAAAAAGCGCTATAATTTTTTTTCCCCAATATTGCTCATCGATATTTCTGTTCCTGTTCAATCTGATATCGAAATTTGAAAGATCGTTGAATTAAGTTGGTTAATTGAATTTCACTTGACATTATACATTAGCTATGGTATGACATTAGCTCTTTTTCATTATAGTTGAGAAATTAGAGACAGAGAGATTCACAGAGAGGAATTATTTGCGACATAAGACGTCGTCACAGTGGCTAATTACAATCAAGCTTCTACATTCAGAAGATATTCCAGGTTGTGCCAGATGAGCAAATACCTAGCAGCAACTCGTGGGTTCTATTAATGGTTTTTGTACCGTGCCGTAGGCCTCTTTAGTTCATAACTCTGTTTCAGACAAGTATTTGTACCCCTAATATACGCGTTCTGTTTTGTATCATCGCCTAGACCAGGCATGTCAAACATGCGGCCCGGGTATCTTATGATTGTGGCCCGCCGAGTCTGAAAGGCAAATGCTGTTTCAAACGTGTATTTAAGAAAATATTAACGTCAAACAAATAAATGATGAAAAAATCTATATTCCGATACACTTGAAATGATTTTTACAAAAAAACAATCATATTTGCACTCTCCCGAAGTTGCTGTATCTCCGTACAATTGTTGGTTTGTAACATGTTCATTCACGCAAAACCACAGTCTTGTTACTTTGTTTCAACTATACTAGCCGGTCTAGCGTTTTACTCGGTCTCAAAATCACTGCCGTTTGCCACACAACTTTTATATTTGCGTAGTTTTCTGGAGTTTTTATTTGTCTGGAGTGTTATTTCATTGAATAAACCAGTGTCGATGCAAAGCGTCACGTATAGTCATGCTTATGTGACGTGAGTAAAAAAAGATCCATTGGAAAAGAAGACCGTAGTTTTCAAAATAAATGGGAGGTGCGAAAAATCAACTTATTACCTCATAATTTGATAGTATCAATGCGTTCAAACTAGAAATATCACTTCGGCGGAGACGAATAGAAACTAAGAATTTGTTTCATTTTGAAAGCTGCAAATCGCTCGTAGAAAAGTATCCTGAATTAGAATTTGAAGAGTATACCAATAAATTGAATCTGTTGGCGAAGGAGTTCGATGAAAGATTTTTCGATTTCAAAAAATGTGAGTCTGAGTTTCATCTCTTCACTGCGCCGTTCACTGTCGGAGTAGAGATGATTGAAGACCAACTACAAATGGAATTGATAGAAATACAATGTGACTCTTTATCAAAACAAAAATACACTGAAGTCGGAATTCCAGATTTCTACTCATATTTATCTGTGGATTGATTTCCCCAAATGCGATCTTTCGTAACGCGTATTCTAGCAATGTTCGGAGGTACATATTTATGCGAACAAATATTTTCTTTCATAAAAAATAACAAAATGCCAGAATGGACAGATTAACTGACCAGCATCTTTCTGCGATCTTAAAAATAACGTCCGCTCGAGATTTGCAATCAAATTTTGATAATATGGATTATACACTTCGGACTATCTCAGTTTGCTTATTTTTGAAATACCAATGGTATGCGGCCCCCACCATGATGCCAGATCAGTAATTTGGCCCGGAAGTCGCGACGAGTTTGACATGCCTGGCCTAGACAGTTTACAGGCGGTCCTATTCCGAAATTGCAATCATAGTACTAGCAGCGAATTTGCAAGCCTTGAGTCTTTCTCTAGCCTGCATGGGCCTGCGTAGGCGATTGACGTAGGCGATTGACACGCCGATGATCGGTTAGCTGATTTGCGCTGTCATTTCTACTTTGTTACATTAAACCTTAACAGGAATTTGACCAAAGACAGTCAATGACCCGATAGTGAAGAGGAATCAGTTTGAAAATGACAGATTTTCCGTCCTCTCTTTCTTCTTCCTTTCCTTATTTTTTTTCTCATGGAAAGAATTTATCGACCATTTTCACTCGCAATTATAGCATTTTCGACTAAGCTAACACCGAGCTAAACTGGTGTAGCGTAGCCATCTATGCATAGAAAAGAAAGAAGATAAAGATAGCTACACTACACCAGTGTAGCTCGGTGTAGCCCAGTCGAAACTGCTATAAGTCTTGCAAAAAAAAAAAACGGTTATGTTCCAATGACGTTATACGTGTTTGGCTCAACCTGGCCGGTGGAAGACACACCCAAAATCTAGAGAAGAGCATAATCACGGGAAATTAGGTTTCCCATTTCCGTGGCAAATTAATAATTCGCAAGATCAACACGAGCTCCAAGGCGGTTCCGGCCATATCTCGCCCACCCCAACAGTAGATTGACCTATCCAATACTGAGACTGTAACCACTATAGTCACCCTGGAATTAACTCATCAGACCTGAATCTGACGGGATCCCTAAATAATTGTATTACAAGAAGAGGGCGTTAAGTACGAATTTATTTTTCCTTCACATACGTAATTTCGAGGATCAAATATCAGAGAAACTTAACTAAAATTGTGCACTTTGGAGCAATATGTGCGCAATTCTTGTTATACGTAAATAATGAGGAATATCTGTTGAATTATTTGTGAAATAAGGTACTTACACATGATTTTCAGCTCCACACTGTTACTTGTACCGTCACCCTCGACATTACTGGCCACACATGTGTAATTCCCTGCCTGGGATCGGTTCACAGTTCTGAGAGCAAGATCGTACCTTTGTACAATAACGCCATTCTTCGCATTGTTTTGTATCACGTTTCCCTATATCAGAAATAGCGTAAAGACAGGAAGTGATGCATAAATTGATAAGGAAATAGACTCATTCACGCATCAGGTATTTCTGTTATTTGTTAACTCACGTTGTGCTTCCAAACAACTTTGTACGCTCCGGGGTTGGCGTGAACCTTGCATTCGAAGTAAACGTCATCGCCCTCCTCAATGTCCTCGGGGTTCATGTTTGAACCAAGTTCTAGACGTAGAACAGGAACGACTGCAGGGTATAGAGAAGAGAAAACAATAGGTTAAGGCGATATTTATATAGGATCATGGCCGAGGGTCTCTGATTGTCTGATACCTACATAAGACGTTCAGCTTCCATGTATCTTCTTCGACGCCTCCATCCAGCAGGTCATTCTCCGCACGACAGGTCAAGACCTTATCATGATCTTGTAAAGTTGCTTTGAACGCCAACGACGATTCGGTCATGTTTGTATCCTCTGATATCTACGGAATAACATTAATAAAATTCATTTACTTCACGAAGTACCTTTTCTTTTCTACTGGTGACCTTGACTAGTCAAAAAGCGCGGATTTCTTGGCCTCTTGCGCTGACTGAGTCCCAACTGGTGGGGGTGCTTTATACGCCAGTGCCGCTTATGGAAACTAGGTGGCGCCTGCGCGCAACTGTATTTCGTGCGAGATATTACCTTTTCAATTCTTTGTTACCTTACCGATTACTCCTCACTCGTTTAACCGATCGCGTCGATTTTGGCCTTCAATTAAAAACAAAGGATGACGCCGGAATATGGCTTGGTGAAGGGAGTTGGAAAAAGAAAATCACCTATCGTAGTGCCTCGTCGCAAAGATGGTCTATTTTTGAGATTGTTTTTTTGCAAAACTGAAAAATGACTCCTTTAAACTTGATTGTCTTGAAAAATGAGGAAATAAGAAAAGAGATTTGCGCGTGTGCGCTAAGCGAGCCATGAGAAACGCCATTAAATAAGAAAAGAAAAAAAAAAAAGAACTTGCCAGGGAAAGAACTGATGCAATTATTGACTCACATGCGAGTTGAATAATTCATAAATCGAGAGTCGGCCAGTGGTAATTATACGGTGATCGATACCCAACGGAGATTGATCTAGAGTTGAATATACAGAAGAAATAAGAAACTAAATTAAAGAAGTTATAAAACCCAGCTGTTGTAGATGAACGACAAAAGTAGAAAGAGAAATTATACGCGAATTGCGAAAGGCCAATGTAGCAGGAAACCGGATCTCACAATCGGAAAGAAATTACTTCAGACTTTGGCCGATAAATCTCAAGATGAGCGTGTCTTGGCTTCATTTCACCGACTCATTACGACGCACTATAGTTACCACGGTATATTTATGACTCTATAGTACTTTCACAATCTACCATCATTCCGTCGTATAATAATTGAGACGAAACGTCAAATATTTGATTCCCCAAATTAACGTTTTGATGTAAGAATCAAAATCCCTTCGTCTAGACATTTATCTTCGTGAATGAGAGGGCAATTGCTATTGCCTGAATTACAGCTGGACTGATCTGTTAAGCTAACGTTTGTTGAGTCTGACGTTAAGATATATATCTTTATTGGTTAGTGCAATATACTCGACGTCGACTTTGTACCAGGACAATTCCTCTCTTACACGCCAAAAGATTTATGGTTCGCTATCCAACGTCACCTTCATCCTCACATTGCACTAGCATTTCACCTGCATTCGGAATCCTTAAAATATCCTCGTAGAAAAAGAATTGAATGATTTTCTATCTGTTTTTATTCATTTTTATTTTTTATTCTCCATTCTCCATCGAATCAGATTACAACTTTATGATAATGAACAAAGAAATTTATATCCATTCAATGTTGAGGAATAAATTTCCGATGGTACCTAATAGAGGCTTGGCGTGTCGAGAGTGCAATGTATTTATTATCTGAGTAATAAATATCGATTGTACCAGATGATGATAAGGTACTAAAGGAAAGCCGGAATTACCCAGGAGTATTATGAAATGAAAATTCTCACCTTTTCAGTAAAGTTGTCTAAGCTTTTTCCATCCAAGTACCAAGTGATCTTCGCTGGCGGCCTAGAGCCGAAGGTCATGCACTTTATGCTGTACTTTCTTTCAGCACTAAGAGGTGCTAATTCGCTGACTAATACCTGAACACTGAGGGGTCTCACTGTAAGTAAATTTTCACGACGTGAATAAATTGGCTTCATTATAATTATTTCGAAATTTTTTAAACGTCAGCTCATCAATTTCCATAGTTTCACTTTCATCGATATCAAGAAAAACGTGTGGGTACAATCTTTAAACTTATTCGTAATTTGTCGAACTTTCGGAAAGCTCGGTAATGTAAAAAAAAAAAGCTTTTCAAATCCTGTATGTGTTGGTAAATTATTAGAAGTCTTTGAAAATGGTTTGGAATATTCAATTTTGTTGCACAAAGAAAGTTCTCTGTTCAATGGTTAACCCCTCGATTAAATAGAAATCGATGTTATACCTTTGTGTACTTTTGAATGAAATTAGCAGCGTCTAAGAAGCTTTCACTTTCCATTATACTACTTGGCGCTACAGATTCCGTTGAGAAGGAAGTCCGAGGACGTATTCGAGGCTTGAAAACGCGAAAGTCGATTGTTTCTGAGTTAGAATTTGTATTCATTGTGGAATGGAAAACGAAATGAGAGAGAGAAAAAAAAAAACTGATCTTTCCACCGTTTCGTTGATAACTGCAAAAGTCGTAGTCGATGAAAGAGCTGTGAGCATCACGTCGCGTCGGGTGGATTCACCTCCCTTAATGAATAGTCCCATTATGAATATATTCATTCGTGCAGCTGCTCACTCCGCGCCCGAAGGACTAAGATTGCCCTGAGGAAAGGAAATAGTAATTCTCTCTATGAATTTCAAATTTCACGGGAAAGTTGAGCTGGTCTCGCCCCACGAACGAGAACCTTCTACTCTCGGTTCTCCTTTCCCCACCAACTTCCACCTCCTACACGAACTCGGTTTATTTTAAGATTCAAGTATCTCGTTAAGCTAAAAGTCTAAAACCACTTGTCCTCTATAGGACGATCCATTTTTTTTTTCTCTTCTCCCCTGCAGTTACAACAGACTAAAAAATCCTTGAAAACTCACTTCGGTATGCGAGCACTAAGAAAAAAAAAAAAAAAAGTCACATTCCTACAGTAATGGATTTTCAAGAATTTAATACTGGTGTCCGATGTCAATGTTCACCAACTTCTCTCAACAAGGTGAAAAGGCGTCGTTTTCTGCCCCTATTGCCCATCGATATAGAATACCTTCTGATTCCAATTGCCAGATGATAAAAAACGAGGGAATCCAATTTTTCTACTGACATATTGAAAGCTGATTGTAAAAAAGTCGTCGTGGAATATATGCAGATCGATGTCGTCCGGCTCGACTTCAGTCCAGGTTAAGTACCGACTCCTAGCAATGAGCCTCGAGGTCACATGACGTTCACTCGACAAAGTCTGAGTGGGCTCTTGGCCTTCTGCTCCTGTCTCTCAGCTTTTTACTTTCCGTTCTACTCCTGTCTTCAAAAGCCCTGTGTACGTAGCTACGTTCTGTTTCGGCTAACTCACTGTTCTTCCCCCAAACCTCTGAGTCGTAGGAAGGAGTCACAATCTTGTGCATTCAATGTTTCCGAATACGTTCGACGAAAATTTTAAAGACAGATGTCGCTTGCGTCGACTAGTACCACTAGCGCCACCAGAGGTCACAAAATTAGCTCTTGTCTCCTTTCCACGACCCCATCAGCCAATAGATAGATGGGCTTAACTAATAAAGAGAACCATCACATTTTCAGGGTGTCCAATCAACCGGCTCGTAACTCTGCAGTTAGTGGAGTCACCGTCGTTTCTTAGTAGATATAAATCAGGCCCACTATATTATCCAATTTTAGTGGGCTGACTCCATTACCAGCCAACTACCCTCTGATTAGTAAAGCTCCATTAGTCGCCAGTGGTAGTCGTATTTCTTTCTCTCTCTCTCTCTCTCTCTTTGGGTGCCGCTGTCTCTCTGTGGCCTTATGAATAATATAGTATAATTGCTCGCCGGTATCATATTGCCACATAATTTATACCTCATAGCACAGTGTCCAGATGAGATAAGAGAGTTCGAACTTTCGTCCTGCCATTCTCTTCTCACCCTCCACTGTCTAAAATTTCAATGATATTTGTATTGAAACGATGCGAAGGACTCGGGAAATTTAAATTCTATTTTTTTTTGTCTGTTTTGTTTTTTCTGTTTTCCTTTACGATTTACGAGAAGCCGCGTTGATATCTTGGAATTTGCGAACGCCTTCACAACGTTAACCTCGTTTACTGCATCTTTCTACGGAATTTAATATCAATCCAAGAACTTGAAGTAGGCGAGCTTTCGAATCTTGCGGAACTTGATAACAGCTCGAAAAGAATGAGGAAAAACGTAGAACTATTGCCCCATATTTCTCTTTCATTTTGTTCTTTCTCAGCTCGTTATTCCTATTTCCTCAACAGTCCAGGCATCGATGATCAAAGGAAAGCAAATCCACTTCTTTTTTTATCAGAATATAAAAAAAAGGGCATTGAATACTTGGTGAAAATTTAATGGGTCATTCTGTTTCGAGAAGTTCTATTTTATCTCAGGTTGATTCTGCAGTCTGGTTCCAAGTTCAGCTATTTCAATCTTAAATGAATGCTATTTGGCGCTAATGACTCCTATCGGCACTCAAATTTAGATATTGATCGCTCCACGTTTCTGATATCCAGATCTGAAAGGCTCGACTACTGCTACCTAATCGATAGCTGATAGCACCCTGCAGGGAGCTGGCGGGAGCCGTTCTTGACAGGCAAGAAATAATGAAATTCCACTTACTCGACTGTGCAGCAGCCGTTTCAAAAAGACACCTCCCATACCCAGAAAGTGAAACTATTTCATTTTGAAAGAAGCCGAATTAATGTGGCAGGACTGAGTCGAATACTCACAGTGCATTTCGATTTTGACCGAAGATGAGAGAGGCTGGCTTATGTTGTTGTTAGATGCTTGGCAGGTGTATTCCGCATGAAAGTCTGCTCTGGAAAGCCTCGAGACTACTAATGTGTTTCTTCGAAGCGATGGAAAAGTCCCAGGCTCGTCTTTAGAGTCCAAAACCATTTCACCTCCTCGCCACCATCGCACCACTGGCTGTGGTCGACCTAAAAGCACAAAGGCAGACATAAAAGCTCATCAAAAATTCACTTGACTTGATGGTGAGTTCTATTGACATATAAATCCAAACCATTTCCGGAAAAAAAGGGCGCACGAACAATTTGAAACCTTCTTAGAAAAACGTGTTTCGAAGGCTTTTTTCGTGAATAAAAACGAGACGGAATAGAACTATGGACCCGTTTCTGGAAAATAGTCTCAACTTGAGAGAGTGAAAGTCTTGGATCATGAAATGTTGTCTGGAAAAGCTCGGAATACATACTTTGATGTAAAAGACATGCGATTTCCGAGAGTATCGATATAATAGAAAGACTGTAACGATCGACCAGATGAGTTTTGGTATTCTATATACGGTATAACTGGCCGTAAATTCATTACAAGCGCGTAATGATGTTCGGAGTATAAAAATACAGTAATAAAAAAATCATGATTGATCTTGATTACGAGTTGAAGCGATGCTTTGCCGATGTACGATGCACCATATGCAGAGGAGGACGGGGTCTGGAGTAGGTCATGAAGCCCACTTAGCTACGAAACCAGTAATTTCCGCGCGAGCTAAAGAGGCCTGGATTAAAGCTCCAAGATTACTTGGAATATTAACTACACGCGACAATCAGCACCGATTACTTTAACCACAACGAAAGTGAGAAAACAATTCAGAGTTACACGCAATGAAACTTTCGAATGGAACTATTATCGGGTGATTTTAAACGTCAGATTTTTTCGTTCAGCCGAAATTGATGTGGAAAATTTGTTATTACGGAAAACGCGGTTCTGATAGAAACAAAAAGTGATAATGAAAAGAAAAAAAAAAAAAAAAACGAAATTGTCCAGAAAATGGCACTTCTTCCGCGGACGTCCTTAGCATTCGATAGTGCGCAATGAATATTGATGCTGTGCACTCCGGAGCGTGGCATAGTCGATGAGCACTCCGATACTTAACAGTTTACGAGATCCCTATTCCGCGATCAAGTTATTTACTTTAAATACATTTGAACGTCTTGGAATAAAAAGCGTTGTGATTACTTTTCACCCAGTAGCCGCAGCTACGCCGTAAGATTTCGAGCGAGTAAGACATCGTCTTTTCCCTCGCTATTCCATTAGAGCTTTTTAATATCACAGCAGCAACAACAGCCAAGAGTGTATTGTAGACTTAGCGATAAGCAAAAGCAAGACCAAGACCAAGACTATGGTAGTCTTGGTCTTGGTCTTGGTCTTGAGAAGTTGCATGTGGTCTTGGTCTCGGTCTTGGTCTTGCACACTCATTCTGGGTCTTGGTCTTGGTCTTGTACATTCAGAAGATTCTTGCAAGATTCTTGCAGTCTTGCTTCTTTCCACCCCATTGCAATTGATGGCTTATTTACACGTATTCAATAGCTTTTGCAAGTAACTAGAGTAAGTGACTTTTAACTACTGATACATAATCCAAACAGTAGAAAATAATGAAAAGTTGATTCGGTCTTCAGCTAGTTCGGATACTACACAAGTGTAAAACAAAACTGCAAGAGTCTTGCAGTTCGGTCTTGTTCTTGCTCGTGTCTTGCAGGCGTGATCTTGGTCTTGGTCTTGGTCTTGCGCACGCAATCTAGGTCTTGGTCTTGATGAGTCAGATGCGATCTTGGTCTTGGTCTCGGTCTTGCAAAAATACAAGACCAAGACAAAGACCGCAAGACCAATACCAATTTTGCTCATTACTATCTAGACTGCCTCAAAAAAAACGTTTTTTTTTTTTATCTCCCACTTCATAATATCATAGTTTTCAACATAATATTGAACCCCATGGAAGGAAATCGCCGTGCGATTTTTTCAAGATGTGGCGTATCGAGATTTTGTATTCGCCATTTGATTAACAAGTGAGAAAACTAATTCTGGCGGTTGGAGGGGGATAATAATTTTTCTATACAACTCTTTACATTAGCTTTTGACAACTTGGATGTCTTCTTCAAATCCGTGCGTCACAGAAAATTTTTACATAATCATCATTTTTCATGACACGAGATATGGGCATATCCATGGAATTTTTAACTTTTGAGGTACAGTACTACCTCTTTATAAGCGACTCTTAGGGCGGTTAGGGGAATAGGATTTCAAGAAATTCGTCAACGAAGCGCTCCCCCACTACTGTAAAAGTATTTGTCAGTTGAAAACACCCTTGGGGTATTCAATTTGTACTTGAAATGGACACAACTACTATCCCTCAAAAAAGTAAAAAAATCCATGGATGTATACCCATATGCTTTGAATTCGTTTTCATATAAAATAAAATATATTCTATTTCTTTCATGATTTTTATTTTTTTTTTCATTTTATTTTTTATCTTCCTTTTCAACGTTTGCAATGAATCTAATTGAATTTTATTCCCGGGATCAGACGAATTGGTAATCAATTTTTTTTTCACTCAATTATGAACTAGGTTCAACGCTGCAGCAACGTTTACTCGCTGAAAGGGGAATAAAACGATGTGCGAATGGGTTGACCGGAGTTTGTAAAACACATTTTTTTTTTTTCAAAGCTGCCCAGCGCAGCGGGAGAGATTTTGAAAAAAAGTTTATAACTCGTACTTTGTAAAAAAAAATGAATAGTATGAAAAAAAAAACCGGACAGACAAATAAAAACGTTCGCGAGTGAAACGGAGCGGAATGAAAAAGACATAATATGTGTTGCAGATATTTGGCGGTTAAATATACATGACGCATTCTGCGTCACTCCAGCTACTAAAAAATAGAAAAACCTCAAATTTTTAAAACAACATTCAAAATTTAAATTCTGAAATCCCTGATTCATTCAGTTTTTACTGAGATTTTTCTAATTTTACAGTTTTTTTCCTCTACTTTTTCTATTATCTCAATCAAAAATGGTCATATCAAAAAGTTGTATGTTGATCTGATAGAGGCATCCCTTCTGAACAATTGAAGATCTAAAATTCCAGAATCGATGCAACGGTGCTCCTGATTCTTTATGACAACCGAGTACTTTTGTATTTTTCTATATTCAGCGTAACTACTATTAGACTCAAAGTAATATTCAATGTTGAATATGGATAATGAGGGTCAATCCCTCTTCAAACTTCATGATTATTTTGGATTTGATCAGACTATCAAATTCGTTGTAAAATATCAATATTTTCCTCAGAATTTTTACCCATTCAAAGGTGCAGTGGATACCCCTTTAAAAAATCCGCAGTAATACCCACACATACCCCCTATAGTCGTCGTAGAAACAAGTCAAGTCAAACAAAATTGGCAGGCAACAAGCAGCACTATTACTGTGCGCACGTTGCGGTTGCGGCAATCTTCAACCGAGAACTGCGACCAACTCTAACTGTTGACTTTGCGTTTGCGTGGGTCCCGAGGCCTGGCCACTCGGTGTTTGAGTCTTCCTCACTTTCAAACTTCACCCAACCTCCGCGATACGAGTTATCTAACAAGGTACCTGCCGTATTAAAAGTAGAAACTAAAGTCTGAACTAGAGCCGAATGAAACCTTGAGACTACTAAGTACGTATTTCTCTTATACTATATTCACGAGCATAACCTGAACCGACAGAATGCACAGCGAGATGAATAGTGATCATCAACGAGCTTAAGGGGGGGGGGGGGGGGGGGGGGGGGGTTCTCGAATATCTCCGATTTCTTTCGGCAGCCGATGTTTGACGAGTAATGAGTTCGAAGTGTATGTATACAAACATTTTGTATACGCAAATTGTATTTTGCGTACGCTAACCGCGTTTTGCACACGCGGACCGCATTTTGCGCACGGGAACTTTATTTTGCGCACGCTCACTTAATGCGTTAGGAAATCTGACCTTTTGCGCACGCAAATTGGTACGCAAAATCGAATTTTACACATGGCGTTAGGAAAAATTTACTTTTCACACATCACGAAGTGCTGATGTGTCACTCATTTCGACATTCTATTCTTAGATTCCATAAAAGTTAATTTTATTTTTCTGTTCAGCCTTCACTTAGATTTCAATTCCGTGAACGTTGAAAAGTACGACTATATGCGGTTGCTGAAAATTTCAAGAATTTTTTACTAATTTATCGGGTAATTGGTTATTCGATAATTCTATTATTTTAATTTTGATACTGAGCTTAATACCGGGCGATATATAATACCAGTATACATATAAGTCGGAATATTCATCTCGATCATTTTGCGGAGACACAAAAGCTTTGGAACTTTTTAGTTTTAATTACTAAAATATCGGCATATTCCCAAGCCCATTGCTATATATCCAGAAATTTCTCTATTTGCATCGTTAGTAACACAATGTATTCAGTCATATGTTGTTTCCCGTTCTGTACGTCGGGGTTTAATAAACGTTAGCACGCCCTTTTCTCTATCCCTTCGTCGTATTTTTTCACTCTATCCGTCTCTTCGTAAAAAAGATACAAGGAGACAAAGAGAGAAATAGATAGTTAAAGAAATAGATTTATTTATGTATATAGCAATATTAGACAATGTTCAGCTACAGAGATTGATTGATTGATAGAGTTTTATTTAGCTTATGGCTACTACGTAAAAGTGAATATCATTTATTTGATCCTAGTGCTATTGCTCCCTAAGGACTACACTCAAGTATACAAATCATAAATGTAGTCGTATAAACAGCGATTTAACAAAACAAAAACAATAACAAAAGAAAAAAGGAAAATTAAATGAGAGTAAACTGTAAGAAAGTAAAATAAAATAATGCCAATTAACCTACCGTGACAATTTGAGGATGCGGAACGCCACGGATATCAACCCAAAACTCGTTAGCAGCAGTTTAGTAACTTACTAGATTTCCCTAGTAAGATCACTGAAAATCTAGTGATGTCCAGTAAAAATCTAGTGATTTGACTAGAAACATCTAGTGAGTTACTAAATTGCTGCTCATGAGTTTTGGGTTGGTATCCATGGCGTTCCGCATCCTCAAATTGTCACGGTATAGTAATAGTAAGATAAGACTAATCATCCAAATCAGACATACATGTGTCATCCAAGATAGTGAAGTAGATGAAGCAAACATAAGCTACAAAAATAAGAATAATAAAGTAAAGTAAAGTAAAAGCGTAAAGTAGAGTAATTGAAAAAAATAACAATATAGAAGCAAGAATGCCGTAGGTATAAGACAAACCCCCTGATGCATTCCTTGCGAAAGTTTTAGAACTAGAGCTAGGTAATTTAACCTGACCTATCGTACCTAAGTCTAGCCTAGCCTGACCTAGGCCAAAGACCTAATCAGGGGGATTCACTTCACGCACCTCTCTCAGAGCGAGAGAGAGAGATGAAGGGAGACGAATAGAATATCAGAGCACTTCCTAGTCTCTTCCGTTTTTGCTAATTAACGTATTGCGATAAAAATCGTTGTCTAATTCTCCGGTCATTTTTGTCCGAATTTCATTCTGTTCTAACTTTTGGTCACACTCAATGAAAGAAGGCGATTTGTATGAATGAAATTAAGGGAATACATATCACGTGATTAGTGGAAAAAGATCGTAAGCGACAGCAATTCTTGAAGGCAAAACAGCGTATATATATATATATTTTTTTTTTTCTTCATTGGACTAGAGAATCTTGAGGTTGATATAGGTGAAAGAACTCGAGTTACACTGAAATCACAATGGGCATTTATGAAGAATGATCAATTCCCTACATGTGAGAAGTTCTCTTGAAACTTAACAAGCACATAATAGAGACGTGCAACAATGTAATAATTCATGAATTTCAAAATCGACCTAAGCCGTTTTTCTCGATAACGGCTCATGTGGATGTTCGTCATAAGACGACAGATTTACATGCTTTTTGAATGGGGAAATTTCAAAACGGTTAAGATCAGTCTTAGAATTGGATGTGAGGCTCAAATTTGGAGGGAATTCCTTTTTGAGTACAAACAACAATATTTCATTGATGAAGTGACAAAAAAAGTTCGTCCAAAACGAAGCACCCTAATATATATGTATACGTCCTTTTGACATTTAAAATGGCTCCTTTCATCGCTTACGATCTTTTTCCATTAGTCACACAATATATGTTCATGAATACGTATATGCCGACTGAGGTAAATAATACATGAATATCCATCCTGTCTTAGGCCTTTATTCTACGTGATGCCACCTTAAAATATTGATTCTGAAAATCCTCCGACCTTACATCGTTTGGCCATTGGCAGAAATTCAAGTAGATTCTGTCAAAATGATATCGGTTGATCGTTGACATAATAAGTAACTAATCATTAGTCCCATCGATCTACAATTTTTTGAACATGTAGTTATTGCACGTAATTTTAGCGCGGACTAAAACTTTTTGAAAATATTTTTTCGTTTGGTTGCGAAAAATTGGGACATAATTCAATATGAATATCATCACAATCCTCGAAAATCTGTCTAATATTTATATCCTGAACATCTCAGGGAACATCCCAGAACCCAAGGATACCTATTTTCATAAAAATCACAAATTTTCAAGTTTTCAAATTTTTAAGAAAGAAAAAACTCAGTTTTTTTTGTACCAAAAGCTCAAATTGTTAATTTTTTTGTTCGTCGGTACGTTCACAATGATTTAACTCACCTCCTGATACGAGACAAGTCAGTCGCATGACTCCCCCCTCGACGTAGGGTCCAGCGACCATCGGCAAGGTCCTCCCGTTTTCATCAAGGATGTTGGGCTTGTGGGGTGGCACTAAGAGAACAAACAGAAATCAGGTCAAGTGGTTAGTTTTTTGTATCGTATACTGTGTTTCCAGTTTCGGTTTGCTTTTGCTGGCAGTTTTCCAGACCTGAACAGTGCTTTCAAATTACATGTAGGTACATATGAAAATGAAAGCTTCGAAAGCTAGATTTCAACATATTCAAACTCAGTTTTTTATTCCTTTTTCGAGTATATTCGTATTTAAGTATACATATATCGTTATAAATAGGGTAGGCAACAAATTCTTTTTTTTTGTCCTCTATTTTCATTTTCTTTCGTTCACATTTTCGTCCCTATATTTTGTGATTTATTATATATTTACTACATTATTCGGGGCTCTGTTGAATATTTTATGCGAAATTCAGCAGCAGCAATCTTTACTGAGCGAAAAAAAAAAAAAAAAAAGGACGTGCGATAAAGAAAATAGAAAATAGAAAAAATAAAAAATACATTGTCACCATAAAACTCTACGA
The DNA here is from genome assembly GCA_914767705.2 of Tenthredo notha. Classification (NCBI taxonomy): domain Eukaryota; kingdom Metazoa; phylum Arthropoda; class Insecta; order Hymenoptera; family Tenthredinidae; genus Tenthredo; species Tenthredo notha. The sequence continues at coordinate 5,694,380 of OU611918.1, read as the reverse complement.
AAATTTTTGTCTATTTTTTTTTTTGCTTTACGCTTTTTGTTTTCGCAAACGTAACGGAAAAACGGGACAAATAAACACGAAATGTTTTCGCAAAACTCACGAATGTCAATTATTGTGCGAAAACAATCAAAAAGGGTAAAACAGCTGTGATGCTTCGAGTTTTTGTTCGAAAACTCCCATTCAACCAGTTCCCGATATTATTCCGTTATGTTTATAGCACCGTGAGTATTTTCCGTGTTCTGGATTTTGTCGAATTCGAAACCAACGACAGTGTTTAAAATGTGAATTACGTGACGACCAGTTCGCATTTTTAACAAATTTTTGGCTCCTTAATCCGCAAATGAATCCGTTTCAATCCGTTCCAATATTTTGTGATCATTACGTGTATTTGTAATGTAAATAATATAATACTAACGGTGAATGCATTATTACTTTTCATCGAGTATTGGTATCGCTCGAAAAATGACTTTTGCTAATTGCAACGAATCTTCACGTTTCAGACCCTCTGCAATCCGAAAATAGTACTTTGCGATACTAGTCCGGAAGCCTTGATTATTGGACGAGTGTGAAGTTTGTCGTCCGAGCAAAGCGAGTGTGGCAATCACCCTCGTCCGAGAATCATCTTTCGCACGTGTATCGAACTTTATTTTTCAACACAACGCGCGTTAAGGTGCTTTTCTACCCAATTCCACCTGACCTGAAAACATTCGGCAGAACGCGTGCAGAAGATGCAATTAAACGGAATATTTCTGCCTGGGAATCGAAATTAAAAAAACAAAATCCGTCGCGCAATTCTACCCTAGTAACCAAACATTGTAAGAAACTTAGACAATCCTCTCTCGCAAGCATCTTTCGGCAAATTTGCAGCAGACTTGTGTAAGAATATTGCAAGAAACTTGGACAATCCTCTTTCGCAAGCATCTTTCGGCAAATTTGCAACAGACTTTTGTATGATCATTTCAAAACACTTGAAATAATCAACATCTTGCGAAAGATCATAGCATGCATGTGGAAGCAGACTACCGGTGGTTCATATGTAAGCATATTGCAAGAATTTTCGAAAACCTTGCGGCAGATGTTTACTAGGGTTTGTGCGATTCCGAACATGTACGGCCCAAAACATGTTCGTTTTACGCGTTCCCATTCGATATTTAAGTATTGATCATTTTCGTTTCAGATTTTTACGAGGAATTCACTGGTATAAGGAGAGTACCGCATTCTGGATCACCCTGTATATGTAGTATATGTATGTCGCCGAGTTTGTAGCTCGGCACTTCGCGTGACACGACGGTTTCTTTGATATCAGATCAAAGTAGCGACGCGTTAGGAAGGAGACTACCTACCCACTGCTCGGTTTTAAACACGTGAACTGTGTGGCCTGAGTTTGCAAGCTTGTTCGAGATTTCAAATAACATGTAACAATTAATTAAAAAATTAACTATATATAAATTGGGGGCTTCTTCAATGCGACATGTTAGTTTATCTAATATTTTCTTCAAGGGAACTTAAAACCCTAATGAAAACTAATTCTAATTGTTATTTTCACGAGTTTGACTGTTTCCGAATTCATCGACATTTCTGGCACAATTGTTTCTCATCTAACGAAGGGGTATAGAGACCGTCGGCGTATACAAGTGGCGCCACCAAATTATACCTACCGGCAGGACTGCTTCAAAACGATTGGTTCATTTTTTCGCGCCAAGCATTTGATAGGCTGATTTTTCTTGCCGGTTGGGACAAATTTCGTCGATAGTGTCTAATTGGCGCTGACATCGGTTCACGCACGGTCTCTATAGGTCAGATTAACTTCTCTACGAATAGTTCGACAGTCAAACATGATGAGAAGATGTCATGCATATTTCAAAATCTTAGATTGGAACTGGTTAAGGCCTATCCTTTTGGCCAAAAAAAGAGGCGTATGGACATATTTCGATTATTATCTGAGCCCGGGCGTCAGAAAAGCAAAATAGTACATTGTGTGACAAGTGCGTAAAGCAGGTGATTTGCCAAACTCGGCAGACGACTCTCATAATCATGGCCGCCGAGGAAATTGACATTCAAGTTTCGTAAAAACAATCAGAATCCTCAATTTTCGAATGAAACGAACATGTTTCAGGACGAGTGTATTCGGAATTGTATTTGAATTGTCGTCACAATAAGCATTTAAAGTTGTGGGGGTCTGTGGGCATCCGTGTGTCTTGTATGATCGAGACGGGAGGTTTGTCTGCTAAGGGTTAAACTTCTTCAATCACAGTGGAATATTAATTTTTTTTTTTTTCAGGATGCATCATATCGTCGGTAATATTGTAACACCGCGTAACTAACATTTGCAATACCGCGTAACTACGTATTGCAATACCGCGTAAGTACAATAATAGCAAAAATGAGATTTGGTATTCACATCATGTATTTTTTATTTTTACATAGAATGCACACCAAATCTCATTTTTCCTATTTTTGTACTTACGTGGTATTGCAATATGTAGTTACGCGAAATTGCACTATCACCGACGATATGAGTCTTTTGGAGGCAATATATTGAAGTGCATATTTATTTACCCTCTCTAAATTAGACGAAATTCTCATCTTTTTTGCACTTCGGTTTCTGGTCTGTCATAGTTGAAAATTGCGAGGACTAAATTTAAAGAAATGATTGAAAAGTCGTCGTGATTATAATTCACATCTTCGATAAACGGTATTCGTAGACGTGTATCAATTAATGGTTAGAATTTAATTTGACTGGTAAAGGACGTGAACTGGCTCTCACCAACCACTTGTTAATTCGAATAATTCCCAACGGAAAAGCTGACGTGAATTTTTATCAGAAGTAAAATTGAATCCGTCGTTGGTGGGTTCGTAGCAACGTAAAAAGTTGGTGAAAAAATTTATTTATATCTTTTTTGCATATTTATTTTAAACCATTTTTTTTTTACCCCACCGTCACTCATTAAGGTTCACATTTGCCAGGATTTCAATTCACCGATGATTCAGGCACGATTTCGTTTCACCCTCTCATCTCGTTTAATATGTGAACGGCTTTTTTGCTAATATGTGGACCGTAAGAAATAAAAAATTGAAAAAAAAGAAATAAAAATCATGTACTTACAGAGTGAGTCCGTTCAAACTCCGAGAATGAATGGAGCCTAGTTGATGAACCCCTCAGTTAAGGTGGTTCTTCACCTACAGTCCCACCAAACGTGGGTTTCAGACAAGATTTTGAATACTTCTCGATGAGGAAGAAATCTGAAAAAAATCAGGCATGTAGGAGATCCACGGAAGATTGATTTTGCATAATAATAATTGAAGAAAGTTATTAACAAATCGATGGAAAAAAAAACTGTTCAAGAAATTAGCCGGTGACCCAACTTTTTTTTCAGGTGAAAATGATTTGTCAATTTTACTGAATACGTATGAATTTTTTGAGAATTTTGGTAACTTTTTGAAAATTGCGTTTTTTCATACCTGACAAACCTCAATTTTCAAAAAGTTAACAAAATTCTCAAAAAATTCATACGTATTAAGTAAAATTGACAAATCATTTTCACCTGAAAAAAAAGTTGGGTCACCGGCTAATTTCTTGAACAGTTTTTTTTTCCACCGATTTGTTAATTATTTTTTTTGAATTATTATTATGCAAAATCAATCTCCCGAGGATCTCCTACATGCTTGATTTTTTTCAGATTTTTTCCTCATCGAGAAGTATTCAAAATCTTGTCTGAAACCCACGATTGGTGGGACTGTAAGTGAAGAACCACCTTAATCTAGCGAATGTTCAGTATAAACATGACTTTCATATGCCAAGACAAACCTAATTGTTTACATTTCGTTTTGTCGTTTTTTTTGTTGTTGTTATATCTTTATTACTGTTTCTTTTTCACAGTGGTTACGTACATATATATTTCGAATCTTGATTTGATAAAAACACTAATGATTCCTCGACGTTATACGAAATATTGACCAGATTATCTGAGTGGTGCGGCCTAATTCATCGACTAAGCTCCTTTCATTACCGGAGTTTGAACGGAATTGCCCTATATATATATACATAGAAAACTTTGTAAGATTAATTTGTTTAGTCGAATTTTTTTTTTTTTCTTACTATACATTGCAATAATTTTTTCCTTTTCTTCTCTTTATTACTCATTTATTTTCTTCTCTTTTCTTTTCTTTTTTTTTTCCTTGCTTTTCTCTTCTCTTGAATCGAGATCAGACTCGAGCGTGACCTTTGAGGTGAAATTTTTGACCATGAAACACGCCATTGTTAAATTTGGGTAATTTTATTTCCTCTTGAACGCACGTGAGGAACGTTCGCTTTGGCACGAATATGCTTGCCATTTGTGGTGATAGAGAGAAGGAGAGAGAGACAGAGAGAGAGAGAGAGATAAAGAAAAAAATGGAGTATGTACTACATGCGTACATAGCTAGTCCATGTATATGGTATACACTGTGAGCACTACTTTCAGTTGGTTCTATACCATCGTAATGCCAGGTGTATTTCTGGGTGTAATTCAGCTGGGAATCCCCGCTATTTCGTGGGTAGAGGTCGTAATTACGTGGGTCGTTCTTTGTCTCGTTACAACCACTAACTCCCCCAACTCTCCACCCTCTTTTGCCTCTGCCGTCACCCTACTTTACTTTATTTTTTTACCTTCTCCTAATTATTTGGTCGCGAAAACGCGAGCCTTCAGTCTTTACGGGCAGAAGACAAAGAAAATATATATATATATATATATATATACAGGGTGTCCCAGAATTCGCGACGAGGAATTCACAGGGTAAATCTTGATCAAAAACGGGATCGAAATTTCCTGAACCGTTTTTTCCGGGAATGCTTAGATTTCTCGCTATAATTATTTCAATTTCAGTCAATAAGGTGCGATGTATGAACGGGCGCTTGTCGGTGTGCTCGCTGCTTGGTTGTGTGCACTTTGTTTCGCGGCGACAATAGGCTGGGAGACGCGCATACAACCGAGCGGTAATCACATCGACGAACGTCCGTTTATAAGCCACGCGTCATTGGCTGGATTTGAAATAATTATAACGAGAAATCTAAGCCTTTATGGAAAAAACGGCTAAGGAAATTTCGATCCCGTTTTTGATAACGATTTACTCTGTTAATTCCTCGTCGCGAATTCTGGGAGATCCTGTATATATATTCGAGTGGAAAAGAAAGATAGGAACAAAAAAAAAAAAAAAATTAAAAACAAAACAATTTCGATATTACTACGAAAGTACCTAATTTCATTATCCTAATTCAATTATTTATCACAAAGAAAATTCATGGGATTAAAGTATAAATAGCATAAAGATTTTTATCACAAGAATCTGAAAAATTTAAATAATTTTTCTCAAAAATTTTCACCTGAATGATATTTTTTTTCATAATATCTGTTGAAATTGATTGTCATACGTTTCATATTCAATTTGTTTTGTTTTTTGAATTTTTGCAAAAAAATTAGAAGGCTGTCTTATACATGGAAATTGATGAATCTAATATGACAGCTTCGATTTCGATAATTCAAATGGATATTTATTGTACGAAAATTATATTTCTGCAATTATATACTTTATACGTATATATAGGTGATTGAAAAGTTTTGTCCATTATTGTGAGGGGGTCGTGATAAATTTTCTTTCAAATATGGTGAATATTATTTTATTATTTCCCGGTTTTTGTGTCTGTTTCTTTTTTTTTTTCTATTTTTCTTTGTTTCAACTTTTCAACTCCTTGTTCAGCTCCCGGGAACGAATCGATTCAACAAGTAGAAAAACTCACGTTAAAAAAACAAAAAAAAAAAAAAAAAAAAGAAGAAAACATCCCGCAGAAAATAATACATTACGCAGAATGTTTTGTGTTGAAAAATGACAATTATTACGCGGGCTGTTATTGTGTTTAATGAGCAACGCGAGACCGCGCTAGAAAAGTAGAAATAAAATACAATGTATTTTGTAAAAATAAAATTAAAGCTTTACGCGCATATCTGCTTTTGATTAAACTGTAGGTTATTAGAAAAAAAAGTGCAAAAAGACCGAATAATATATTTTCAGTCGTTTATATACGGGACATTCCATACCGAATCGACCTGGGCTCTTTATTTCCTTATTTATCAAATAAAACCCAATCGTCGATGTTAGATCTGCTGAATTCAGGCGTTTCCTTTAGCCTACCTTCAGGTGCGTGATTTTCCACAGAATCGCTCTATATATAATTGACGTTATCGAATACCTGAGCGGTTTTCTTCTCTTTGGCAAATTTTTATTTTCATCAATCGCTAGATTCAAGAGCGTGAGTTTCTTTATTTTTCTTTATTTTTCTTCTTTTTTTTTTTCTTTCACTTTTATTTTCCACCCCCTCGTATAGATAGCCACCACCCTACAACAGAGCATCTGGAAGTTACAATTAGTGAAGCTGCTTCGTCTTCAGGTTTGAAGTTGATAGGAACGAGCCTGAACCCGACCCAAACAGATATATAGATACGAAGTAGCTATAAGGATTACGGTCAAGTCGCTAACGAAGGAGCGGGTTGATTAAATGCTGTGAGTCAAGGTGTGCTAGAGAATTATAAGGGCTGAATTTGTCGTAAGATGAGGGTGTGAGGCCTCCCTCCGTCTGGGACGGTTAATTAAAAATAATTAAATCCCAGGAAACAATCGATCCAACCCCTTTTCTTATTCGTTTTTTTTTTTTTCCTGCGTATGATCGTGCCTCAAGCTATTGCATATCCCCCAAGAAATCGTTTTTCATTCATCTTCATGTAATTGGTAAAAAAAAAAGGAATAACTCACGTTCCGGCGAAGGAGCGATAATAAAAAAAAAAGATAGTAATAATAGAAACACTGAGATATTTCAGAAAGTTTTTCACTTTCAGTTTATTGGCCTAAAATTCTCGATAAATTTGACAAGTCTCCTCGAACTTTTATGTATACCTACTACCCCATTTAACCCTTTGAAGCATACATTTTTTGAATAATCGTATGATCGCGAAAATTGTTACTCGGGGGTTTTTGGGGTCGCTGATAACGAATCTGGAATCAGATTTTCGAAATTCGAGATGGCGGACCAAGATGGCGGACGCCAAAACGTGACTGTACGAAAATTTTCAGCAACATTCTCGTGCAGTCACGTTTTGGCGTCCGCCATCTTGGTCCGCCATTTCGAATTTCGGAATTCTGATTCCATATTCGTTATCAGCGACCCCGAAAACCCCAATGTACAAAATTTCAAAGCTCGAGCGATATTTTTAATTTTTTAGACCGCCATATTGGATCCGCCATTTTTAATTTCGAAAATCTGATTCCAGATTCGTCATCAGCGATCCCAAGAACCCTGATGTATGAAATTTCAAGTTATTTCTTCGGATTGATTCTCCAAAAATGAATTTTTCCGAAAAAAACGTCATTTCGTTTAGTTTGTCCATCTATCAATCTTATATTATAAACAATCATGCTAATTGGACTGTATTTTTATGTTCTTCTATTACTCAAGTAACTGAAAAGTGCAAAAAACCGGATCTGAATACGTTAAAAAGTAAATAAATTAGAAAAATTCAAGAAAATCGAGGTGGTAACGTGGGTTACCACCATGCTTCTAAGGGTTAAATCAGAAAATGCATATGAGCATCAACTCTCTCACAGAGCTTTCGAAGTATATATTTTTTGATACATTCTATGACCCTTTCCGCGTAAAGAAAAAACGAAAAAAATTGAATCTAGCATCATTTTTGGCAGAGTTATGAATTTTTGAAAAAAAGAAAACCTTGCTCGAATTTGTTTATGGAAATAACTCAACGAATTTTGCACTAATTAGAAAATCCTTTGGCACAAAAATCCAACTTCTCGAGGACAATCGACATGCAAAATTGGAAAAAATATCTGAGAGGTGACTGATCCGTTTCACGCGGAATGGCCCATATACATATGGGTACATATACCGGAAATATTCGTGGAAATGCTTCATATGCTTTTTCACTTCCCTATAAAGCGTTTCCACGTGTATTCATGATATATCACAAAACTTCGACTTTGTAGCAAGAAACGACCCGTTTATAAAAACGTGTAATAAAGTCACACCACTGTCAGTAGCAGAGATTGATTTCCGATGTTGCGGTTAAACGATGAATAAAATACGATAAAATATCTGTCAGTATATTGGCTTTGGGAAAATCCATGATTTTCACGGAAGTTGACGTGTTGGGGTGATTATTTTTGAGGGACCTTTGACTTGTGAAAGAGATTTCGGAACAGAAAGAAATAAAAGCTGGTAAATTCCTGAACAGTAATAAAATACTGTAAGTTATTTTCAGAAAAGGGTCTACTACACAAGCTTGATCAATATTTTGAGAAAAACGCGTTGGAATTTTTTTTTTTTTTCCTACAAAAAACGAGACGAAAATTTGTCTAATGAATTGTGATTCAAATTTAAGATCAGGCCAAATGAATAATGATGAATCAATCCTTGATTAGCAATATCTGATGCTAAGAATAAGATTTTTTATTACTCTTTATACATTTCGAAGTCCGCGACTCTCAATGAATTGCTCTAGAACGTCGAGAAGCTAACGTAAGTGAAAAAATACATTAGGAGGGTTCAACGCCAGATGATGCCCGGAAGTGTTAGATATATTTATATACATACACATATATACAGGTGTATAGGCATATAATAATAATGTGGGATAAAAGTCGTTCCTATATTTTGTATTTTTTTTTTTTTGTATTTTTTTTTCTTGTGCGCCATAACCTTCCACGGTGTGTATATAAGACATTACTTTATCGAATACACCTCTTTAAGAGCGATACCATCATACCGTTCCGGCATAGAAAGTTGTTGGCGCTTTCATACTGCGTGAAAAAGTAAGAAAGAAGGTAGAATAAAAAAAAAAAAAAAAGAACCCAGCTCGCGCCTCAGCTTTCAGCAATCTTTTAAGTGCGTTTAAGCTCAGTGGTTTGATTGATCTGCAGACTGTGCGAACGGAAGCTGGTTATAACCAAACGGCTACGGCGGCTCATAGCTATAGAAATATCCTCGACACAGACACACTGTGTGCAGGGTAAAACTTGGAAAGGCGAAAACTCCCAGTGCGCTACACCGGAGGCTATGTATGTATAGATGCACACTGTGTACGGGAACCGCCTGTGCCACGACTTAATGTGGTGGAAAAGTGGTAGAGCGTGCGCCCCAACCTCAACCCCAACCCCAACGTCGACCCCACACCCCACGCCCCACGCCCCACGCCCCACGCCCGCCGCCCCATGCCCCATGCCCCATGCCCCACGCTTGGTGAACAGTATTCAGCGGAGCTCAGACCCAAGAGGAGAGAATGCTGTGTATGTATTATGCATACACAGCTAGCCGAGTCCCGATGAGTAAACGTATCGAGAGTGAAAGCTGCAGAAAGTCTCTGAAAATTGAATTTACGCAAGTGGTGAAAAACACCAGAGCGTTCGAGCGAAATACGCGCATATGGTTTACCAATTTTCGGGTGTATATTACATGCGCATATAGTAGCAAACAGACTCTATTAAACCGTTAGACTAGCGGCCAATTTTTCTTTTAGAATTTTGATAATCTACTGTAGACACGCGCCACGAAATTACTGCCTGGCAAACTATTCCGAAAAAATTCAGATCAGCGCTGATTAACAAAGTTATTTTTTGCATTTTATATCTCGATTGAGTCATTATTCAAAGTAAGGACCAACCTGCATGGTCAAAGGACATTCTTGTCTCCGAGTAATGTTCAGGATACTGTGGCAAAGATATTCAAATATCAGATGTAGAATTGCATCCGTTATTTCTTTATAACAAACAAAAATTGACTTTTGGATAAAAACTGTTTACTAAAATTGATACAAAAAAATAATCAATATTTTTTACTTTTTAAGGAACAAGACATTCTATCCGAGATTTGATATTTCGATATCTTGACTTTAGTGTTCTGAATACGATTCTCAAACGCGGAATAATCTGAAACTACTTTCGGGCCAAGAAATCAAAAAAACGTTTCACTTGCTTTTAGTTTCAATTTTCTGTTCATTTGTTGAAGGATTTCTATCCATTGAAATTGAATAAATGGTCGGTCCTTTTTCTACTTCGCGAGTCAGAAACATTCGGATTCTGATTTCGTCGAGTGATTCAAGACGAAAAAAAATTTGAAAAGTCCTCATATCGTTCCACCCGAAGTAAGGTAGCATAAAACGATTTTTTGAAAAAATTTTCCGCCCTTCAATATGACTTTTCAATCGAGTCTGCCCGATTTTGTACCATTCAGTTATTCGGGGGTGAACTCTACTCTACGGTTCTAATCTTGACTTTTCTAAGAGGTGCTTACCTATGACCGTTAGCTGGATTCTCGAGTTTCTTGTAGGACTCTTCGTGAAGTCGACCCTGCACCTGTAATCACCCTCGTCCTTCGCCTCGACGTGGTCGATGTTAAGGGTTGCGGGCTCGGTAACTGTCCGAAACATCGCACGTTCGTTAAAGTATTCGGGGTCTTTCCAATGTGGTATGGGTACTCCTTCAGAATATTTCGACCTCATGTCGTAGCTGGAAGAAAAAAAGGAAAGAAAAAAATGATCGCTGGAGCTTATACAGTTGATAACAACAAATAATTTTAAGAAATATGAACAAGCCGAACATTTTCGAACGTTTTTATCGCCAATTTTTAACCCTTAATTTAGTTTTTCAGATACGACGATTTAGGGAGTGTTTTCCTCGTGAATTTGTCACGCAGTCATCACCCAAACAGTGTAGTTGGCACCAGGTGTATTTTGACAATGTTTGCTCAAGCTGTTAATTGCTTTCCGCCCGTTTGCTCGATCGACATCACCCCGATATTAAATTTACGCGAATAACGACGCCAACTTTTGCCCGTACACCGGGTGGCGCGATAAATTAATAAATTTTATTTTCCATCTTCTCTATAATATAACCTACGCTGTTATATTACGCTGCGACATTTTCGACCCCAGTTTTGATGTGGCATAGAATTTCAAAAAAAAAAAAACAGTAGCTTTCAAAGTATACAGGCCGCATTCTTGATCAAAACCCCTTTCGAACTTGAAGGGAATATTCTACTTTGATGTGATTTCGGGGAAATTATAGTGAAAACCAACGATATTCGATGAATTTAATTTTTGGATAAGATTTTTTTGTCATATCGAAAACAGTATTTGTCGGATTATTGGTTGAAAGTAAGAAAATTAAAAGTTCAACTTATTTCTCGTCATTCGGATGTAAATTCCTGTGAATTTCAAATTTTTGGCTATTTTTCAGCCATCTTTCTGAAAGAAAAACCTATTTCTCGCATACTAAATGTTTGAAAACTTATGGGTTCGTCGAGATTAGCAAAAGGCAAAAATTCGAAAAATTCGACAATTGGTAAAAAATAATGAAACCAAATTACTAAAAAAACTATTAATAAATATGATGGAAACGCAAAACTCAATGTTTTGTCTCCTGTTATATTCTCTGGCTCTTCGTAGTTTTGAAGATATTATTATTTTTTTTTTTTTTTTTTGTCTCATTCAATTCCCGCGGCGTAAATTTTATAAAGGAAAAAGTTTTCCTCGATTGGTAACCCGCGAGCATTTGTTGAAGTTAAAAAGACTCGTACGTGCATAAAGAAAATTTTCCTTCATTTTTCACCTCGTTTTAAATTCAAAGAGCCGTTAAAATAACTTTTATACGGACAGTACTGTAGTTTTGAGAGGTGTTTTTGTTGCTTAAAGAGTATCTGATAGTACATTACGACGACAAGGTTCTTCAGTAGCTTTATATACCATAATATAGGAATCTCTCGTATGAGGAAAACTATGCTGGGAATTTAGTTTCGGATTTTGGATGTTTCTAAAAGTCTGTCGACCACGAAGGCATCCGACTTACATAGATATATATCTCTCAGCCGAGCTTTTCGCGTCAATGTCCTTTTCCTCATGAAATTCTCTATATCCTCAGGAGACAAAATCACCGCACATATGATCCAGCTAGAGCCGAGATACTCCAGCGCTTCTAGTTTCCATTTATCCCTCTATGGTAGAAACAGGAAACACGAATAACAACACAAGGATTTCAAGAAAAACCTTTTATCCTGGTTGCACTATATTAACGTGTTCCAAAAGAAAGAATTTTCACCCACCTATACGACCTTTAGGATCCGTCGTTCCTCATACCCCATAAAATCTGTTCTTTAGCAAAAAGAAAAGTACAAAAGTCAATCGTCGAAATGTACTTTTCCTCTTTCTTTTATATTCGGTTGGAAATTGTTCGGAGAATTTGAACCGATTTAATTGAGTATATATAGCGTAAAATACGGAGTAATAGATGAGCGATGTGGAAATCTGTGGTATAAATAAAGTTTTTAGGCAATATATGTACCTATACGTAGTAGGTGTATAGGTTTAACGACCGGCATAAATCTGAAGCCTTTGTATACACGCCATTCAGCTATTACTTACTTAAAGTCTCGGCATATGCTCGATACGACCCTCATGCTCTTTTGGAATATGAAATCAGCTTGTTAATAGTTCCTCCCCTTTTAATAACGCCGGTAGAAATCCCCTGCGTCTAGGGTTTACACAGGGTTATAGTTACGCAATGATGTAGGAAAATGTAAGGTATAATACAGGCCAGTGTGTGTGGGCAACTTGATTTTTCAGTAAAACAAAGAAATTTGATCTCTTTTTTTTTTTTTCATTCCTAATGCAATTGTAGTTTTCATGAGTTCTTTTTGATTTTTAAGTTCGTCAGTTGATAAGGATTTTTATTAATATTGGGTAAAAATTCGATGTTTCATTTTACTCTGAAAAAATAACGAGGTCTCTGATCTTTGTTTTCTGTTTTTTTGTTTTTTGTCCTTGCATTTGACATAATTAATAATCTGTTTGATTGAAATAGGAGAAAAATTATTGTGACATGGATTGCAGTGTCGATATTGTTTTTTTTTTTCTTCTTTTAAACACTTATCGTTTAATTGAAGGGGAAAACCTGTTCGATAAAATACATTTGATGTCACATACTATTATCTCGGTGATGAACAAATGGAATCCGATAATATTTGTCACAAAACATGTGTTTGTCATCGTTTCCACCACGTCGCCATACTACTATGGCTTTGATCTATAAGCAGAGTGCGGCGAGCACCTATTTCGCCCTGTTTTATAACTGTTTTTATTTTTTTTTTCTTGATATAGCTGATAAAACATAAAAGGTTTGACCTGAATGGATCATATTGTAAATATAATATTAAATCGTTAGGTGTGGGATAATTGGGCGATAAATTATACCTGGAAGAGAACATAGAGACGCAGGAAATACATCCATTAAAAAAAAATATAGATTTGAAAAAAAAAAAAGAAAAAAAACGAAACAGTTACAAAAAAACCTTGGAATTTTTTTTTTCCTGAACATCAACACGTCAAGAATTTGCCTGTTCATACGACAGAGGTTCACTTCCCGTACAATCAGAGAAGAATAAATGTAGAAAAATAAAGCAGCGGTTGAACTGCATCCTCATTAAAACTGCCTCTCTCACTGTGAAGTCCATATCCCTGAAAGGCGATGGCTTATACAAATCCTGACTGTTACTAGATTATACTATAGGAAGGACTCGGAAATTACTGGCGTCAAATAGTCAAGCAAATGAAATTTTCATTATGAATTTCTATACCAAATAATAAAATAAAGTGACAACTATGAAATAAGACTTTGGAGAATTTGAAGTACCAACAAGCAATGAAAAGTCACTTTGGTAATTCCTTTCATTGACAACATTTTAGAAGATATGGAATTCACTTAATGCTATTAAAAATGTCTGTTTAAAATTTTATTTTTATTTTTTGCCAACATTGATACAAAACTTGATATATTCTTCGTGGTTTTCATTCTATCGAGAATTCCCACGTATATTTTGTACGGAGCATTGTCCAAGGGAAAAAAAGCCCCTAATCAATGGAATCGGTCTATCGATACTTTCAAAAAAGCTGCACGAAGTGACCCTTCGCTGTAATCTATCGAGGACATTGCCTAGTCAAAAAGCGCGGGCTTCAGCTTCCTGTACTGACTGAATCCCAAGTGGTGGGGGTACTTCGTGCGTCCATGCTACTACTGGGGTGTAGAATTGCGCTTAACTGCATTTCGCGCGAAACGTTACTCCTCGAACTCTTTGCTACGTTACACATTATTCTGCAATCGTTTATTCGATTGCATCGATTTTGGTCTTAATTCAAAAGCAAAGAATGCTGCTGAACAAAATGGCTGTTGCCAAATGTTGAGAAAAATTTCCTCGTCGTTGCGTTTCGTCGGAAATATGGCCCACCTTCAAATCTATTGTGAAAATGTGAAAATTTTGCGAAAGAGCTCCTTGGGGGTGAAAATTTATAGATTGAGACATGCTTGTTCGCTCATACTTTGAATTGTCAACGCCATAACTTGATAATTATTACACAATGAATTAATTGGTATGAAAATTTTAGGGAACAAAATGGCAACGCTAACCCCTCAAACGATGTAATTGTTTGCTACACTCTTTTCCAGAGACCAAATCCCTGCTCTCCTACCCTTTGGTAGCTACGCGATTCGTTAAATGTGTATCCTCAACCCTCCCAACCCCAAGGATGGATTAGTCGAGTGGGCATACTTCAAAGACATTTATTCAATTATCCTAATGTTGCAGGATTTCACAGCAAACATGAGGCCAGAAACTGGAAGGTGAAAAGTATAGGTATAATATAATAGGTAGAATGTCAAGGGTCCGATAGTATCGAAGCGATTAGTAAGTTCAAAGGCAAGTAAGTAGGCGAAAGAGGTTTTTGGTTGAATTACCGCGAGTGTCCCACCCGTTAGGTCGTAATATGGAACAAGCCTCTGCATTAGCTTGAGCCCTGTCGACCTGACCAATTAATAAATTAATCCCCAGTTAATTAAGCGGATCACCAGCATGCGATACCAGCCCAACCTCGTCCTCCTGGCGAATAGCAAGGACCGAATATTATCCCTATGTTTGTATGCATTTCGTAGAACTATAGCCTCTCCATGTACTCGTGGTGGTCAATGAGTTGGCGTTTACATTCAAGGCTTAATTCGCGATGTCTCCTTTCCACTATTTTCCATTTCTTCGAAATCCAGGATCAACATAAGAAGCTTAGACTCCACGAACAGATATGATCCCAAATTTTTCAATCAAAGATGAGCGAATTTCAGAAATAAGATCTGGACTATTGTGAATGATTCTTGGTCAATTTAGTATCAGGTCATTTACGTCCGTGTATACCATGATGCATGCACGTAAAAGGAATTAGAAAATTCCGATGATCTCATTTCCCATTTTCCTTGACCTTTTACCTTTGAGCTGCCTGACCTCTTAGCATGGAACGGTGATACCCTAACCCGCTCTAGCCAACTCGTCAATATTTTAATATAGCGATACTTTCATGCTACATACATGTATCCACATATATGTCAAGGTCATGGAGAAGCATTGGGTAGGGAACTAAGTGTTTCCATTTATAGAAATTCGTAGCAACATGAAATAAAAATTTCATGATACATCGAGACTATGGAGGATTTTCAATGTTTTTGATAATCTTTCATTTAATTTCAAATGATGATGACATATCTCGCACGGTTTTTCGTAGATTTTTTAAAAGTTAAAATCTTCAAAGACTCCATTAATTCATCGTTAGAAGATTAGAATAATTTGGAAATATTTCAACGTGCGGATCAGCATGTGATGAAAAGTCAAAAAAATCAGTTATGTGAATGCAGATGAATTGATCAATTCTTGACAATATTTGGTTTAAACTTTAATGCAATGACAGTTTATTCACATCCAATATTAGTAAGGTGCGATATTCATAGGCTATAACATCCTTTTCAAAACTTTCAATAAATTTCAAAAGGTTTTGTTTGAATTGAAAATCATTTCGTGGATGATTGAAAAAACTTTATACATTTCATGGTTTATAATCATTCAATGGGATTCCAAGTACAGATTCAAATCTATTTACAAACTTTTATGCACAGGATTGTACAGCGTATTTTCGATAGGTTGACCTTCGGCGTCATAGAATCTACACAGATCAATACTGACAAGTTAATTCCGCGCTAGAAGTTGAAGAGTGAAGGATCGAAAGCAGACAAATTCACCCATTTTACGGTCCGGATGCAATTAAGTCCGTGTATTTGTTTTCATTCAATTAAAAACTGAGAAATTCTATTCTTCCTCGTATCAATACGGATAAATATTCATATTTTCAAGTCATATCCCACACAGCACCCAATGTTGTAGCAACATTGCTGCAACATTTCAACATTGCTACAATATTACAATATTGCTACAATATTACAATATTGCTACAATATTACAATATTGCTGCAATATTGCTACAATATTACAATGTTGCTGCAATGTTGCTACAATATTACAATATTGCTGCAATGTTGCTACAATATTACAATATTGCTGCGATGTTGCTACAATATTGCGATGTTGCTACAATATTACAATATTGCTGCGATGTTGCTACAATATTACAATATTGCTGCAATGTTGCTACAATATTGAGCAATATTGGGTGCTGTGTGGGATTGCATGATCAAAAGAAGACGTAGTGACATATTTATGTGCAATCGAACACAGACTTGAATCACAAATCTGATCAAAGCCTACGGACATCTCGAAGATAATTTTGTTTCACGCAGTTAAAATCTACCAATTTGAACAGTATCTTTAAATTTTAAAACATCCAACAGAGACTAGGTTCACTACTCGTGATTGAGGAGTCAGATGCAATGGAGGCTCATAGTGTAATACAACGTTTCGAAATAATTGAGAAAAACGCATCAGTCATCCGGTCATGGATATGTCAACATGTCAACTGCAGAAGCAAATATCAATGATTGAGCAAAATAAATTGTTGGAATATTAGCTACATATGCAACGTGATTTAGAATTCGTGACGAATCCCTCGACGGGTTAATCCTCGTCAAAATCGGGATCGAAAATTCCTCAGCTATTTTTCCGAAATATGATTTTTTTCCTTTGACCCATAACTTTCACCGCGAAATCTCTGTATACTATCTATATTTTTGTATCTACTGTATTGTATTGTAATATTGAAATCCCAAAAACTGTAATCTTAAAGAAATACAACTTCGGCATCCAATACGTTAGAAAATCATAAAACTACTACTAGCCACGCAAATGATATGCTCTTTGTTCAATTCTGCACTAGTGCTGAACTTCATATACTGACATTAAAAGCTGGGCTGTATTGTCCAATCAATCCGTGATTTGACCGTGCATTTTGGGTAGGCAGCAATTTTTTTTTTTGAGTTCTGTAAGGGGGTCAGCCGTGATTGTAAAATGCAGTTTCCGGGACTGGGGGTGTTGCCAATCGACCGTCACCTTGAAGTGTCTTCAGTAATGTTGTGAATCTTGTAACGTCGGTTTCAGGACTGATCCGCTCGTTGTCGTGTCATTTGAAGAAGAGGATGAAGTCCTGTGTAAGTCGAATGTTGCTTTTAACAGTTTTCATTTCTCCCTTAGCTCCGAATCGAGTAAGTATAGTTTGTTAAGTATGATCGTTTGTCAGCAGCGTTACGACTTACAGCGGTACGATTTGCATATTCATTTAACAGCTGTAGAATATTACGTGGGGCCCGGGCGTACCCCTGGTAAGAACTAAGGACGTCTGCTGTTAACGACCAAAATTTAAGACAAATTTGCATTTTGACCGTTCTTTGCGCCGAATTCGCTACTTGATAACGACTCTGTTGCCCGCACGTCAGTCTCTACGTCTGTCTGTAATTAATTCCCAGCTTTCTCGACCGGCCTGTTATACATGTATCCCGCAACGGGCAGTCGCTCCTTCGACAGAACCCGGCACCAGCACGGCCTTCAGCTTCAAATTATGCATTTTCTTGTCACGCTGCCAGATAAGAGCTAACTGAATATTAATGCACACCTTATAGTTAGCAAACTAGGCCTGCGAGTCGGCCACATTCTGCACTCTGCTCATTTATGCCACTCAAGTCACGTATTTAGCTTCATTTTTTCATCGACGAAAATTGACTGTCATCAAAACACAACAAAACATCATGAAACAAGCAGTTGAGTCAAGGATTTCCGATTCCTCAACTTTAAGCGAAATTCAACCGGATTCAAGTTGGAGAAAATCCTATCGATTGAGACCACAATCATCGAGATATTATCTTGTTCTTTGAATAACTTGAAAACTACTTGACCGATGAAACCCGAAATCCAAGCAACTTTAAGATGAAAAGAACCACAATGTTTGATACAAAGAACGAGAAAATCCGTTCATTCGTTCTCGAAATATCGTCGGAGGAAAAACATTGTCGGAGGCCCCTCAAGACATGGAAATATGGTGAAAAGTAAACTTTTTATTTCCGGGGTGATTATAATAACTTCCCTTTTTCTCAACAGCAAGTTCAAAGAGAAAATGAACACGTAAATTGAAGACGTGAAATACGAGCTTTGGTGCTAACAGGGTTGACGTAGGAAAGGGTTGGGAATAGCAGATAGTGGAACATGATAACCTGACAGACTTTGTTGGGCGGGGAATAAGTAGATTCTTGCCATTGTATTCCACGTCTATACCCTCTCATTTCAAGGCTCATTCTGTATTCTCTTACATTGTTCCAAGGTGGGCATATACATATATATATATATATGTGTGTAACCTATGGCTACCACCTAATCAGGTTCTATTTTATTCATAGACTTTGTGATGTTGCAGCCGCCTATCATTTCGCCATATCAGTTACTGGATATTGAACCTCCGCCTTTGAGTATTCGATACTAATTGAGAAAAGGTCATTTACTCAAACGAATAACCGGCCTCAAATAGTAGTCCAGTCGAGTAACTGAAATTGGAAGAAAATATCCACGAAAAGCTGTTACTCGGTCATTATAATATTTCTGAACTCAAAGCACGGTGCTCGAATTCAGTTTTTCGACGATATCTCAAGAACCGTCAATGTTATCAAGATGAAGGTGAATTAACAAAAAAAAAAAAAAAAACAGATAATTAAATTTTCTATATTTCAAGGCAGAATATTCGAACATTTTCATATGGTTATATGTATATAATTGGTTTTACATTTCACGTTGAATAACAGGGAAACCAATAAAATTGCGAGATAAATGTATTGTACATTTTTCAACGAACTTTTAATTGACTTTATTCTTTTATTTTCACCTCGACGTTGGTATCATTGATTGTTTTCGAGATATCATTGAGAAAACCAGTTTATAGCACCGTGTAAACGAAGATGATGGTCATTATTTTTATCCGATAAAATTAGTTCTGACAAAAATTCGTGTTTTTATATCCAAGTAAAATAACGGCAGATTTTTTTCCTCAACCAATTCCCGATGTAAGCTTCCGGTTAATTATAACAGGCCACGCTACTCTTGCGTCCAGGCAACTTACTGATTGGACTTAATTGGGATTAAGGGGCAATATGTAGAGCGAACTCCGCGCGGCTGGCTCGCGCTCAACGCCATTTAGAAATGCATTAATCTTGGTTTTAACGCCAACTATAAGCCCGCAGAGTTCATCTCGCTTCTACAAACTCTGCATAATAAACTCTGGCTATAGACTTACTGGATTTTAGTATCTATAGGTAGTCGCTTATTAAATAAGTAACATCGTCCTTCGTCCAGACTCTGATCCTAATTGTCTACCCACCTCTGAATTCGTACTTGTCAAATATTGGCAATAGGATAAGGTTTATCTAGCTCTCTAGTTAATTAGCCACAATAAATTATGCAGCAACTGTTTTATCCACGCGAAAGAAAACTTCATTCAAATCGAAATGGATTAGAAATTTCATGGTCGCATGTGTTTGAAAACTTCATGTGAATATAATTTCGCATACATTGTATTCATAAAGAAAAAGAAAAATAAACTTTGAGAGTTGTAAATTTTTGAGTATACTGCGATAAGTATATTCCTCACAATCAAACATCAAGAGCCACTGGAGTATTCTATGCTAAATATGACAGAGCTGTTTCTTCCCTAGTATTATGTTAGCCACGTAACAAGCAAGACTTTGTAGAAACTATTTGCAGGAGTTTGTTCAAGGCTCACACAAGTTCAACAAAAATTCTTACATCTCCATTGCAGAGAGGGCTGTTGTGTGATCATAAACTGTGACTGCCAAGAAAATTACCCAGAACTCGTGGTTTGTACAGGATGCAGGTCAACGGGGTCGTGAGAAGGAGAACGAGGGTTGGGATGGACTAGAAATAGAGATAAGAAGACACGCATAGGCTCGTAGTCCACTCAGCATCTATTTCCAAGAAGAAAAAAAAAATAATAGAAAAATAAAAATAAGACGAAAAAACAAAATAAATGAAAATTAAAATTCTATGGGATTGTACTTGAAGAAAAATGAAAAACAAAAATAATTAAACGCATTATCAAGACAGTGAATAGCTGCGCGATGGGATTGTTCAAGTCGTGAATTTCGATTTGAATAGCTAGTAAACGTGTCTCAATACTAAAGTCGGTCAAGGGGTTCGTTTAGCGCGACAAATGGAATAATTTCCTTTTCGTCGACGAGAACAATAGCCGGGTGGTTGAGTGGGTAGCGAAGGTGCAGAGGGGATGCTGTAGCACGGAAATAAAACGGGCGGGATCTGCTGCTGTAGTAAATTACTCCGAGTGAAAAAGTCCGCGAGTTTTTTTTTCTCGCCTTTTTATTTTTTTTTATTTTTTTGTTTCTCTTCTCTCTCTCTCTCTCTCTCTCTCGCTCTCGCTCTCTGTTTTATTTCGAAATAATCGAGTTTCAGAGAGAGAGTCAAATTTCCTCGGTACCCTACCTACCTATCTCTCCTGGTGAGATCAAGCTTGTTATTTTTCATCGTACAATTTCAACGGGGCAGCTGAATACAGATAATAATTAGTCGTGACGAAACAAGTGATAATTTCATATCGGAGTTTTTTTATTACAAATTTTATTTTATTTTTTCATTTTTTATCTCATTAATGCCTAGTTTCCAACTTCGCTATTTTCAAACTCCGCGAAAAAGGAAGAGAAAAAGGTGTTGAGAATTATTCGCTTAATCCAACGCATTGAATAAATAATCCCGACTTCTAATTACGTGAAAAAGGGTCGACAGTCTTGTTCTCTACCCTCCTGTCTACATTGCTTCCATTCTCATCCCTGTAGGCATTTGAATAAGACAAATTCACGCCAGTACGAGCACCTTCCCTTTCCTCATTTCTCTCGCGATCTACTTCTTCCCAGATCCTCCTCTCCCTTCCTTTAAACAAACTTCACTTTTTTCTTCTTCTTCTTATTCTTCTAAAAACCGTAATAAATCATCTGCAAGTCATCCTCCGGCTTGAAATTTCACGAACGTTCATGTTATTCTTATTAATATCGTTGTACGGATATACTGGCAAGGTCAATTCTACTCGGACTCCAAACCTCCTTCAAGAATAGACAGACGGAAAAATCAGGAAAAAAGACCAAAAACGGATATGTGCAAGAGAAGTTATACCGGCAGGTACCTCATAATGAAAGCAATGTGTCTTCATTTACGTTCAGTGTTACGTAGAAACACACGCGGTCTTGTATATGTACCTTTATATGTATAATGGAACCTAGCTTAATAGTGTAGTAAGCGAGTGCATGTGTGGGTAAGGGTATGTGCACACGTATACATGCAGGATATATATTAATGAATACATAGAACAACAAGAAGTATCGGGGTAAGGTGTCTGACTGGGTTACCCTCCGTGCCAAATCCTGGCACATGGAACCCCCTGCGTTAGCTATACAGAGGGTTCATGGCAGTGGAGTTCAGGGGATGGAGGGACATGAGACAATGGTCTTGTTTCTACAATACTGGTCGTTTGTATCAACTAGCAACGCTCTTGTTTCAGAAACAGCCCAGAGCTCAGTTCTCTCCGTGTTGGGAGGCTGCCCGTTCGCGCGATCCTCGTCAACAACAATGGAACTGAGCTCGGGTATTTCGAGTAGGAATCTTCTCTCTCTGGAACAGCCCACTCTGGTCAGCTTAGGGTGCCTCTGATTCTGGGATCATGGTTCTCAGACTTTTACGGTACTGCAAAACTTGCCGTGATAAAAATGTCCGGGATTATGGGAAAAAAAATTCGAAAACTCCTTCAAGCTTGATAAGCAGAAAGACGAACCCAATCTATAGATCCTCACTCTTCATTTTCTCCGAATAATAGTAAAAGGATTATCCTTTGGTCACCTTGCGCAGGATATTATAAGTATTATTGTTTAAAGACTGGCTTCGTTTGTGAAACAATATACACATACGCACCAAGTTTTGTAAAGAAGAAAAAAAATATTTCTTCAACCGCAAGAAATTTCACTAAATATCCTGAAACTGTAGAGAAACCTCGCTGCGATTGTTCGCAGATCAAAAGACACTTGTCGGAGATATACCGATCAATAGATTTAGAAACGTTCAAACGCTAACCCTTTTGAGATAGAATTTTCCTTTCATATCCCTATCTAATGAAATTAATGCCTGGTAGTTATCAATCAATCTCACGCTTGCCGGTACTTCGGAAATTCTTCTTATCCCACCGCTGTCACTAAGAATTGATGCTTTTTATTGGTAAACTATTTAATTCAATTTCACGGAAGGAGGATATCGGAGCTTGATATTTATTTTAGGTACTTTTTTTTTTTTCACCCCGGATCAAGCCAACTTTATTGAACGAGTCTAGATTAAATATTAACCTCATGTTACCCGGCCTGGCTGAGCAGCCCGGTACTACAACGCCTTGTCGTTCTGATAAGCGATAACGAATCGGTTATTCGTGCGACCTTGTGCCAAAAATTTAACTACGAAAGGACAGAGATATCGACCTCACACTTACGTCGCAGTTAGCCTTCTCGAATATCGCTCCGCGATTGTTCGTTTAAAATTTTAGAATAGCTGGAATTTCTCACTTTCGTTTTTAACCAATTCAATCGTTTCGGGGAAAGCGTCATTCTTGGTATCTCTTAGATTGTTCGCGAAAAGACATCAGCACGAGACTTATCCATAAGAAAATCGCATCAATCATTCGCAAAAGATTAGGCCCTGGGATACGCGGACAATTTCAAAACCATGATCTTAAATTAGTTCTCGTTTTCGGACCCCGACGACGAGGGCATCTTGACTGTGTGAATAAAACCGAACGTGACTGACGTACAGATTATAAACGTCATATATTTCAGGCATCACATAAGTACTGCCTATTATCACAAATCTTATCAACTCGTCATTTTCCTTCCTGCTTTTCTGATTAGATCTCTCCTTTAAATCCAACCGATTGCGCAAACTCAAAGGTTGGGGTTCAGCCCTGATGAAGCAATTTTCCGGAAAGCAACAGCTCGGCAATGTGTTATTTTTTCAAGATCTACGTTCGGTCATATTTTTCATTTTTTCGAGTCCTATTCGCACCAAGTGAGTCAACTTTTCTGATGATTTTTCCTACCGTTCGATTCGGTTCGTACTCATGGAGCATTGCGGCGCTTCATGGCTGCCCTCAATGGCTTGTGGCTTGTGGCTTGCGGCCTCAGCTTCGGCTTTCGCTCTGGCTTTGGCTTTGGCTTTGGCTTCACAAGTCGGCGCTACTCGAGCGACCTATATTAGCTTAAAGGAGGTTTCACAGTTTAAGTATACCTGGGACATCCGTCCGATCTACCAATAGCAGATAGCGGTTGAAACAGCTTAGTCCAGATTACAACGTGTGAACTTCACTTAGCTTAGCCTCGTGGCTGATGGTTGATCATTTATCCGAAAGTTCGCCAGCCGAAACAGTTAAACCGCAGCAACTACGAGCCGCGGTTAGGACGAGGGCTACTCGGACAAAGATAGATCGCGATATCTCTACCGGGCGAAAGAGCTGCCGACTAACTTTCCGATAATTTGAACCGCAGTATCGAAGGTTGCAAAGTTTCAAAGGCTTCCTACTAGTTATTAGTTAGTAGCTATTGGGTTATTTCGGTAGTAGAAATTATTAGGGCTGCTCTATTAACGAATCGGTGCGGGTCTCAATTTCTACTTTGTCAGGAAACCGTGTATCAGTTTCAATCACCTCAAACTTTTCCGTGCAATCCACGTACTGCGGCTCGATGATATCAGCTGCGGCAGGGACAATGCTGGAAATAGAAAAATCCACTGTGCTTTATTCTCTTGCCCTGTGTGTCGGGCTACGGGTTAGCGTGTCGCATCCGTTTTTCTCGTTTCCCGTTTTCAGTCTGCACCATTCTCCGGAGGAATTCCCCCATTGAATTCTGTAATACCAGTTGAAACTAGATCCAGAAAACCGACTATACGGGAAATGAATTGTAATATCTTTCATCCCACCGCTGTCACCAGACGACCCACCCACAGCTCAACTATCATAAATCGGCTTGTGCTTGAGATCTAAAAGAACAAAAAAAAATTCGCCGGAATCGTCGAATGACAATAGAGAAATTATTCTGAATTTGTACTTTTAGGGGGAAGGGGGGGGTGCTGATGATTTTCATGAATGTCTAGAACGCAGAACTGATTTTCTGAATTCAGAAGAAAGTTCTCTACAACTTCGGGATGCCAATTCGAGATGAATTCCATGTCTGTTGGCGCCACTTATTCAGAAATAAGGCACTACGCCATTTCTGAATACTCGGTATAGAAATTTGCGCCGAAATACTCCGCCCAAGAGCCGGGAGTTCTCTGCATTGGAATAAATGTAGAATTGTAAGGCTTCGAGTGTTCTTCTAGCCATAAGAGGCGAGCATCCGCTCAATTCGTTCCCCAATTCCGCGAGAGTGGACTAGGCAATTCTGTGTATAGGAAGAACCAGAAAATGCCAGTTACGACGTTTTTCGATCCTGCAGAGGATATCTGAAGGACGTGATTTAGTGACACCGTCGCGCGTCGGGCTGTTTTTTTTTTTTTATTCATTTATACATTCATTCATCTAGGTATTCGTTCGTTTTATTCTTATCTCTCGTTCACCAGCATGACACGTCTTGAAAAATTTAAAACCACCCCTACTTATACACCCCATTTCAGCCGTCAGCAAGTCTCTCACATAGCTATAACACAACAAAAAGAAAACTGATTCGCAGTCGAGTATCAAATCCTTATAATCCTATTCCAAAGCCACCATAGCTGCTTATCCAACATTCACGTCCAAGAACGCAGCTCTATATTTCTATTTCGCCATTTGACCATACGGAACGTTCTTTATTTTATTATTCCTGAATTTCGAACCGTCACTGATTATCCGTTGCAAAGAATAATCATTTGAAAATATCGGCCACAGACATACCATTCTACCTTCATCAGATTTCGTTTGACAATTTCTAACCATATTACTATATGTTATTGGCGAATTACAATTTTTTTTTTTTAGCAATTGTTATTCGAACGATGATATAATAGCGAAATATTAGTGGTCTATAATAAATATAACAGTAATGTGAAACGTTTTTGAAATCGTTTTATATGATTGTGCGTGTAAAATAATTTGTTGGATTATTTGATATATATACGAGCAACGACAATGGTAGCTATGTACGAGCAAATAAATCAGCAACCATTTCCCGTTTCATATTTCATAAAATTCAAACCATACGACCTCCTCCTATCTCCCGTCCACCCCCCCCCCCCCCCCCCCCCCCATACCCCACTCAATTATGGTGAAGTAATTTTCCGTCACATGGGACATTTCGCTGACAAATTTCTCTTCTGGGAATACGAGGAGTATTGGACTTTGTTGAATAATAATTATTGAAATTGGGTAGCAGGACATGTGGTCGCAGACATAAACATGACATGTTAAATAAGTCCTCGTTGAATTGTAAACGAATGATAATATCCACGGCGCGTTTTACTCAACTAATCAGACCACGTTGTGTCAAAGTTACCCAATTAACGGTGTTGAATGTAATTGGTAAGGTAATTAATTCCTTCATTAGATGCCTTAATAATTTCGTCACGTTTCGGGTAGGTGCAGGGACCACCACAAGTAAACCAAAATAGGAAGTTCAGCTATAGGTTCTGACGGCCGGTTGATAAATAGCACAAGTAAATACCTCTCTGTGTATATTATATGTGCGCGTGTTACATAGAATATCTATGTACCCACCAGTAGGTGGGTAATTATACTCGAGGATCCCGGGGGCAATAGCCACCGAGGATGACGGGCGAAATTTCACCAGTTACGCAGCTTCCACCGTTGCCTCTTAATAAAAGCGAACGTTCCACGACCCTCCTAACGTCTACCCTCCGGCTGCCCTCTACACATCATCTTACAATGCGCCCTAATAAACAGCACGGTTTGCGAGAGTTGGTTCTTGCCCGTCTCGCTTCTGCCATCATTTCTCTCCCTCTTTCTAGCTCTATCCTGCTGCTCTTTGTCTCTCTTTATATCTTTCTCTCTCACCCTTTGGTCCTAGGCTATAACCTGTTGACACGCTTCTCTTATTACAACCTCTATCCCATTCAATCAACCCTATGTGCCCCGATTACTAAGCAGACGACGATATACCCGCCGCACTTTACGAACCGCGATTATTGGCTCATTTTTTTATCCTCTTTTATACGGTCAGGATATAACCAATTAGCAAAAAATAAAGCCTCGCTTTCTATTCAACAATTCGGTATTGTTTCCATCTCATTGCACGAATGTCTCGATGTTTTGTTTTCATTATTTATTTTTCCTACATGGCCGACAAGGCCGATTTTCTTACTCGCTGAGAGGTAGAGAACACCAGTTTTACCGAACAGGGGAGTTTTGTCTCCCTTGGGAGGGAAGAACGTGAGTAATGAATTTTCCTCCTAGTCCGCTACGTGGTTTCGGTAACAACGCTATCGGACGGTACAAAATAATAGAAAAAAAAGCGCGTCGTTCATGATCGTACGTGGTCTTGTCTCTCTGCGAGTAGGAAATCGGCTTTTCGTCCATGTGTGAAAAATAATATCGTGTGCATCACGGGA
Source organism: Tenthredo notha (assembly GCA_914767705.2). Lineage (NCBI taxonomy): Eukaryota > Metazoa > Arthropoda > Insecta > Hymenoptera > Tenthredinidae > Tenthredo > Tenthredo notha. The sequence continues at coordinate 5,667,391 of OU611918.1, read as the reverse complement.
GGAAGTTTTCGCTCCCTTGGTGTAAATAGCCGCCCTCGCGATCGGGTGAACCTGGCAAGCCTTCGGCCTTTAACTCGCCGAGTCGCCTCGACCGGCTCCTACGGCTACCTACACGCTCGGGGCCGAAATCTCACTTCCTTCCCTTGGTGCACAATATAGTATCATCACTTCAACGAAATATCACTCACCTATATATTGGCGTTACGTCGTTCTTGTACCATACGACTAAAATCGCATGATCATTATCCTGCGGAGGGGTGAGATCGCAAGGAAGCACTGCTGTCCCACCGAGAACCGCTCTAGTCTGTATCGGCGGGCCTGAAACAAAAAATTACGATTGAACACGGGCTGTCTTTCAACGGTAATAAATAACAATTATTTTTATTCCTCCAATTGAATCAATGAACGTTGATTGGTCGTTTCCTCGAAACGGGAATGTGGGTCCATTTTCGTAAATGTATTACATTCGATTCATCATCTTACTGTTGTCCATGGAGATAATTCGAGAAACTTTTTGTCACGAGGGAAAAAAGTTCGATTGTATTTAACATTTATTTCATGGGTCTAGATGCATGGATCATCATTAAGTGGTGCAAAAAATCCGGTGGGTAGTGAACTTTTACGGTCTAACATCGCCGGATCAGATACATGGTCAAAGCATTATACAAAGTAACGACACGTCGAGTGAACTGAACTTTGTGCGCTACTCAATCGTCGAGTTTCTCTAACCCAGTCGATCGAATTGAACAGATAGACGATCAGAGTCATGTTTCAAAGGATTTTCAGAAGTTAAGATGCTAGTGGTAGTTTACCGCTTCACCATTTTCCTCTAAATGGACAAGGTAAGAGACAACCGACTTCCAACTCGTTCGAAAAACAATTACTGGCATCTTACTGGCAGGCGGTCAGCACCCCTGCAGTCTAGAAAAGCGCACAATATCAAACTTTCGACTAGAATGAAAACTTTAAAGACATATTATTGTGATGCGTCCCCCGTTCCAAACTCTACATCAAGCTACTCCTCTCAGCCCTTTTCCCGCGAATATATTTACATTATAACATATACATTATAATTATTATAGATAAATAACCAAAGAAGTCAAAAAGTACGACACATAAATATAATTAGATCAATAAATTGATTTTTTCATTACTTTTCCTTACGTGGCTTCAATTACCCCACGCTCCCCTATATCGCCCTATAACACTTGTAGAATGGCAGATCGAAATTCTGTTGCGACAGTCGCTTAGGGCTTTTTGCCTTTAATTTTCTGGAATGTTTTTTAATTTTTTTTTTCCTTTTATTTATTTTTTTTCTTTCCTTTAACTTTTTCTGAAGTCGAAAGCTTTTTTTTGTTCTAATTTGAAAATTGGGAGGCTGTACGTCGCATAGAACACATATTATGGATTCCTCGAGTGAATTTCCAGGTATATGGGTCCTTCCGGAAACAAGTAGGTATATATGGGTTTTTCGAGTACATGCGGGTAAAGATTAGAGAATGCGATGAAACTGGCCACCGAGGTTTTCTCGCACAATTTGCAAATGCAAGCCGTTGATTGCTGGGGTGACTGAAGGAAATACCATCTACCGCCTGAGGTATGAAAGGCAATATTGAACGACGAGAATAAAAGACAATAAAGAGGACTCGCACTCTATTGCCTTTCAATGATTCCTTTTGAATGGGAAGACTGGATCTGGTAGGCAAGCCATAGTCAGTATACGGCACATTGTCGATGAACTGGAGTTTACATCGCAGGTGATGACGATTTCAACTTGTAAAAAATCGTAAAGATTATAAAAGTAGGCAACATCAATTCAAATTTATTAATCAATTATACGTTTCATGAAAAAAAAAAAAAAATTCATCGCAATTATAATTTGTAATTTGAAAAAATCAATTGAAAAATAAATTTGTAATTCGTAATTAAACTGAATGTGAAAAAATTATATTTGCAATTGAAATTACAAATTACAGATGTATATTTGTAATTGGTACCAATTACCGAATACATTTGTATTTTGCAATCAATAAGACAAGATCAATTACAATTTATACTTCGTAATTGATCTTGTTTTAATTTCAAATCAATCTCAAAATATATTCGTAATCAAGCTGAGACGTCAATTAAAAGATACATGTGTAATTTTTAATTGAACTGAGATCAATACAAAAAATAAAAAACCAATTGCAATTTCTAATTGAATTTGAACCAATGATCAAATCGCTATTATATATTCTTAATTGGTTCCGATTTCATTACAAATCACAAAAATATTTTTTAATTGCTTTCAGTTTACTTGAAAATTAGTTTCGGTTCAATTCACAAATTACGAATATATTTTGCTAATAATTTCGGGGCCGGATTGAACTTACGAATTCTTAAAGTCCCGACCGAGGTTGGAATTCCAAATTTTAATACATATATTACAGAATTACAGTTTTGAGAAAGGGTTTCTCCCCGACAGTCTATATAGCCGATTTCAGACGCTTAGAATCGAGGAGTACCGGAGATTAAAAATTCCGAGACCTAAAAATCCGAAGGGCCAAACCTTCGGAGTTTGAAATTCAGGCATGTATTCATTCCGTGTTTAATAACCCGGGCTGTATTGATCGTACCGAAATCCATAATTGATCAAAATAATCACCTCGAGATTTAATTTGTGAAAAAAAAAAGTTTCAAAATCTTACGAATTATTTATGATGTCGAAGTTATCGATTTAAGTCGATAATAGTATATTGTGTACCAAGGGTGGAAAGTGGGCTTTTTTAGACCGAGTATGGAGTGTGCAGTACGAGTCAGAAGTGAGCTAGCACGAGTAGCGGGCGTTTGTATTTTTTTTTACCCGCTCGTCTGAAAACCGCCACTTTAGGCCCGCTCAATGGGCAAAAAAAAAACGCGAAAATTGTGCATGTCTTAGAAAAACGAATTTTTTTTCGGAAATCTAGAGTCTTTCATACGTTTTTATAACTTTGATCAATTGGAATCACATCTAAAAATCAGCGAGAAAAAGTTTGAACTGAAAAACTTAATATCCGTGACGCGCAAGGAGCATTTTGATACCTCAATATTTGAAATCTAATCAAGATCCCCCTCGCGTCAGAGATATTAAGTTTTTCAATTGAAACTTTTCTGTTTTATTTCTAGATATAATTTGAAGAGAATCACGGTAGCTTTTTCTCAAAATCCAACCTTTATTATTTCTACTGCACTATAGAGATTATCTATCTATTTTGGATCATTTTTAGAGACCAAAAAAGCGGAGAATGTATACAGCTGAACCTCACAGGAAGTGATTTTTTGGTAGCTAAAATCGGTTTCGAAATTTAGACCTTCATCCAGCTTACATTCAGAAGTCATTCTACTCAGCGATTGAGCTATTGAGATAAGTTATAATAATTTAATAGTACTTCTCGATATATTAATCACAATTGAGGAATAGTACATATTTTTGAAAATTGTTTAATTGCGTGTAAAATCGTCCAATAGATTTCGTCCATGGACATGTGTATCTACCTTTCTAGACCCTTTCTTGGTGTACTTACAGCGTAATTTTTTCCCCACTAACGACGGCCCGTTCGATCACGTCAGGGTCTATCAGAGCCGAAGAATTTCATCGAGAACAACCCCAACCCCTGAAACTCAGGTGAGCGTGTCACCTGCTACCAATCTAGGATTAAGCGGAGGCACGTTTCCTGTAGTGAGACGTATGTACCACTGTTCCGCACGTGCCCCCAAGCCTCAGTGCATGACGTTTATTGGCAAATGTATGTGCACGATACCAATTTCTCTGTATATTCGTATAATAAGAGCTGATACGTATGTAAGTACCACATATACATGAATGCAAACATGGCATACAATTAACGTATGCATATGCAGGGAATACAATGTAGGCATATGTATATGTGTATCTATAGCATCAGTAAGTCTTGGTTATAGGCTCGTGGTTTAAGGGCGAAAAATCGAGGGAGAAAAAATTGGGAAGTGAATTCGAGCGCCGGGTGTCCACTGGTGGCCCTGGGGCACTAGTATTCGGGGGTTAGTATATGAGCCGATGTAGAGGCAGACGGAACGGGGACATCCAGGGAAGAAGAGCCAGGCAGTTTCCATTCGGAGGGCGTTGCGTGCCTGAAAAGAGTTACGGGGGGATGGATATCCGAGGGTTGTGGGGCTGTTTTCATAAAGATACCGGGAGGCTCAAGGATATCCGGACACGAGACCCTCCCGGCTCCCGGCTTCTGCCTTCACCCCGTACCATCCGACACCCAGGCTCAAGCTCAACTCAAAATTTTATCCGGCTCCTTTTCTCTTCCCTAGAATATTGTCCCCTCTTTCTATGCGGCCCGGCTATACTCGATAAATCGATACTTGAATTCGCGGCCGTCTGAAGCCTCGATATCCACGACAAAGAATATTAGAACGACGACGACGAGGCACCGGAAAATCGAACAATACCCCAACCGTATCTACGACTACACCTCCATTGCGAAATAAGGAATGAAAAGTAAGCCATAACTTTGTCACTTGGAACGGTACAATGAAAAACTAAAATGCAGTGAGTTGAAGTGGAGCGAGAAACATTACCGATCTTCAACGCTAAGTGACAAATCTGTCAGACCTTGGTGAAGACCCGTTCCAAAGCGTGAAGCATTTTAAGGCCCGTCCCTAGTCGCCCACCTCCTTTCGATACAATGTGACACATTTCGATTATTATCCGAGCCCAGGCGTCAAAAACGCAAAAACGGCCAACGCTGCGCGAATTCAAATTCAGTGTCGAACACATACGTCCAAAAAAATGTTCGTTTTGTGCGAAAATAGAGTCTATAGATGGTTTTTACATTTTGCGTAATGTAATGTTTTTCGTAACAATGTAGAAACCATCTCTAGTTTCTATTTTCGCATGGGCCTTAAGTTGGGTTATTAGAGCATTCGTAGAACGAAATACATAGAATTTCTCCTTTTCCTGTTTCAAACATTCACTGTTTACATTCGTTTCGAACTAGTTATAAATAAACTAAGTTACTCACTTACTTTGTAAATTAACGAAGTTCATTTGACTGATCAACCAAGTTGGTAAACATCAACTTTCGAGGGAATATAAAAGGTAAACATACTTCAAACAGCGACGAAAAACTCTCTCATACACAGCGTTATGAATCTTATTTAAAAAGCAAGTATACCTACTCTGGTTGCCCGTTCTGAACTTGTTTAGATTGAAACTGATTCGTATAAACAATTTTTATGAATTTTTCAGATTTTATAACCACCATTGTAAATTTTCAGATTTGATGAAAAATCGGAATTCGCAGCTACTAACATGCGGGGAAAAGACTATTGGCATTCCAATTGGAGTCCAGTTGAATAGTGCAGTAGTTTCAATTTGCACTATTGGAGAGAGTAGGTACCTGTGACTAACTTGAACTAGAAGTGATAACTATTACGCAGTCAAATGATCTCCACCAGTACAGACCATCAAAGCCAATGGCGAAAGCAGTGTCAATAGTGAAGCATTGACAGAAATCCCCATTGATGATGGGTGCACCCAGCTCCATTAGCAAACCACCGGATACTGTTGATTTGTAGAATCGTACTGACAGAATAATCGGCTTCGCATTATTTTGCAATTTTTCGCTAATGATAAAAACGATCATTTGCCTTCCGAAATAAGTTTTCGAATAGTGTTTGAACAGTATACATTCCAATAGTCTTAATATTTTCTTTCCGTGAGGGCTGTAGAAACAGTTGAATAGAAATGATGAAATAGTAGCTACTCACGTCTGGGGGACATTCAAAACCACTATTTGGTATTCTCTTAAATTTTTTCTACTGCAAGAATAACCTTGCGTAGTATGTATCGGTAAATACGTAACTCAATTCCGGGTGAGGCGACCATCATGTATAATTGAATAATCTAATGGCTGTAGGCTACAAGGATGACAGGAACGAGACAACCGGACAGATGATGCCTAGCCCGGCTACCTTTATGACAAACCTACTAGTTTTACTCCTCCTAAAATAATCCTCTCGGCTAGTACCATATATCTACTTTCCACCTAAAGCGTTTCTACTCTCAAAGAGTCCGACACAGCTATCCTTAGAAATTTCCCATGGGCGACGTTGCCGTGCTCGAGGTAATGGCAGGGTATGTAGGCTTGGCGAAGGGTGGACGGTATGTTTGCGATGTTATAAATATACTGAACCATACGGTGAAAATCCACGCATCTACACAATGATAATATGTTGTGGTCAGGTGGGGTGCGCGAGGGTCGCTGAGACGGACATGGATACATAGCGTCGTAGTACCGTCCTAACAGGGGTTAGCGGCTAACTAAAGTTGTACGGCTTCTTGACGCTGTCTGACCTGCGGATCATTGGATCATCGGCTTAGCCGGCAGCGAGCTAACTCGGCACGAGGGACCCGAAACAGGGATTCTATGGGATACGAGCCAGTGCCGACGGGGAGCGGGAGGACGACGCTTCGACTAACTAACGTGGAACGTGCCTCCCTATTATTTGCTTTACCATTTCACACTCAATGTACAATGTAGCCTGTCTCAAAATGGCGAAAGTCTGCAGGGCAGATTCAACGACATTCGTACCGATTTTCACACCATGAATAATGATTCATGAACTAGACTCATCGCCACTTTGACGACAGTCATGAATAAAAATCAAATACTGTTTTACAAATTACAAAAACGCCGCATACTTAGCCAATTTCGGTCGAAAGGAAACAGTAATCCCCAAAGTTTCATTCCAATCGATTGTCTGGTATGGGAAAAATTCCGAATCGCATTTCCGAGGTGATCAGAGCGTGAATCAAAGCGCCATGAAACTCAGCCAACTTACTACTCAAAGCTTCGAAACTATTCAAACAAAGTTGATGATTACTTCTGATGAGGTTTGACTTTTTGATATTATATAGCTAGATGAGCTATTTCACGTCAGACCGGACTAAATGAGTCAAAAATTGACCTCGATGTTACCGATTTCAGTATAATTTTTCTCACGGGTTTTATGGAACAAACAAAATCATCGAACAATTTTATTTTTTATTTTTTTTTGGGGGGTAAAATTCATGAAAAAGAGCCAAAAATCGAACACATACTCCCCTTCAAACGGTCAAATCTTTGATTGTATTTATCCTAGAGACTTCATTCAAAAATCATTTCAAAGCTATTGAATGACACTATTATTATATATTTATTTAATTCTGCTGTAACAAACAATTTTATTTGTTATAAACAAATATATTATTCAAACGTGATTTTCAAAGCAAGAACCATACAATAAAATTCACAGAAAAAAATATAAGCGTATACCTTGATCAATTCTCTACTAAATTGCCGTCGTTTATAAATAAATCGTTTTGATATGGTTCCCCCATCGATTGTCCATCCCGTTTACTTAACAATTTTTTAGAGAATTGATCAAGGTATACGCTCATATTTTTTTTAGAATTTTAACGCGTGGTTCTTGCTTTGAAAATCACGTAAGAGAATCCCAGTGACATAGAGATCAACGAAGAGAGAGACTGATCTTTGAGACAGTCCGGAACTGGGTACATTATATAGTGTAGGGTGTCTGGAATCACCGTTCACTCAAGTTCACCCAGTCAAGGTAGCTGTAAGAATGTATGAATGAGATACAATATAGTTGGTCTATCTTCCTTGGTTTCTTCTAGAATCTGGTCTTGCGAACATTTCAAGCTTGTATTGGGTAGCATTATGCAAGAATGTCCACAGGGAAAGTGGGATACCGAAGAAGAGAACAGATATTCCGCGATTTACACGGTTATTCACATATTGTGTCTGTGCCATTCCTGATTCTATATATTATTCCTGGGTCATGTATGCGCGTGGAGATATGTATAGAATCGTGCAATTGTTCGTCGTTATTATCAAAAGAAAGGTGTATAGACATCTCTTGATATATTTATATCTCTCTTTATTTTTCTCTTTCTCTTTCTCTCTGGGGGGAGAGTTTAAATACCCCGAAAGCCAGGGGCGGTGGTTCGTCGGTGAACGCGAGTAATGAAAGCGATGGAAATCTCCTCGCTTATCGTTCCAGGAAATCTCCATGGTTTCGGTGGCACGTTGCGTTTCGTTGTACTGCGTTACGTCAGGTTACGTTACGTTACGTTGCGTTGCGTATTCACTCTTAAGCCGGATGGGGGCAACATCCCGACGGAAGAACCGGGAGCAGGCGGATTACGAAAAAGCAAATAAAAATAATCCAATTCCGGGGAAAGGTTAATTATATTCTGGTAATAAAAAGAAGAAATCACCGCCCCCGTGGTTCCCTGCATTATCAGATTACATTTATTTTAACCACCAAGAACCAAGATACAAAAATAAGGGATAGGAAAAAATACGCGTTTTGCCCTACCTTACGCCCTTCCCCCCCCCCCCCCCCCCGACCTTATAGAGGAAAGAGGATTTCCATTTACCATAATTTCTTTTTAAACAACAGTTTTTCTCGCTGCCTTCGTGCCCTCTGGCAACCCTCCTCTCCCTTCGAAACGCCATCGTTAATCCTAGCGCGCCATACCAGGGTTAGAAACGCCAGACGGAAACGCTACCACCGCTACTACTCCTGCTGCTCCCCTTACTCAGCTGCTCGACTAATTGATAAACAATTGAAACACTCCCCAAGTTATTTTTCACACGGTACACCGTTTGCAACGTACAACAAGACCCAGAACAAAAAAAAAACACAACGAATATTCATCGAGCCTGAACAATTTTTTGGTAAAAAGCCTCATTGCGGTAAATAACCGATCAACAGTATTGCAGTGTTCAGCTTAAACTAACGACAACAATATTGGCTACTTTCAATGAGTTTGAAATCACTCCTCGTGGTATTGAAAGTCATTCTTTTTACTTTTTTGTAAGTGCGGTGATTTTTTTTGATCTCCAACAACTTGCCACGCCTTTATTTTTCCAAACTATATGTACCGTCATTTTGAAAATATTTATGACATGGGTAGAGTGTGAGTACCGAAAGGCTTCCGGAAGTATAGAGGTTGAATGGTAATGAAAAATAGCATTCATCAATCATTTCCGTACCATTATTCTGCAATCGAAATTCACATTGCTGTCATGATTTGTTAAAGTTATTTATTGATATCTATTCCATACCCAATTTACGGTTTCGATTTCAGTTACCGTTTCATGAAAATGTTCAATCAGTATTTTCGTCTCGGTTTCGATCATTAGATACCATTTAGAAATAAAGGGTTTGGTTTCAATTTACGTTCGACAGAGATACAAAATAAACAATTTCGTTTTGTTTACGGCGGTTCATCTTTTTGCACTAATCAACAAATTCACGGTCAATTCAATCACTCAACAAACCTACAGCAGTGATTATGTCAGTGTTAATCAACCTGATCAAAGTGCTCGCTGCTGGCACATTCGATAGTGTAATATTCTCCACAACCCATCACTCAATGATGACGATCTTACTATAAAAGTTGCTATGGGAAAAGACGGGGTAATACAGATCCAAATCGATTTCAAGGTTGAAGAAAAGAAGATAGCTCAATTATCTGGGTCTCAAAGATGAATTAAGATACTATAGCAACTTGATTTATAATACAAAGATCATGATATGTTGTTGTGATTTTCATGAGCCTTTTGAGCTAGAAAATTTCGTCACTGAATAAGGATTTTTAATAATTTTTCGTCCACTTATGCCAAAGTTGATAATAAGAAATTAACTCAAAGTTTAACTTTGCATTGATTAGGTTCAAAGTCAATTTGTAACATTAACTCTATAATATTTATTGAGTTAATTGTATTTTGGGGTAACGCCGATTAGACGTTAGTTCAACATGGTGGCGCTGCTGTAACAGGTTAGAATTAGGTTAGGATTGTAATACTTCGAAAATGATATTATGTTCGGTTCATGTATTCTGCTGTTTTGAGCCGTGCTCAGACATCGGTGAGTAGTAGTCAGCCAATAGCTGAAACGTATTACAGCATTTTCAATGATCAAACTCTGAAGTTATATTGCATGTCGAGGGTGTGGGTGGGTGGTGGGGTGAGCGGACACCTAATATCTTGAGCACTCTAAAGGTTTTTAGAGGTTTCGCAGCTGTGGCCTGCCGAATTGCAGATGAAGCTAAAGTAGTTTCGTGAAATTCATACGATCGTTTCGTTTTTTTTATGTACGACGAAATTTTTATCTTCGATGCCCCAAGCTCCGTTGATACTTCGCCTGATTCAATCAGCTGCGTTTCTGTATTTGCATTTCAAACGTGTCTAGAATAATCTGACATTCAAAACCGTTTATTGTCATTTGAAAAATAAAGAAATACAGAAAATATTTCCAGACAGCAATTTCGAAAGTAATGTAACATCTACATTATCTATTAGCTACATATCTGGTACTTTGACGTCTCAGTGACATCCCTTCGATTTTCGAACACATCCAGCTCAGAATTCATTTCATTAAGCGTACATAATATGCATATGCTGTTTGGCTTCCTGTGGAGGAACTGCACCGTCCATCATATCTAAGGCTCGTCGTAACGCGATTAGTCCGCAGCGATTGGTTATATCGCAAGATTGCCAAGCCGATTGTTCGTTTTGGGTTTCCCCGAGTTACCGTGATCCCAAAGCTAAGCCAGCGAGTGCACAATTATCCCTGAGCTGGTCAGAGTAGTCCTGCACGCTTCTCGCCTATCTCGATTATCGACAATACCGAAACTCTGTTTCGAAAATCGAATGCAGATCTGCTGTAACTCACTAGATTCTAAAAACCGAATCATAATGTAGGAAATTATAGATTAAAAAGCATGAAAAACATTTAAAAAACAAGCAGGTATGTCGACGGACCTTGATAAGCCAGCCGTAGAACTTCCAGTCCGAATTCTTCAAGCTGAGAAGCGGATTGAAACAAATTGAAAAGATTTCGAATTGATGTGAATTTAGTTTTTTTTTCTCTCCGTTTCAATACAGAATCCCAAAAAAATCGGATTCGCCAATCCAGTTTCGTTTACTGGGATGCCTCTCTACTGTTACACCGACGCGCTAGAACGTAAAACCATGTCGCTTGATCTAGAGGTTTCAAACAGTAACTTGAAAGTTCAAACATAACCTGGAGCTCCTAAATACTACAATACATCATATAATTCAAGTCAAATAAGTCTGACTTATCTTAGATTTGATAATTGAATTTTCACGTCAGATGAAATCAGGGGTGGGAATGTCTCGACATAAATGGCGTATCAGACATAATGAAGTCTTGGAGATAGCGTGCTATATACTTATAACAACTATCTGATGAAAGTTGTGGAAAAATTTCAAACCGTGAAGTTTGTAATCGACAAAGTTAAAGAAAATTAAAGAAAAATGAACAGAAATTTGTCGGTCGAGTTCTGCCATAGGCGTGTCCTACTTAGTCAGTTTCCTAGTTAGTGAAATCGAAGCTGCCCGGGCAAGGCCCCAGTTCGGCCATCGAAAGAGATTCTTTGAATTGTATGGATTCGCCCTAAAGAAAGATAGTAACCAGTTTAATGTGTTTGTGGGAAATAGTACGCCTTCCAACTTTCACAACTCTAACGTTATCGATCCAAGAATTACTTCAAGAAGCAAAGGACGAGGATCCTAAAGGGTTTTTGTGGCCCACCTGTTTGAATTGAACCCTAATCATGCCACTTAGCAAGAAACATTCTACATATTGTATTATAGAGACGACCATATGTCTGTGCGGCGTGGGCGTTTGTATTTCGGAAGGCATCTTTTGAAATAATTAATCCATTCCGAGAACCAGAAACAAGCGAAAATTATCATTTCCGTAGAAGTCAAATCACGTTGTCTGGTTCCGGCTGAGAGCTGCACTGTGCAAGGGTAGCATTTTCATTCAGTCTGGTGCAATGGAATCTCTAAGAGAGACTCAGGGAGACTAAAATTTGCATCCTATTAGATTTTGACCCACCGAACCATACAGCCTTCTCTTACAACCACCACGTCCGAGTCAGTTTCTGTGAAAAAGAATTGGCTCGAAAGTGCCCTCGCCTAGACTTCAAATGTGCAAGGATCAGACGCGATATGGGAACTCGAGAAAATGACTAATGGTACCTTCGCACGTGTTTCAGACACGGAAAATTTTATCGAGCAAGTTATTAGATCGTACTACAACGTGCATGCCATTACGACCTACTGGCCAAGTACACAAAGAATTTCTGTATTCAAACACCTCGCCAATTTGCTGATTCATTGTACCATATTTTTGGAAGAATAACTCGGTAATGATCATGAATTGATAGCGTGCGGGTGATATCGATGATATTGACAATACGTCAAAATACTGATGGAATCTGCATTCACAATTTTTGTCAAATTCTTTCTCTGGACTTTGAATGCAAAATTTTGTCATAGAGCGCCTGTCTCAATGGACCAGCTCCTATATTTATGGCAGATCGTGTGAATTCATTCACAGCATATTTGAACAGTCTGTTCTATTGATACCTGGCAATTTTCATGACTCTACTTCTGACCATTTGATAAGGACGGGTTTTCATAGCGCAAAGCTAAGGTTTCCTCACCATCTCAAGCCGGAATAACCTGAAAGTTTATAAAAATCTTCCAAAAGTATCTAAGGATTCCGACCGACTTACCGCCTTTCTGATAACGTCTATAATATTGATCTATTTCCTACTTCTGCCTGAAGTGGAATCGTGTCCTGTGCTACGAGTAGTAAAGATATACTCGTATCGACGCCGCTTCAACAAAGAGTATTTGTTTGACTGGACGGGTCAGAGTTCGAATAGATACCGCTTTCAGGCTGCCTTTTGAACGATATGAACACTTTTGTGGTAAAAGCTTGCGTGTCTGTCATACGGTGATTCGATCTTTTTAGGCATATACAGTAATTCGACAATTTTTTCTCCTAACTTTTATGACTTTACCGATGAGTCGCACAGAGATAACATAATCATGCCTGTATTGAGTTATTTTTTGATATTCTCCGTATAATTTGGCGCCAACAGGGTAAGTCGTTTCCACAAAGGATCCCGGTCCCTTTTCAGAGAACATAACGAGTTAATAATCCTCGACTTAGAATATCTTGGAAACGAATTGATTCGGCACAGCTGCGCGGCTTCGAATTACACCTTCTGTAAGATTTGGGTAACGGATTCTTAGATCTGAGATATTTCTGTATTCGACCAGCGGGGTTCAATTCACGGTTCGTGTATCGCTTCACAAAGCAATTGACAGGAATCTCATAATCCATATGTAGTCTCAATCCTATCAGATCTTAAGTTTTATCCCTTCGCTTTTGCAGGAAGTTTTTTAATCTCGCTGGTGATAAGTCCACTTAGTGGCGAGACTAGGACTTTGCTTCGATCTCTGTTTGCAGTTTCTGCAATTGTTCTACCAGAAGTGTTGTTTTTTTCTCCTGGAGCTTCGGGTTGAGTTGCTGGTTTTTTATCATTCGTAATACTGGCGGGTTTTGCACAAAGAAAGATAATGATGAGACAAATGAAATTGAATGATTTGAAAAATGCCCGTGGCTTCGTATTCGCTTTTCAGGGTTAATCGTTCCACATAAGAACAACCTTGCATCAGGGTGACACATACGTCGACGAAAAGATCGCGAGGGATACGAAGAGGACAAAAATCAGCATTTTCTCCCGGAAAGCTTAACGTTGATCGGGCGCTGGTAAGAGACGCGTGTCGCGTGTTTCCTGAATACAAATGGATTTCCTATCCGGGTTTTCCCGGACTCCCCATCCCCGTTCACAACGCGGTAGAAAAGAATCCGAAACGTCGGTTTCAGGGGTGGTTTCAGGGTGTCGTGGGGTGACAATCCCCCATCACTCCCACCCACCCATCTCTCTGCTATGAAGAGGATTCTGGATTCTCTCTTTCTTCGTTCTCATTCTCTCTTTTTCCATCCCTCAGTTGACTTCGGATCTTGCTAAACGGGAAGGCGTGTCCATCCGGCGTAACGGCCGGATTTTCGCACCCCCAAGAGTATTTTTTGGTGGTTTCCTGAGTCCTGGAGTGACTCAGGACGTTCCTTGGTATACAACGGATCGTAAAACATGACAGACTGGACGTATGTTTATTTGTACACTGGCATGATTGTCATTCCGACTGCCACTGCGACTGCGACTGCGGCTGTGACACCGAAATGTCTATATATTTATATCCACGTACGTCACTACGTATGTATTTGTGATCCAAAGGGATATACCGTTATTGCAAGATTAACTCCCGGGCGAACTTCCGGTCGCGAAGGACTTCAGTTATGGGAATTTCGAATTCGCATCACGTGATATGGGCTACTCCCGTTCTAAACAATAACCCTGCCCGGTACGTGACGACCTTTGCAAGCCCAGTATGGTTATATAATACGGCTAACATGGCCAGTGGCTGGCCACTGCCCAAGAGAAATCATTTTTTTCCCGCTCCTGCCGAGGATTTCCGACTGAGATATTATTTTCGTGTCTTGCCTGGCCAATGGGCCAATTGTCCGTCCCTACAGCACCGCTTCAAGATAAGTCGGAAGATTTTTCTACGAAAGAAGTGAACTTTACTACATGATTTCGAGTTGTATGACTATTCGAGAATTCTGCAGAAGTGAACTAAATCCGAACATGAAACCTGAAACAGTTTTAAATGGGAAAAATGATTAAGTTCATTTCGGAAGTAACAAATTCTCTTTAGCTTCGGCAGTTGGAACTTATAAAGTACTAGTTCCTTAAAACCACGACCACTGCCAAAGAAAAAGCTTAGTCCACGCGAGACACAGGAGTGCAGTATGAGACTCGTTACTTTGAATCGCATCGGTTGCTGCAACCAACGTCGAGGCGAAATCCTACAGCTAAAGGTCGAGTCAGCTAACTTAGTTACTCTTTGCACCCAGGTAGCTAGAATACGTGCCAAGCACTTTCAGTCCTTGTACCAGTCTCGAAAATCCTTTCATGCTCCATAAACAGAACTAAACGCATATCCTTTTTACGGGTTTCGAGTACCGTTCGGATTCTCTTTCACTCATTCTACTGCATCGGGTATCCAAGCTCGCGAATGGATGATGGATTATCAGACTTCCGAGCATAACGAGAGAGAAAAAGGAAGGTTTTAGGTTGAAAAATAGAAACTGGCGAGGTGACGTTGTTCGGAAATCGATTCCTCCCGGTGTGAACAGCTCAGCCCAGATCCCCAACCCTCGTTGGCCATTCGGCCACCCTCTAACACCCGGTGAACGACCACCGCTATTTTCTCAGCCACTCAACGCTTCTCGACCAACTCGCAAGAACACCAACCACCGCTATTATTATCTACCCAACCCAGCACGACCCTGTGGCAAGCAGCTTCCTTTCTACAACTATCTCAGACCCGAGCACCAAGCACCTCGACGAACCAGTCCAGTAGGTCTCTAAAGCAAACCAGCATTTATCGGACCTCCAAGCACACCTCCAGCTTCCGGTCGTTTAGCACCTTTCGAATTCACGATAAATAAAGGGAGGAAGAAAATCAGAATGATCGTGTATTGAATCACACGCCGCGGTAGAATACAATAATTTTAATAACTGGTGAGTGATCTATACCGGGGGGGTTCGGTGCTGGTGGTTCTGTCTGGTCCGTGCATTGGGGATGAAAATTACGAGGGCCAGTTTAGCATATCGCGAGTTGATAAAGGCCAGGATGATTTAGAATGCCGTTTATGCAAAGCTGCACGAGAACCGCGTAGACCACGCCACGAGATAATACCTATTCTCGTGGCTGTACGGACCACGTATTAAATAAGGAACTACGATAGTGTAAATTGCGATTTTACGCGCGGTTTTTAATCGCCAACTATTACCACCGACCCAGATCTTTCCATATTCAGCGACAAGAAAATAGTACTACATAAATAAGAACAACATTCGTGAGGGCAACGTTCATCGTCAGCATTGTAAAAATCATCTACAGGGAGGTGAAATCGTTAAGCTTTCGAAGTTATCGCCGAAGTTCGTCATTTGGCTATAGGCCTCTTGGATAACATACAGACACGCTACTAGTGCGTGTAAGAGCTGTGTACATATACGGCCGACAGCGCCGCCTAACTTGGACGCCTGGCGAAACTTAAACGTCAATTTTATGCATGTATACGCCACACACAAGCTTAGTTTAGTTTGTCTGTATAGGTATCCAAGACGCCGATCGCGATCGGGCGCAAGTGGCGCTGACGCTTGATTCGGATATTAATCACATGGTGTATAATCGCCATTACTTTTCCAATACTTTTCAAGGTTGTGTGAGCGTTTCCGTTATTTTCAGTGTTTCGGATTTGAGAAAAATGAATAAAAACAGTACATTTCAGTATATAAAAAGACTACTTTTTAGTCCTAAATATTCATCAATTTACCGAATATACAGCGTGTTATCGTTGTACGGGTATTGTGCTTCGAGAAATGTACCATAACCTAAAGGTAAGTATTCAATTCAAATAGTAATATGTATTATCCACACCAAGTTCCTGCCGACTCGTGGGTAGTTGAAGTTTTTCTGCTTCTTATTCACAGATTTTCGAATAGAATGGAAAGAAAATATTGAATTCAATATGAGAAGTAGAGAAAGGAACTCTCTAAAAGGATCCACTGCCCCCGCAGAAAACGGGCCAAAGATATTCCCCAGCAAAGAAATAACGGTTGATTGATAGATATCATATTAGGGTGGTCCTTATTTTTGGTTGAAATTTTTTTCTCCCAAATTCACCTCTCAGTTCTACCCCGAATGGTTGAAGAAAAAGATCTGTAAAAGCTGTGGCCTGTAAGTTAACGGCAAAGGGTGCCGGCAATAAGCAAATATCGCAAAGAAATCCTGAACGCTGACAAACGAACTGTTGTGAAAAATTTGAAATATTATATTTAATAATTGTGTTATAGGTGTACGTTGATGGAACAATTTTCCATTAATAAATTTGAAAGAATGGCCTTCTTCTGCATCTAATTTTTCAATCAACTACCCTTGAAATCTGACCGCCTAATCACGTGTTTTTGGTAAATCTTTAAATTCTAACATATTTAATTGATGATTTCAATAATTCTGAATGACTATGACGGAAAATTGAACAGTTTGTGAGAAAAAATGCCTCATAAATGGAAAAAAACATCGCTGCAGCATAAAAAGCCTTTTTTTTTAACATTTCGTGCTTGCCGGCACCACTTGTCGTTAACTTACAGGCTACAGCTTTTTCAGATCTTTTTTTTTGCAACCATTTGGGGTAGAACTGATGGGTTAATTTGGCAAAAAAAAAAAAATGGCAACCCAAAATAAGGACCACCCTAATATCATATATGAGCCGTTCTCTAGAAGAACGGCTTAAATCGATTTAAGTCGTTTTGAAAATTTATGAATTATTACATTGTTGCACGTCTCTATTATATGCTTGTGAAGTTTCAAGAGATTAAAACAAATGGATAAGCTCATAAAGTCGGCTATAAGCCGGTCCGCGGCGACCCGAGCGCGTACATACTACCAACTTAAAACGAAATTATTTCAAAACGACATTTTTCGACTTAAGCCATTCTTCGAGAGAATGGCTCATATATAGATATACAACTCTGACAACTGACGGCTTGCAACCCAACTCACCGAGATGTAAGCGAGAAATCATCCGGTAATTTAGCCTGTGAGTGAGATGGAAGCTTTAATATCAATAGGCTGTTTGAAACGGGGGTGATGATACCAATAATGAATTCTCGGAAGAGATAAATTCTTCGTAATATGCAGAGGACGGCGGTATCCAGACCTCGAATCAATACTCCAGCTCCATAGGTATAAGGTTAAAAACCGAGAATCCGAGTACAGAACATATCATGCAATTATCAAATTCGCAATTATTCTGGATGACTAGAGTTTCCTCAGTATTTTTCTGGATCGAGTTGCAGCATGGAATATTTAATCTTCAGTTTCAGTATTCTCTCAAGAATTGGAATCCGGCTCAAATCCCTGAGCGACATCAGCAATGGCGATTGTACTCACATTTCGCGGAGGTGGAGAGTGGCGAGATTGAAAGAAGCTGCGCAAGATCTGGAAGTGAAATAGAAACCGCGATGAAGAGACGTCGGTGTGCAGGTGGGGACAGCGCGGAATCGGAAATGGAATGCCGTCGTGTCCCATTATAATATTCAGCCTGGTATGACAGGATATTAGTACGCAGGTACTTCAGCCTCAGCATTCTCTACCCTGTACCTCTCTTTTCGTTCGTCTTCTGCTCTCCGGGGGATTCCGAGAAACGCGAATTATTATTTTTCCCTCTACTCTCTCAGTCAGCTATAGAACTGTCGTTGCCTCCTGGAGATACGGGGAACATCTTTCAGGAAAATTTTCAGACCAGGTCTACTGATGTATATCCGCGTATCTCTCTGCAATATTACATCAAGGAAGTTACAAGCCCTAGTTAATGAAATACCATCAAGTTCGTATCTCGCGATGGATCAGACTCGCAAGGAATACTTGGCGCAAAGCAGCTCTCTCATTGCAATTCAAGAAAATCGTTGCAATATGGCTTCCTTCTTGGACTCTCTGTCTTTTCACATGGCGGTTATATTCCAAAGTCAACCTGGACTTCTGGCTGGCTGGACGCCAACTCTAGTAGTACCTCCGTGATTGTTCTGCTGAAGGATAAAATGACCCTTCTGGCAATAAGGCTTTTCTGTGCTATCTAGAAGGGTAGGTAAGGGTACACCTAACAGGTGTAATTACGCCTTCTCTTCTTCGGATGTAGGTTTCTGTTCCTTTTTGTACTCATTTCACGAATCGAGACCTACCATTCAAAAGTTGAGAAGAAAATACAACATCATGCCGATAAATCCCTGACGGTCATTCTTTTTTCTTATAATTCCGATGGCCAGGTGAAATGACCGAGGGAACGTGGAGGGAGGGATCCAGTTTGATAGCTCCGCAAAGGCGTGAATCTGTGCCATAGGTCATTGTAGCCTGAGTCCAAAGCCTGGCAGACAGTCTAGTCCCGAGTTCAGCTCTGAACGTGATGTGAATTAAGTCCGTAGCCGGAAAGCCAAACGACCTAGATGCTGGACCCTCAGTTGTTGTTGCCTTTCCATTGCCGGCCGGAAGACAGTTAGGTTTTATAACAGAAAATTATCAATCAAAGAAACCAGGACATGGAGGAACGGACGGATTTAAAGGAAACGTTTGTGTTCACAGAATTCGAATTTGAGATCTTCGCCAATTCCTAGTACCCGCAATTAATTTGTATCAATTAAAACTATGACCTGCAAGAAGCCGCACTTACAGCCGTCGTTAGTACATGTTAATCACCCTTTCATATCATGGAACATCCACAATTGTTTCCTGCAGTCATGATATCGATCCTGTAATGAGCTTAAATTTCTGACAAGAAACTATCGAGTTACCTAGGGATGTTTTATTCAAGAAAGACATACTACCCTGCGGAACTGATTCTACTGTTCCTAATTTCAGGTAGATAGGTGTTTTCTTGGAAATATATACATCAGTGCTTCTTCAGGACTGATTCAGATTCGGAATAGTATTAAAAAAAAGGACTTTGGAATGAGCTTATGCAGTCTAGACGACCCTGGGTGAATAACAACCTTGTAAAACGGTTCACTTTCGTCGGAAACAGGATCTCAACTACTCTAGCCAAGAGGAAAGGACTGGCCAACGCACGTTCTGCAAGGACTCGGGGACATCTATAGTACCGCTTGCCTTCCGGTTGCATCGCCAAGTGGTTCCGGTGGTGATATTTATTCAGTAGCCTGAGTGCAGTCAGTTCTGGGTAGTCGTGGACTTGGGAATCAAGATCCGGGACTGGGACTGGGACTGGGAAGAGGAGCAAGAAGTAACGAGAAAGGAGAGCGGAGAGATAGAAGGGCGGAGATCTTGTTCTAGAATTCTCTACATAGGAAGCTTCGGTGATTGAAACCAAGGAACACGCGAAGAGCTGTGGAGCGGAAGGAGTGGCAAGGGTTGGTCTTGGTTAGCTACTAGAACCGGAAGGACGTGACAAGGATGGGTTGTCCGCTGCCCACTACCCGCTGCTCGCTGGCTAAGGGTTTTCCGAGGATTTCCGCTTGTTTTTCAACATAGCCTGAATCCCTTCCTCTCACAAGCTATCAGCCCTTCTAGGTCCGCCGTATTTTCTCTGAAATTTGTGACAATGTGCACATGATTAATCCAGGCGTATGAGTCGAATCACAGGGCTCTGATTACGTTGGACATAATTTAACGAGTTTCTTGTTTGGAGCGAATATGAATGGCTAAGAAATCCTGAAGCTCAAAAATTTCGGGCCTACTGAATCAAGAATATATCAGAACAGTGTGACGGCGCAGCTTACACATAATTACGATAAACTCGCAGAGCTCGTGGCAAAGTACAACACGATACTTTGCGTGTTCAGCTCTAGACTGGCAGTACGATAGAGACAAAGCACTGGCTGAGCGAGCAGGCAGACCCAGCGATTCTAAATTCCTTGGTTTTTTTATTGCCAGATTATGTAATGGTTTTTTCTTATGCTTTACGATCAAAATGCCAATCTCATTTCTTGGCGCGTGGTGAAATCGTAAAAAGTGTATACAAGCCACGATCTTGACTGGATTATATCCCCCAGAGGGTTGGGACACGCGTCACTGAAGACAGGGGTGAAATCTGAAACTAGTACCGCGTCTCTTTCTGTCATGTCTTCCGTCCGCGTGCAAAATTCCAAGAGAAACCCAATCCCATTGTCACCCAACCGATCGTCGAGTTCCTCTTTAATTTGTTACGAGAAGAAAAGTGAGCCACCATCACCCACGCGGTTTCCACTTTGTCACTGAATTCCGATAAGAACTGGAAACGGATCCGATTACAATGATTGCCACCTAAAAATCGTGACCACTCCACGAAATTCTTTTCACAAAAAGATTCGAGGACTCTCAAATCCCCATGGTATATACAATGTATCAACAAAAATACATGCAGTTGCCAAATTTTGTCGACATTAGTAAACTCAACCTTTCCGAACGAAGCAACAAGTCTTGAAATGAACACGTCCATAAAGACAACTTATGCCAGCTTACTCTGCGATATGTGCTTTATGGAATCCCTGCATTAAATTCCATACAATTTCATCAAGTGATGAGTTTGCTTTGTCCTCGACTGACGCAAGCCTTTTATGATGTTAATTTATCGATAGATCGATGTAAGAAGACCAAAAAAAAAGTCCTCGCGGAAATAGGCAAACGCCGGTACCGAGAGCAGCGGGATTTGTCATACATACAGGTATTCGGTGACATGCCCCCCAGTTAGATTTTACCCTGGCTTGTTAGCAACTCGCCGTAGCTATGTGTGGCGTGTTGTGGGTCACTGCTTCCCATCGACGTGTCCCAAGCTTGTATGTTGACATGCACACTCCACAATTGTTCTGTCACGATCGCGATTTCGATCTCTGGGAAAGCTCTGTCCACGTTTGTATTTTCAGAACTAGCCCATAACCCTATTTCCGTATAATTCTGACTGAACGGTATAACGAAATCATTACTAGATTCGGTCTCATCGTCGCCAAAAGTAAAAAGTGGAGATATACATAAGGAATTCGATGTGTCTCACGTTTCGGGTACCAAGACACGATTTTTGGGCATTCAGGTCCGATAAGTGGTGTTTATGGGTCTATTTTCGGGCCAAAAGATGGCGATTAGCAGTTCTGTTCCGTAAAGTGGGGACTAGTCCCCGAAAATAGCACTGAAATCATAAAAAACAATAGACGGCTGCCAATGTGCTGCTTCTATTTCATGGATTGACATTGTTTTGTGCAGCTATTCTGCAGTTATGATAGCGCCAGAGTTACAGAATAAGCCCCCAGAAAGCTGATGCGATTTTCGTTACATGTCGTAAGAAAGAAATGAGAATAAATTGTTTGAGTTCCAAGTGGTATCTCTGTTAGCTAGTTAGCAGTGATAGTTAATCCTGTCATGGTCACCTCTAACATGCTAGTAGAATGATCAGGCGTGAGTTAATTAAGTGAATAAGGATCGTCAAGCTGGAGGGCTAATTTCATGAAATGGTACACGGTAGACTCTAGAGACTAGGCCCATGCATGCTCTCTGATACAAGGGTGGTTTATTTAAAATAGGTATTCTGAAGGAGCGGTACTATGCCCCGTGGGCATGCCTGAGCCACAAATTAATTTACAGAACAACGAGTGCTGCAAATTCATGGTAGCCTTGGTTATGCTATTCCGAAATGCTTAATGCCCTTGGCTGTGCTTGGACTTTGAGAGGATATAGATACACGTATGAACGTATGGAGCCAATATTCACGGACCACCAAATAAAGACGTGTGGTGTACGCGGAACATTAGGGAGGGAGAAGTAAGATACTCCATGGACGCGGAACATTAGGGAGGGAGAAGTAAGATACTCCATGGACTGTGAAACAAGTAGGCTGGCAGGTCGGACTCCCTTCCTTCTTCCTTCTCTCGGCTTCATCCTAGTCCCGGAACTTCGAACTTTTAGCAAGCTAGGGTGCAAAGCCGAGCTCGGAAAGTTCGCACCCTACCAACATCCCCCAAGAAATCCCACGTGCCCTAGCAGCATCTGCTTTTATCCTCGAACGAATAACCTTTGCTGTTTCGAATACTCCAGAGCGCTATCATATGCTCACACGTGTATGTGTTATGTATAATCCTACTGCCATACGCAAGCTTTGTACTTTACTCACGTAGCTATATTAGGGTGTTTCAAAAAATAAAACTAAATTCCAATTCATTTTTTTTTACCGCTAAATGTGTGTATCCCTATCTCAAAATACATCTTGCGAACAGAATCCGTCGAAAAAAATTCTCACGGTGTGCTAATCGATATTTAACGATAAAACTAGACATCGATTGAGCGACATTACAGAGCGTGTGATCAGGTAACATTATCACATGCTCGAAACGATCATAATGCAACAGTCTCGGAATGAAGTTATAATGGAAATAGAAACGAAAAATGCCTTTGCATTAAAAATGGTAAAAACTCACTAGTTGGAAGTACTCTGATGATCATACGTATATTCAAATGTCTTGGTTCGCCGCAAATGCAGATGCACTCCGGGAGAAGCTCGATATTATAATCCAATGGTGGCTCTGTGAGGCAAAGACTAAAGGAAGGGTGGTTTCCACGTGGAAGGTCGTGAAATAATTGACTTCTAATGAGGCACTTGACCCTCTGACGACGCCATGCTATCCGACTCCGTTGGAAAGGGTTTTACGGGCTGTCAAGTAATGGAAAACTCTTGTACTAAGGTACAAGTCGCGGTGTAAGAACGAGCCGTCGAGCTTAAGCCGCATGGAGTAGCCATGCCGCTCAAATTTTTACAAAACCATACACATCAAAAGGAAAAGACTGGCGAAGAAACAGGAGACTCACGCTTTCATTTCACAATATGATCGAAATACACTTACCGAAAATTCGCTATCCCACTGCTGTCACCGATTCCAATACACGAGCGTTTAGTTCAACCCGTTGAAATTTTGATTTTATCCTAATGGTTTCAGAGCATGTGAGCCCGGTGTTTTTTATAGACTATTTTTAAAAACAACAAAAATTGTGCGGTTTAAATGGAACGCCAGCAACACGTTGTAACAAGAGCTGCGTGAGCAGGAGACGCGTGGCAAGATATATCGGCGCGGTCTCGAAGGGTTGCCAAGACGCTATATTCCCAGAGACACTCATTAACAACCCTTATTGCATTAGGCTCCGCCCGTTACAGTCTACAGTCCTACGCGGGTGTCGTAGATGGTACTGACTCAATACATATATACATACAAATACAAATACATATACAAACCTGCTACTTTCATTCGGCGAGAACTGTGCCCGAAAAATGTCTGATTTATTTCCCCAAGCTTCGCGAGTAATTTACCTCGTTTGTTTCACTAATTATTTGTTCTTCCTCTCGCCTCGTGCAGCTCTACACCATTGGATCCAGCAATACCACGACAAGGAACGATTTTTCATTATAAATTCCAGAGATCAGTAGAGCTTTTTTCCTTCACGTGAGAAAACCCATTTGTCACAAGGGAATGAAAATGCGTCTGACCGCATAAACTCACCCTCACCACTTTTAGCGAAACAATATGATTGCGATGTTAGTTTTTTCAAATTTACTTCTTCAAAAGTTGTGCCGAAAAGTATAATTTCTTTCTACTCCCTACCGTGAATCAAGTTCGACACTTGAATCGATTGACATTTTCACTTTTTATACAAGAAAATAGCGTTTGAATTTCCAACCCTCAGCTACACGAGCGATATACTGGTATAAAATCGAAGTCTGGTTGAGTTTGCACGTGAAAAAAAAATCTCTGTATCGTTGTGTAGCGTTTTCTTACGCCCAGTTATAATGTGCGACTGCGAAGGTGTGGGAAGTTGAAAACCGGGGTAGGTGAGGCTCGTAGTACTGAGATTGCGGTACACCATCAATCAATGAGAATTTCGCACTTTGAAAAATGATCATTTTGATAAGTTTCCTTTCTTCTTAACGCTAGAGGCTTTCACCACGCCGTCAAGTAGATAAAGATTCGACATCAATTCAAGTTGTTATCAACCCTTTACTTTACATCCTTTATCGAAGATTTACTTTACTCACAACGGACTCGGTCTACTTACGTAGACCCTGTAGACCGTAAGGGATTCGCTCAGTTCCTTATCCGAAATCTCTTCTTTAACGGCTATGACCTCCCTATTTTCTCATTCTCCAAGACCAAGACCACCCGCGTCGTTGTCTCTGACGGGTGATTCGACCTTATCGTTCCCTTTACCTCCTCCTTTGTGTTCTTCTTCTTTTTTTTCTCCTTATTCTTTGCATTTTTTGACTTTTTTTGCTTTCATTTTCTTTTTGTTTCTCTCTATTTGTTCCGCTGATTTCCACGAGTCACAGAAGAACCGAGGCGTTCTTAGGAAGAGAACGTTGCGAAACGGTGAGTGTAACAAACGTTGGATGCAAGATACAAAGTATTTTGAGAAAAAGAAAATCAGCGATCGGTCAAAATTCCCATGAAAAAAAGGCAAAAAGTCTGTCCAATCAATTTTACTGTCTTTCGAATGGTTTGTTAAAAATCTTTCGATTTCACATAATACAGAAGAATCGCACAATATGATTCCTCGCACACACAAAGTTCGAATTGATGTACGGACCGGCTACTCTTCCTCTCGAGAGATTCGAAGTTTTAGATAGCCCGGGTTTTGAACGGACAAAAATACGATTTTTATAAAAATGACAGCCGCTGAGCTATCCCAATCGGATTATTTTGATTGATCGTCCGTCCACCTGTTTCGTAGGAGAATTACGTCGGGCTGTGAGTTTCAAACGGCAGACTTTATGCTCGAAGATATTTCCCGATTACCGGAGATGGATTAGTTTTTCAACAGACCTCGCTTAACCCGAGGACAGAAAAAGGGTGCGGGGGTTAAAAGGTTGGCGAAATAGTTTGCTGTGAAAATATTGACAATAAGCCTATTGTTTTAGCTTTTGCTAAAGTATCGTCTCCATGTTGCCGCTAAGGCTCTCGAGATAAGAAATAATAGCAAAAGGGTCTCTCTTTTTCTGTGCAAGCTACTCGGCGAGGGCGGACGTCAAGAATCGGCTTTGATCACTGTTATACATCTTTGTTAAAGGGTGTACTTACTGGTATCTATTTTGCAATTTCTTTAATCATTAACCCTTAGAAGCATGGTGGTAACCCACGTTACCACCTCGATTTTCTTGAATTTTTCTAATTTATTTACTTTTTAACGTATTCAGATCCGGTTTTTTGCACTTTTCAGTTACTTGAGTAATAGAAGAACATAAAAATACAGTCCAATTAGCATGATTGTTTATAATATAAGATTGATAAATGAACAAACTAAACGAAATGACGTTTTTTTCGGAAAAATTCATTTTTGGAGAATTAATCCGAAGAAATAACTTGAAATTTCATACATCAGGGTTTTTGGGGTCGCTGATGACGAATCTGGAATCAGAATTCCGAAATTCAAAATGGCGGACCAAGCTGGCGGACGCCAAAACGTGACTGTCCGAAAATTTTCAGCAACATTCTCGTGCAGTTACGTTTTGGCGTCCGCCATCTTGGTCCGCCATCTCGAATTTCGAAATTCTGATTCCAGATTCGTTGTCAGCGACCCCAAAAACCCCCGAGTAACAATTTTCGCGATCATACGATCATTCAAAAAATTCGCACACTTAACGAGGACTCACGTATAAGCTCATATCCACCGAATTCGATGAATAGAAAGAAGTCATCAACATTTCTGAATGATTGAAAGGAAAATTTTTGAAGGAATGGTGTTCCTTGATAAAATTTGCGAGATACCCAATTTCTACGTGTTCAAAAAAACACCATCTTCATGGTCTTGCGGTAACGACTCGAGTTGGCAATTTGTTGTTCAGCCGAAATTTGAATCTGTTGAAAAGTTGCGCTCCCAATTCAACGGGACGTATTTTATTTCGTACGTGTATTTCAAGTGGCTGAATTGTGAATAGGGAAAAAGACGATGATGCCATCCCAGTAGAAGGCGACGACGGTTATTAGGTAACCACAAATTTTCTCTTAATTCACTCGCGGGTGTAACCATTCGTGGATGAATGCGCATTGTTGAGAAAAGTGAGCAGTTACGTATAGAGCTTTTGGCACTTACATCACATCGGGACTCTCTCTCTCTCAGGACGATATTCTCGCTATCCTCACTTTGGGTATAATAAAGGCACACCCATACGTATTTGCACTTGTACCACGTGGTCCGTTCAATATTGACATAAATACGGGAATAAATTTAACTAGGATTGTGGCTGCAGCGACTGTTGAAATTCAAAGTGATCAAAAATGACCATATGATATACTGTGTCCCCCTCGCCGCTCTGTAGATTGTCTCTACCATTTTTTGTCTATTTTTCTTCCTTTTTTATATCCACTAATTTATGCCGTACGGTTCGAAATCACGGTGAGCTTTGCAGTGGATTCTCCGCGTGTTGGTCTTTATGTTTACGTTTTATTTTACATCATGATTGTTTAAATTTTTTTTCTATTTTGTTTTGTTTTTTTTTGTTTTTTTGTTTGGGGTGGCATACTTTCGCGAACAATTTGTTTTCCCCCATCTCACCCGGTTGTTTTTGTTCTTTTACTTTTTTTTTTTCCTCCGTTCCGTTCCATTCGATTTTTATTTTTATTTTTTTGCTGTAGGACCACACACCGCACGTCACACTTCTGCCCCTGTATCATCGCGAAACCCGGTTGTCGGGTATTCGCGCTACACGGGATGGCACAAGGGGTCCATCGTGTTTCATAAATAGCCTGAAATTTTGATGGGTGCTACCCTCCCATCCAACCCCACCTCATACCCTATACTCTAACTAGCAGTTGGTGCTCGGTGTCCCAGTGGTGTGCTGTGCCCACCCTGAATACGGGATAACCGGGAACATTTTTCACTACCGTTTCATGATGCAAGCTCCGTTGTAGGGGAGATAGAGAGAGAGAGAGATAGAGAGAAAGGAATAGTAGAGAGTGCCAGAGTGCACTGAGTATAAAGAGAGACGGAGACCGCATACCTAGTCCCGGTAATATCGTAGGGGATGGGGTTTGGGGAGAGCCAAAACAGAGGCTAACCAAGAGTAATGTCACCTCACGGGGTAGGTGTACCGCACGGTGGCGCTAGACCGGGCTGAGGTATGGGTTTCTCGTCCTCTGGTAGTCCCCTTTCCTCCCTTTGTTCAGGGAGGGTCACAAGGGTGATCGTGGACAGCGAGTCTGCGAGCTTGAAACTGCAGGTGTTCTGTTCACTTATAGGATAGACGCTCAAGTTTCTACAGCAAAATATGGAGCCGTCTTAGAAATACTCTAGTCGTTTCTAAGCACGCTTGTTTTGCCACGATGTATACGTAATTACATGCATACAACAAATCCAAAATCGTTCTTCCGTTCATCAACCCTGTCCATAATTCACGATCGAGTGCTAACGAAATTGAAATCGGAAAGTCGCAATTCCACATCTGATTATGTCCGTTTTTCAACGATTGATGATTACTCTTAATCTAAAACACAGAAAACTAGTGTGTCCAAGAATTTGAGTGGATCGCTGCATGGATTTTTCACTTCCTGGTATCTAATGATCTAGAAAACAAACCATCGATCTGAAGAACCATTTTGAGGGAGCCTCTTGATATATGAAATTAAATATGGCGTCTCAGACAACTTGATAGGTAATTTTCTCGGTTGTTAAATGGCGAATCACGATGTGACCGAAAGCCCAGTGCAGCATAGGGAAACGAAAGTACTTTATACCGGAAGTAAGCGGACGGTAGCTGGTCGGAGAAGCGTTTTGTCGTGAGTTGAGTGTCCATCTACCATTTTCGTAGGAACGACGAACTGGCGGAGACCAACGCTTGACCTGAAAGGTTTCCTGTTTCAGAAATAGTCATTGTAGTTGTACGGACTAATGTATAATAAATTCATGCTATCCACGGAGAAAAGCGCTTTAGAGAATCCGCAAGATAATTTTCCTGGCAAGTTTACCTTCACAAAATTCATAGTTCTTTGATTTTTCTTTTATTTTTTTTTTTTTAGAAAATAAAAGGCCAAAATAATCTGGCAATGAGCCACTCTTGCCCAGTTCTTCACTCCGCATTATCTTCACAGTCTGTGATACATATTCGTGAAACTCGTGTTCAGAACGTGTAACGACTAAAAGCTTTCCCTATCGTACACGTTTGATGTTTCACGAAAAATGAAATATAATAATACTTTCGCTGTGGGGCAAGACTAATATCATTTTTATTTTCAACTCGGAACCAATGGATTCTCTGAAGTCGTAGATTTGCGGATATCTATCTAAGTAGATGTATGTTATGAATTCCTGAGCCGGTATTCATAGACAGTTAGACAGTCTTAAGTCGACTCGGCACACGACTTAAGCATGGTCTCAGCCAATCAGGACCTTGAGATGGTCTTGAACACGAAAGTTCTTAAGACCTGACTATGAATACCGGCCCTGGTTCCTCATACCATATGTTCACTAATTTCTGTTTCGTCGTAACGAAAGTTTCGAATGGTTCTGGTCTCGGTTTCAGCTCGTATTTGAATTCGAACAAAATTCGAAATAACTTTAGTTCCATTTGGTTTTTAATCAGGCTTCAAATCTCGGCCTTTCATTCCTATATTTCATTTGCGAACTTTACCTTGCAGTTTCTGAACCGACATAAGCCTCAGGCAGACCATTACCACCAAACCTGTATATTAATCCTAACTTTTTACACTTGAGATTTTTCAACTCTGACACTACGCCCGTGGATCCATACACGGATACTTAGTATTGAAATCGTGCGCGGTCTAAGCTCTGCAATAAGCTGAGCAAGGCTGTTAATTCCGGGACGAATTCTGGCCGCTCCCGCAGCTCGATAATTCGATTTTGTACGATCGACCGAAACGCCCTCTGCCCGTTTAACGTGAACAGCTATAATTCGGGTAATAATTTGGAGACCTACTCGTGGAACTCATGACGACTTCCGGTTCCGATGCGAGGACCACCACAGCGTCGAGACATCGCAAATCGGACGGAACCGCCTGAAGCGATACGATACGAGAAGCTTTAAAGCGCTAATTGGACAATATTTTCGCTCTACGCAGACCTTTTTATCGGGGAACAACCGGCGAGGGCGTTTTCCCACCGTATGTGGATAGCGGGGGTTCCCGCAGATTGCTACCGAGCGGTTCGGCCTCGGCTAGCAACGCCAGAAAGTAGATAAATGCCCGGGCAGGCTTAACTCACACGAACCTCGCGTAAGCGCCGATATTTAGAGCTTGTTTTTCCCCGAGGCCATTTTTTTCTGGTTTTTTTTTTTTTTTTTTTCCACGCTATTTTTCCACCACCTCGGCTTAAGGTCCTCGCTTAGTGCGAATACCCTCTATCAGCCGGACGTTACGTCAGCTGGCAAATATCCTCGTACAGCTACATCTAGACGCAAGCTTCTTTTCTCATCACGGACAGTTTTCCAATTAAGAACACGGACGGGTGGGTCTCGAGGTGATTCGAGGGGGTGAAAAAATCATCACAATTATCGTTCGGAATTTTATTTGTTAAAAAAAAAATTAAAAAAATTCTTCAAGCCTTCCTGGTACCCAAATCTTCCATTTTTGTCCGGTAGAAGTAAGATGATAGTAAAATAGATGATGGAACATAAAGGTGGGATTTTACTTATCAAGATCAATGACCCGATCCTTTGAGTCTGCGATTTATATCCCGGTAAGAATACCTAAGACTGAATAATGGATTGACATCTTAGTAGGAACATCCTGAATGATGTACCCACATATGACGACGAACTGAAACACTGCCTTAGGGAAACTTGAGATGTAACGTTAGGATTTGACCGCGCGGTCAATTTGCAACCCTAATCAACCGGCGAGCGACACGCACTCCCTACTTCCGGGTTGATTTATACTTTGCCTCGGAATCTATTAGCAAGGGTTGCACCACCCTAGTCAAGCCAGATCCCAACCTGAAGCAGATGATCAGGGGTCGAGTTGAGTCGACATTTTTTCAAGAGGAAATACGTGACTGATCATGGGGGAATTTCACACCAAAATGATCACTACGAACACTCGATGTCACGGATTTTTATAACGGTCGAATGTGCTTGTCCTCCATGAATGAAAATCAAAAATCTCCAGTTGCTCAATTTTCATTGAGTAATATGAATAAAACGAAGTATATTCTCATACTCATACTTTTGTCTATGTTTACTGTACACTTCTGTACAGTCAAATCACATAGAAGTATGACCATGAGCGTATGCTTCGCTCTATTCATCTGCGAGTAACACTGTTCTAAAATTAGAGGAGCCGCACCGTTGCAAAATGATTACAATGTGACTAAATCTGATACAGTCATTTTACTGAATATTCGTTCCAATCGGTTCTAAACCTACGCTTCTGATTCTCGTTTCCTCGTGTTGGCTCACCGAGTTTTATTCTTCTGCCTTTGTTATACCATATATATATGGGGCTTTCCACGCCAATTGAACCTACCATCGAAATTGACATTTTTGATTTGTCCTTAATTTTTTTTTTATCTTTTTGTACTGTATGAAAAAGAGCTCCATGATTTATTTCGAATTTTTCTTCATCAACCCGTTAATGAGATATGAATTTTTCTAGCTTTCAGGTTTTTCTTTGTTTTTTTTTTGAATGCTCATAACTTTTCAAAAAATGCATTAATTCGGATGTTTTTGCCTTCGTAACAATATTAAGGGCTCAAACTTAGGAGGGGTTTAATTTTAGTTGATTTTAGTCTTAGATTTTTACCAGGAATCCCCTTGGTGTAAGGAAAGTACCGCATTCTGGATCACCCTGTATATACATGTTAGATTATGCCGAAAAAAAAAATATTCGAACACGCATTAACATTCCGGTAGAGCATCTCAAATAGAATGAAAAAAAATACAATACTAATAAATAGGCAGTTCTAAATATCAATATTAGGAGCTCATATTTGGCTAAGATATTCTATTTGAGATTCTCTACCGGAATGTTGATGCACGTTTGTTTTTTTTTTTTTTTTCGGCACACCCTAATATATATACATTTGGAACGAATTATTTGATGATAGTATAGTTTGTCATAAGCAAATTTGTTTGCTGTCAAATATCATACGAAAATAGGTAAGCGTCGTCGTGTCACCGTAACCAGGGCATGTGATAGTGCCGAGAAGTGGCGATCGATGGTGAGCAATTGTGACTTGAGGAAACGTAGTGGAGAATGGGGTAGAATGTGATAGCTGAAACGAAACGGTATACCTCTAAACAGAAGTAAACATATACAAACTATGTAGAAATCGAACCAATAGCGACGACGATTTGTCAAATTGTTCTATAATGAATTGAGGTGTCGTTTCCTTCACCATGAGAGAGTAATGTTCATGATTATCGACTGATATACAGGGTGTTACAACTAACTATGTCACCTCGACGGGTGGTGATAGGGGGAACCTTAACTAACGTTTTCGATGTAGGAACCCATGTCCGGAAAATTGATGTTACCTGGATAAGAGAGATTCAAAGTTTTCGGCGAACCCCTGCAATGCTTGCTCACAAGCGCGGCGAAATCGTCAAGGATTTAGAAATAATCTAAGTCTAATTCAACTATTTATTAACAACATAATGAATCTAACACAGTGTTTCAAATATCACAGAAAATAAGTATTTTCGTCGTTAATTTCAACAAAAAACAACCAAGCTGCATTTGTATTTATTGATAACAAACCAGAAGTGATGAAAAGAGTGTGGGAGTCCATACTTTGTCGCTGCAGACTTTGCGTCTAGCAGAATCCGGGGGCACTCTGAACACTTGCTACACTGATAACTGTCGTATGGTTAATTAGTGTTATCTTTGTGTCCTTTTCGTTTGACCAAAACATGTGACAATACTTGGTTGGTTTTTGTTGAAATTGACGACGGAAATACTCATTTCCTGTGATATTTGAAACACTGTGTTAGATTCATTATGTTGTTAATAAATAGTTGAATTAGACTTAAATTATTTCTGAATCCTCGACGATTTCGCCGTGCCTGTGAGCAAGCGTTGCAGGCGTTTGCCGAAAACTTTGAATCCCTCTCATCAAGGTAACGTCAACTTTCCGGACATGGGTTCCTATATCGAAAATGTTAGTTAAGGTTTCCCCTATCACCATCCGTCGAGGTGACATAGTTAGTTGTAACACCCTGTATACGATATTCGTCAATGTTGCAAATAACAAATTGATAGAGGACGTAGATTTGGCAAAATTATGTGAATGTTAAAAAAATGCAAGCTCCTTTTTGCGAGCGAAAAATTTTCTGCCGAATAAAATATTGAACAAAATTTTAATTCAAATCCCGTGAGATCCTCGGATTCTCAAGAAATTTTATTCGGTATATTTCGCTCGCGGTTTATAAGTGATAAGTCGATTTTTTCCGACACTTGACCTATGTGCTGTGACCTGAACTGAAATATTTAAATACGACGTACAGGGAATCTGGGAACCGAGCGAGGTGCT
Organism: Tenthredo notha; assembly: GCA_914767705.2. NCBI lineage: Eukaryota > Metazoa > Arthropoda > Insecta > Hymenoptera > Tenthredinidae > Tenthredo > Tenthredo notha. The sequence continues at coordinate 5,634,356 of OU611918.1, read as the reverse complement.
TATTGAATTAAAAAATCCCACCCCATCCGCGTCGAGGGACAGGATCAGTAAGGGTCAGGGGGTTGAGAGCAGTAAGCACATCGCGGTGACGCGAGGGAGTTGTCAAGCAGCTCTCATTCCTACCACATGGGGCCCGCAACCCTTTTTGCACAAGTTTCAAAATCCTTTTTGTTATAACAGCCTGAGAGCGCCACACCCATTATATAGTATCGCTAATTTTCGTAATATCTCTTAGACACACTTTTTAGATACGGATCAAAGAGGTAAGAGAAAGAAGAGAGACTGAAGCGGGTTGGAAAATTCTACCTGTACGAAAAATAACTTTTGGCATCATTCGAATTCATACCATTCCAAAAGTCATTTCATGCACTATTGGTATTTTCCAACGCCGGATTAAGAATTTTGAGGCTTGGGGCTACAGTAACCCAGTGGGTCCCCACATGGGTTTATTTCGTGAAACTAGCGTATAAAAAAGAAAATGAATAGAATAGACAAACGACATTTGTTTTCGGTCTTTTTATTCAGAAATTATTTTTACTTCACTTAGTGTGATTATGGACGTTTCACGCACGCTTCGCGTGGGTATTAGATTCTTTTTGCAAGTTGAATTTGAAAAAAGATGAAGAAAAAGACAAAAAATCGTAGTACGAAATTATTCATGGCTTTAGAATCTAGTGGTTCTCGAAATTTTCAATTTTAGCTCATAAAGACAGTTTCAAGAAAAATTACGAACCATTATGAAAAAACCATGATACTGTTGACAATTTTTTCTCAACCAGAGCAAGGATAAAAATATGTTTCACAGTAATCAAAAAAAAAAAAAAGGCTATTGTTCTTTACAAAACACTGTGTAAGCCGGAACAAACGAAAAAACAAAAAAAAAAATTCTTTCATTAATATATACACCCACTGTAGAATGTTTTTAATTCCTGCTACAATGTGAATGAAATAAAATTAAGATGAAAAAAAAAAAAAAAAAAAAACAACGTGCGTACACGGAAATAAATTTGACGGTAATTTTGTGGAACGTCGGTCTCATTGATTATATCATATTTGGAATATTTGCGGAAATGAATATTATATGGAGAAATATTGGATGAGTTTTACTTCGAGTAAGTTGATTTCTTGAATAATGTAGAAAATTAACGTTTCACAAATGTCAAAACGATGAGATGTACAACAGGACGAGCAATAACGAAATTGAAGATAATGTTTATACTGTCGCGTCATATCTAAGGTAAGGGTAGATGTAGTACATTAAATTTTAACATGTGACGTTAGAATGTGAAAATATGAACTGTTTCTAACATCATTACTTTTTAAGTATAGAGTATCTGGCTTGCTTTTGTAACAGCATTACATTTTAATGTACCGTATGTTCTCATCACTTCGTAGCTACTAAAATAAAAATGAGACGGTGTTTTGTAGCGCGGTAAAAGTATACTACTGAATTTAACTCCCCCCCTCCCCCCTATCACCCGCACATAAGATGCCGTGTATATATGGGCATATCCATGGAATTTTTAACTTTTTGAGGTATAAAAATAAATTTCGAAAAAATTGTCGGCATACCTTTAAAATTAGAATGATCTGTGTTCTTAAGGCCCATCCTTAGTCGCCCACATCCTTTTGATACAATGTGACACATTTCGATTACTATCCGAACCCAGGCGTCAAAAATGCAAAAAAGGCCAACGCTGTGCGAATTCAAATTCAATACCGAACACATACGACTAAAAAAATGTTCGTTTCGTGCTAAAATAGAGTCTACAGATAGTTTTTACATTTTTCGTAATGTAACGTTTTTTGCAACAATGTAAAGACCATCTCTAGTCTCTATTTTCGCATGAAACGAACATTTTTTTAGACGTATGTGTTCGGTATTGAATTTGAATTCGCGCAGCGTTGGCCTTTTTTGCGTTTTTGATGCCTGGGCTCGGATAATAATCGAAATGTGTCACATTGTATCAAAAGGAGGTGGGCGACTACGGATGGGCCTTTACACGAAAAAATTAGAAAAATTCATTTCCAAGGCTCGGTCAAGTTCTGATGGAAGAAAAATTGAAATTCAATTTTCTTTTTGAAATAATCTTTGAAAAATTATTTTTGTGGTCGAATCCGCACTCCGGTTCGAGGGCTCCTAGAGTTTTACGCGTAAAATCATGGATAAAAAAAAAAAAAAAATACAAATGAATAAAAAAAAAATGCTTGTACTGTTTAAAACGGCATTTGGGATACTGTACGTAAAAGATATGTTTACAAAAAATTTTTCAACAAAAATAAAAATTAATGATTTTCAAAAATATTTACTTGCATGTATTTATTTCTTTGAAATATGTATAAAATTATCGAACGATTTGATAATATACTTCTTATTACGAATGGTATCGATTACTATATTGCTGTGCTTATGAAAAAGCTGTGGGCCTGTAAGTTAACGGCAAGTGGTGCCGGCAATCACGAAATGTTCAAAAAAAGGCATATCATGCTGCAGCGATGTTTTTTTTTTTCCATTTATGAGGCATTTTTTCTTACAAACTATTCAATTATCGTCATAGTCATTCAGAATTATTGGAATCATCAATTAAATATGTTAGAATTTGAGGATTTACCAAAAACCCATGATTAGGCGGTCGGATTTCAAGGGTAGTTGATTAAAAAATTAGATGCAGACGAAGGCCATTCTTTCGAATTTATTGATGCAAAATTGTTCCATCAACGTTACCCTATAACACAATTATTAAATGTAATATTTTTAATTTTTCACAACAGTTCGTTTGTCAGCGTTCAGGATTTCTTTGCGATATTTGTTTATTTCCGGCACCCCTTGCCGTTAACTTACAGGCCATAGCTTTTGCAGATATTTTTCTTCAACCATTTGGGGTAGAACTGAGTAGTGAATTTGTGAGAAAAAAAATTTCAACCCAAAATAAGGACCACCGTACTGTATTGTAACTTACTGCACCAATATCTCAGCTGAAGGCTGGAGATACGGTGCTAGTCCGCGTGAGTATCTTTGTCACGGGTGTGATAATTTTGGAGCTCCTCCTGTGGAAAAAGTGAAAAACCACAATAACCCAACAACAGCTCGGTAACAGGGTTTCCCTTGAACCGAACTGCGACCTGATAGAGCTGGATATGCCACGCTAGCCAAGCCTGCGCTGCTGCCCGAAAACACTCTCAGACCAAGCCCGCGGATCCGGGTTTGTTAGACCAGTACCGCCAGCCTGAGAGCAAACTCAAGGAAGCAATTTAAGCAGAGCTGGACCAGCCACGCATACCAAGCCTACCGACAGACTCGGGTGTGGACTTTAATCCACACCGTTGCTGTAAAGCTAACGACGATGATTTGTGAATGCTGAAACTGCTTAGCAAAATAGTAGAAGGAAAGAGGAAATTGAAAGAAAAAGAAGCGGTTTAACAATAGTAGATTTAATGGTAAATTAGAACGGGTTAAATTAGGATAAAGTTAACTAAGAAAAGAAAGAAAACATTGCCCATTGAGCTATGAAATATCATGATAATAAATTATAAAGATTAGAATATTGCATTAAAGAATAGAAAATGATATTAAAGAATACAATAACAGATAGTAAGATAAGGAAAAGTTGTTTAAATTCTATGTTTCTTAAAGTCAATCAATGTCTCCGATTAGAGAGTTTGTTATGTCCGGGAATTTGTTACATTTGTTGAATCGCGGGTTTCAGCCGCGATTCGATTAAACTGCGCCGTTAATTTAATTAAGACGACTTCTATGCTTGCAGTCTAATTTTTAAGTAAATTCAAAATTAGTAAAACTTCGACGTGTGAGATTGTGAGATTTTATTAGACTTATTATTTCAATATCAAAATTCGCGATTCTATCTACTTCAATTTTAGCAAGTGCAGAAATGCGAATTAAGAGCAAGAAAGGTCACGCACTATTTTAGCTACGTGCCTATTAGAAAAATAAACAGAAGTGACTCGACGGGCGCTCTGCCACACAATCGGTAGCGGATGCTCTGTTACCGCCTTCTTATAGCGATATCCGCGGGTTCCGCGGTTCCGCGCATCGTGGGATGCACGGAATCGCGGGTTGCGCGGAATCGCGTGTTGCTGGTGGTCGCATCTGCGCGTCGCGGATGCGCCGTTGTCATTGTCCGGCTGCGCTAGCTTGGCAGCGGCCGCGCTAGCACAGCCGGAACGTTACATCTGCCCCCTTTTCATCAGTGGAACTCCGCATCGCTGTTCTTGCTGATGAAACCTTGCTGTTGGTTTTCCCAGGTGTTCGGGGTTTTCTTTTCAGCTTCCTTCACTCGTGCTCTGGTGTTCTGAGTAGCTCGGATTCGTCGAAATCCCATCCACCTCCCGGCTCGAAGTAGCTCATGTACTCCGGCGTTGCCAGTGCCGGGTACAGATCTTCGATTTGGAGGTTTTCAAGGTTTTCAGCCGTAGGAGCCTCTGCCGGGTCTTCGGGCGCTGCGATTCTGCCTGTCTCCTCCACTTCCGGTTCTGGGACCTCGAGCTCCTCGAATACGAGCTGCAGGTAGCGGTTTTCTACCTGCTCTGGTCCTGGCGCGGCTGGTACCTCTATGGGGATGAGGACCCATGGCAGGTACTGGACCGGGTGGCCTGGTCTTGGTAGCCGCTTCGCCTGTTGTCCGGGCTCTTCCTCAGGTTTCCTTTTTTTGATCGTCAACGGCCCTGGGTCCGCTCTGGTTCCTTGCCTTGGTGCTCCGCTGGTGGATGGCACAGGTTCGGGGTCCGGGCTCGCAGGAGAAAGCGTCGCCGGCGCCGAGTAGTTGTTTGGTCTCGGCCCTTCCGCTTTTTGTTTCTTTGTCTGCGACCCTTTCCCCTTCCGGTATTCTCCACGGGTCCTTTTGAATCTTTTTGGTACCATGGAGTGTTCCGGATTTCCATCCGGGTTTTCCTCGCCCGTCTGCGTGGCCGCGTCCTGCACCACCCACTGTTTAAAAGTATATTGAGGGTTACTCATTCTTGCTACTTTGGTACTCGTCGCGTGATTAATATCCACTCAAATGTCGTTATGCTAATGAGCCGTCCTTATATAGTCATTTTCCGCCCCTTCATTGGTTGAATGTGTGCCATACATGGTAGCCTCTTCTAGTTTTTTGGGGGACCACTCGCTAACCTTTTTATTGTCTGTGTTTTGGCCCATATGATCATACCGCTGCTTCTTTACAGGTGTTATTTCACGTACTCATCCTCCCCTTTTTCGCTTTGTACGTATTCTTTGAACATGTTGACGTGGAACTTCCCCCGCTCGGTGCCTGTGTGAGGGTTCTCCAAGACATAGGTAGCCTCACCGACTTGCCGGCTGATTTTATACGGTCCCTCGTACAAGTCGAAGAATTTAGCCATTTTTTTCTCTTTCGTATCGGATACATTGAGTGCCCTAACTAATACTAGATCGCCTACTTTAAATTTAGCCATTTTATGTGTCGAGTTGAACCTATCCGCTCGGCGCTTGCCGTGTTTTATTATGTTCTTTTTCACTAATGTTAGCTTCGTATCATGTGGTATGTCATTTTTATTTTGTATTAACCAGCTTTCCCAAAATCTAGATGGTTTTTGTCTCAGATGTATTTCGCAAGGTGCGAATCCAGTGGTGTCATGGCACACTTCGTTCACACAGCTCTCTATTATTCTTAACCAATTAATCCAAGACGTGTGTTTATCTGTTAAGAATGTTCTGAAAAATCGGCCTAATTCGCGGTTGACGCGTTCTACGATATTGCCTTGTGGATGTCTGATAGATGAATAGATTAGTTTAACATCTTCTTCGTTTAATTTATTTTGCCAAGCTGCTGATGTGAATTGCGTGCCATGATCGCACTGGATTCTTTTCGGCTTGCCGTACTCGGGGATATACTGTTCAAAAATGCATTTTATTGTTGCTGGTGCATTCGCCGCCTTTAATGGATATAATTTTATGAATTTGCTAAAAGCGTCTATTGTAACCAATAGCCATTTGTAATTCCCCTTACTCGCTGGTAGCGGACCTAGGTAGTCGATCGACAACAGCTCCCCCGGTCCCTCCGGCACAATGTTTTTCATATTGGCGTAGCTATACCGATTTGGCACTTTACATCGCTGGCATCTATCGCAGCTTGCTAGTATTTGTCTTATTCTCTTAGCTAATTTGGGATAATAGAATCCTTCTTTAAGTATTTTATTGCACTTGCTCGCGCCTATGTGTCCATACAATTCGTGACATTCGATGACCAGTTTCTTTACTAACTCTTCAGGGACGTATGCTCGTAGTTTGCCCCCTGGCTCTCGGTGGTACAATATTTGATTAACGATTTCTAGATTATTATTCAGCTTTAGTTTTTCCGATTCTAGTAATTCGCTGATTCTTTTATCTGTTTTCTGTAATACCGCATAGTTTTTTAAGTCCCTGCATAGCTGTTTATCAATTTCTTTTGCCAGCGGTGCAGTGATACCTAATTGCGCTACTGAGTCTATTTTTTGTTTGCGCTCTGGTGGATATCGGCTCAACACGTCCGCGACGGTATTATCCGTACCTCTGATGTATTCTATATCGAAATCATATGTTTGTATGAATAAAACCCAGCGTGCTAAACGAGAGCTAACGAGTTTACACGAAAATATGAACGTCAACGCTTTGTGGTCAGTTCGGATCGTGAGCTTCGCACCAACAATGAAAGTCCTGAACTTTTCCAGAGCAAATACGATCGCTAATAATTCTTTTTCGGATGTAAAGTAATTTAGCTCGGCACCTTTCATTGTTCTGCTCGCGAATCCCACGATCCGTTCCTCGTTGTTTTCGGACAATTGATAAAGAACGGCACCGACGGCATAATTGCTCGCATCACACTGCAAGTAATACCTTTTCTTAGGATCTGGGTGGTTTATAACCATTGTTTCGCAAAATAGTTGTTTTACTGTTGTGAAATGTGATTTCATTTCCTCCGTCCAGTCCCATTTGGCACCCTTCCTTATTAATGCTAGTAACGGGGACGTTGCTTCGGCATACGCGCTGGTAAATTTACTATAGTAGTTTGTTAAACCCAAAAATCCTTTGAGCTGTTTTGCGTTTCTCGGCTCGGGAAATTTGCTTATTGCCTCGATCTTTTCTGGCTGCGGCCGTATCCCATCTTTTGTGATCCGGTGCCCGAGAAAATCGATTTCCTCTCTAAAGAATTTTGATTTCTTGAAGTTAAGCGTCATGTTATGCTTCCTGAAAACCTCAAACAATAATTTCAGGTGGGCCAAATGGGACGAAACGGAGTCAGAAATACACAGGATATCGTCAACAAAGTTGACTGTGAATTGCTCTGTTTCCTTTAAAATTAAGTCTAAGGCTCTAATTAAACTAGCCAAACTTGTATTAAGCCCATAAGGGGTAACTGTAAATTGATAAGTTTTTCCTTCGTGCATGAACGCGGTGTACTTCCTTGAGTTGGGATGCAAAGGGACTTGCCAGAAACTCGCCGTAAGGTCTAAACTCGACATATAAGATGCGTTTCCACACTTCTGGAATAAGACCTCAGTCGATTGAGCGCAGTCATGGTCAGGTACTATCAGTTTATTGATGTATCTAGCATCTAGGACTAATCTGATATCGCCAGTTTTCTTTGCGACAACTACAATAGGATTGATGTACTTCGCTATATGATCTTTCAATTATCCCTATATCCAACATTTTTTGTATTTCGATTTTAACTTTTTCTCTGTGAATCATTGGTATTGGATATGATCTTCTCACAAAAGGTCTATCTTCGTAAATTTGAATTCGATGTTCATAAACTGTAACCCTACCAGGCAATTTGTAAAAGACGTCTTGATACTCTATCAGTAAGTTGGAAAATGACTCTAGCTCGATTGGATTTAGTACCTGACACTCAGACATTTTCTCGTTGATTTCATCACGGGTCAGTGCATACTCATTAATCTCGTTTTCAACCCTATCGGCGGTCATTTTTTCTCGATTGATTCTACTGATTTGGATCGTCTCTCTTAGGTAGTCCTCAACATGGTTGGTTTTGGAAAGTTCTACATTTTCGCTTGTGGAGGCGGTCTGAAAGGAAAGCCTATTTGTTCTGAGATCTAAATCGGCTTTCCACCGTTGTAAAGTGTCGATTCCGAGGATTACCTCGTGATCGAGCCGTGGAATTACCAAAAAGCAGATTTGATCGGTGGATTTTCCCATTGTTACTTCTGCGAAAAACTGTTCGCTTACTTTTACAGGTTTGCCCCCTGTCGCTCCCACTACCTGGAAGTTGACAACTGGCAGCCTTTCGCAATTTTTCAGCTTTTCCTGATTTCGATCGAACCAACCTTTCGAAACGCACGTGATTTGACTTCCGGTGTCGATAAGTCCCTTGACTTCAACGCCCTGGATGTTAAAATATGCTTCCGGGCATTGCTTGCATTGTGACTCGCAATTATCGCTCTCCTTGATCAGGTACTCAGTCGGATCTTCAAACATATTATTCTTCAGAACCAGAGATTCTATTTTTGCCGCGTTAATAACGAACTCGCGCTGTGTCACCAAATTTTGCGGCTCACATACCACAGCGCGCTCTAGTTTTCCGCATGCTGGGCTTCACGGTCATCCTCAACCTTGGTTGTGGTTGGTTCGGCTTCAGAAATCGCGCTGACTCTAGGGTTTGTCCAACTACTTGGTTTATGACTTGCGAACGCCGGTTGTCCAGCGTCTCGCTTGTTTTCATGCGTATCTGATCTGTTGAATGTGTCTCGCGCTACGGTAGGTCGCGACGTGTTTACCTCATCGCCGCCGGCCCGCCATGACACCTGTTTGTCTTTATGTTCAGTGAATTTATTGTGAAATGGATGTTGTCGGCTTGTACTGGCCGATGCACGGAAATTTTTGGGTGCATTCGATCTCCCCCCCGATTGCATCTCATCTAAGAAATTAAGTAACGTATCGATATCCTGGATATTACGGCATGTAGCTGCCACTACTATCTGCTCATCGAAATGTTTAATCAGGCTCTTTACTATTTCCTCTTCCGCAATCTTAGGACGGAGACCGACCGCAGCCGCAAATTTCCTGTTCGCGTACTCGGACCAGGTTAGTTTTGAGTCCGGTGAAAAGAACCCCCATTCGATATCTTTTCGAATATCTCTCTGGACTCCCTCGCCCCAAAACCTTGTGAGGAACTTCGTTTTGAAAGTTTCCCAGGTGTCAATGACGTCCCGGCGAGCGATCCACCAGTCTTTCGCGTCGTTTCCTAAGCTCTGACCAATAAGTCGCAAACTGAGCTCGTCATCTGAACCTAAGAAGGTAAGGTATTCCTCTAGTTCCCGAATATAGTTAACCGGCTTCTCCCAACTTTTTCCTGAAAACATCGGGAGTTTTAACTGTCTTGTAACCTGATTTATTTGGTCGTTACTCTCGGCGTGGCTAATCGGTCGCCTCTTTAGTTTCCTAATTTCGGCATCGAGACCGATCTTTAGACTCTCGTGCCTATGCTCGAGGTCCTGGATTTTTTCGTAGCTGACTCGATCGCCTTCCTTGATCCTACCTTTGAGTGCTTCATAATTACCGATTGCCTCATCCCGCAACGCTTTTTCTGTCTCTTTTATTTTCTCGTGACATCCGGCTAAATCGGTGTCCCATTTTTCAACCACGGCCTGAACGGTTGTGTCAATGCGATCGACTCGGGATTTATTTATCGTAGCCTGTTCTCTCGCCTCTTTGCTTGATTTTAACTGGAACTCGACCTGCTTATCCACTAACGCCCGGTTTGTATTCTCAACCCGCCGTTCTAGTTCCGCGAACCGTTCATCCCATTTTCTCTCAACCCTTTCATTATTTTTTTCTATTGCTCTTAGGGAAGCGGCGATCACGGCAAGAGGATCTTGGCTCTCGGCCCTAGGACTACCTTCCGGACTTATCAGGCTATTGTCGGTTGACACGGTATCTTCCCGTTCGTGAAACCCGGTGTCCCTATTTGATCGGCCTACCATCTCATCCTTATCTTCACTTGTACCTGCATCCTTTCCGTCCATTTTCCCTTTTGATTTTCGTAATGTCCGAAAAAGAAAAAAGGTTGAAGCTATTTTGAAATGATCTTAAGTTGAATAGAAATTGAAGCTAATGTTTTATAAATGAAGTTAAGTTAATTTCTGAACCCAATGAATTTAATTTTATTTAAGAGGAGCCCCACGTTGGGCGCCAAATGTAACTTACTGCACCAATATCTCAGCTGAAGGCTGGAGATACGGTGCTAGTCCGCGTGAGTATCTTTGTCACGGGTGTGATAATTTTGGAGCTCCTCCTGTGGAAAAAGTGAAAAACCACAATAACCCAACAACAGCTCGGTAACAGGGTTTCCCTTGAACCGAACTGCGACCTGATAGAGCTGGATATGCCACGCTAGCCAAGCCTGCGCTGCTGCCCGAAAACACTCTCAGACCAAGCCCGCGGATCCGGGTTTGTTAGACCAGTACCGCCAGCCTGAGAGCAAACTCAAGGAAGCAATTTAAGCAGAGCTGGACCAGCCACGCATACCAAGCCTACCGACAGACTCGGGTGTGGACTTTAATCCACACCGTTGCTGTAAAGCTAACGACGATGATTTGTGAATGCTGAAACTGCTTAGCAAAATAGTAGAAGGAAAGAGGAAATTGAAAGAAAAAGAAGCGGTTTAACAATAGTAGATTTAATGGTAAATTAGAACGGGTTAAATTAGGATAAAGTTAACTAAGAAAAGAAAGAAAACATTGCCCATTGAGCTATGAAATATCATGATAATAAATTATAAAGATTAGAATATTGCATTAAAGAATAGAAAATGATATTAAAGAATACAATAACAGATAGTAAGATAAGGAAAAGTTGTTTAAATTCTATGTTTCTTAAAGTCAATCAATGTCTCCGATTAGAGAGTTTGTTATGTCCGGGAATTTGTTACATTTGTTGAATCGCGGGTTTCAGCCGCGATTCGATTAAACTGCGCCGTTAATTTAATTAAGACGACTTCTATGCTTGCAGTCTAATTTTTAAGTAAATTCAAAATTAGTAAAACTTCGACGTGTGAGATTGTGAGATTTTATTAGACTTATTATTTCAATATCAAAATTCGCGATTCTATCTACTTCAATTTTAGCAAGTGCAGAAATGCGAATTAAGAGCAAGAAAGGTCACGCACTATTTTAGCTACGTGCCTATTAGAAAAATAAACAGAAGTGACTCGACGGGCGCTCTGCCACACAATCGGTAGCGGATGCTCTGTTACCGCCTTCTTATAGCGATATCCGCGGGTTCCGCGGTTCCGCGCATCGTGGGATGCACGGAATCGCGGGTTGCGCGGAATCGCGTGTTGCTGGTGGTCGCATCTGCGCGTCGCGGATGCGCCGTTGTCATTGTCCGGCTGCGCTAGCTTGGCAGCGGCCGCGCTAGCACAGCCGGAACGTTACAGTATATATGTATAGAGAGATCGTGACGGTGCTTTTCTTCTTTTTATTTTTATTTTTTTTTTTATTTTGCCCATTTATTTTAGTCGGAGTTGTTATTTCTCAGAACTTCTGTTATTCGACATGTATATATAGCGGAGTGGGTAAACCAGTAGCTGCGTACGCGAGATATAATAATAAAGTCACCTAGGTGCCTCGCCCAGCCACCTACCTATATTACGAGATATTTAATATCAAAAGCCTGCAATATATCAAAAGAGGATTATTTTGCATTTTGCGATGGTAAGCCCGGCCGTAGTGAGCTTTTTCGCTTTGCAAGCATTCTCGCTTCCTCGCTCGCTCGCTTGCTGGCTGGCGCACGCCCTCCTTACGCCAAATTGGATTCATATTTGGGTAACCCTCGGGGCCTCCCTAAATTGTTCGAAAATTCCTAAGATTTGAAGAGAAAGAGAAAAAAAGTAGAAAAAAGAAAAAAAGAAAGAAAGAAAATGAAAATAGAAAACGAGAAAGAGAAAAGGAAAATAAGAAAATCATCTCGTAAAACAGCAGGTGGGCTGCTAGACCTGTAACCTCGCTCTGCAACCCCTAAGACTAACGTGGTATAGAGTAGGTCGTAAATATCGCAGCTTTTTCCAGACTTCCCTTACCGTGCTTTTGTAGATTTAGATGTAGAACGGGGCGGGAAAGTTTTGTTACGAACTGGGGCAAGGGGGAGGGGGTATACGCGTGCCCACGCAGTTTCTTACAACGTTTGGAGAAAATCGAGTAAGAGATACGCGACTGCGCGATGACGAAAAAGAAAAGAATGAAAAATGAAAAATGAAACTAAAAATGAGAATGAAAATAAAAATAAAAATACAATGTAAAAGTAAAAGTAAAAATAAAAATGTGAATAAAAATAAAGGGGATGAATTCCCTCCTTTATTCTCGTCTCTTTCCCTACCCCATTTCTGTTTATATTTCTCTCTTTATTTTACGCTGGTCCCTCGAGCTCAGGTTATATATTATTTGACAATCGTTTACCGGACGTATCGCAGGGCGAAGCTTATAGCAAACACACGCGTTCTCTAAACGGATCTAAACGGCTAAATTCACAATAATAATTCCTGAGCTCCTCTATAGCGCAAAGATCCTGCTAACGCAAATATGCGAAGTCCGGAAGCTCGAGGTACTCTCTGCTTATTCGAAGATCGGATAAAATATGAAAATTTAAACCGCAAATACAGACGGAATACTGAGAACTACATTTACGTCCGTACCAACCGTATCATACAGCTTTTCAAGCTCCAGAGGTATTTTATCACAAACGATGACGCTCATTAAATCCCGTTAGGTACTCATTTTCTTTCCATTCACGTTTATCACTTCTTTTTCTATTTACTTTTTTTTTGTTGGCAAAAAAAAAAAAAAGAAATGGTAGTTTGTATAATCACCCCGAAGATCTTCACGATTCAAGATTAAAAATAAAAACAAGCGATTGTTTACACCTTGAGAACCTATGTCAACCGATTTTTTTTTTTTTTTTCGATTTCAGTTTCAACCGATAGGATTTCTTCCACTATTTATTAAACTTCATTAGGCCAACCGATTTACCGGTTAGATTGAGAAAAACTAATTTTTCGTTCAACTCTATAACAGACTGATATAAAAATTCTTCCATTTGTTTAACCCTTAGAAGCATGGTGGTAACCCACGTTACCACCTCGATTTTCTTGAATTTTTCTAATTTATTTACTTTTTAACGTATTCAGATCCGGTTTTTTGCACTTTTCAGTTACTTGAGTAATAGAAGAACATAAAAATACAGTCCAATTAGCATGATTGTTTATAATATAAGATTGATAAATGAACAAACTAAACGAAATGACGTTTTTTTCGGAAAAATTCATTTTTGGAGAATTAATCCGAAGAAATAACTTGAAATTTCATACATTAGGGTTTTTGGGATCGCTGATGACGAATCTGGAATCAGATTTTCGAAATTCAAAATGGCGGATCAAATATGGCGGACTAAAAAATTAAAAATATCGCTCGGGCTTTGAAATTTTGTACATTGGGGTTTTCGGGGTCGCTGATAACGAATATGGAATCAGAATTCCGAAATTCGAAATGGCGGACCAAGATGGCGGACGCCAAAACGTAACTGCACGAGAATGTTGCTGAAAATTTTCGTACAGTCACGTTTTGACGTCTGCCATCTTGGTCCGCCATCTCGAATTTCGAAATTCTGATTCCAGATTCGTTATCAGCGACCCCAAAAACCCCCGAGTAACAATTTTCGCGATCATACGATTATTCAAAAAATGTATGCTTCAAAGGGTTAATAATAGAGGAATCAATACCCTATTTGAAAGTGCCTTTGGAAATATTTTATCTTGATTGTGGAATTTACAATTGGGCTCTAAGTAAAAAACTGTTACTTTTGTCCCCGGTCTCCCCTACTAATAGTCGAAGTATTCCCAGCTACGGGATAATTATTTACGAACGTTGCTTTAGGGGGTTACAAGTCGGTGAATTAAATGGCGAACAAGTTATGAAACGATCCGCAGCGCGAACTCGCCGGGGAAATTATTAAAGCACGAATTTGTACTCGCTGAGTGAATTATTAACAGGCTTATTAATACGAGATTGTAATTGGCTCCGGAGATCCGGCTTTCTTACCTTGCACGGATGGGGGTTGATTAAAAATTGAAACTCCCCTCCGTGCCTCTTCCTGACAATCCTTGATAATGGATCCAGCCTTCGTTAGGGACATTTGGAAATCGGGATTCGGTCTTGTATCAAGGTAAAATTAATCGAAAACCCTTCAAATTCGTTCATACTATACATACATACCTATGCATATATACCTATGTATTATAACCGTAATTAAAATCTGCGTCAAATTCTCGGCGGATGGTTCTTTTTTTTTTACCCATTTTTTTTTTTTTTTTTTCTCGTTTAATCAAAAAATTCATTCTACCCAAGAGAACACAACGATTTCAGACACACCTATATTATAGCTCTCAATAAACTTTAGCCAGCAAGAAAAATAAAATAAAAGAAGAAATATATCGATTCAAACGCGACATATTATAGTTGGCGTGTAAAAATTGTTAAATAAAATCACAAGTATTCGAAACCAGAAATAATTTCGATTTATTATTCAATCTTACCGTAGTCGAGTGATCATACGTACCTTCGAGATACCAATCCTGATTTTTTTTTACAGGTTTTACCTTGAAAAGTATCTACGATCTTTGAAATCGAAAGAATTTTTACTGGCCTGTCTATTTTCTCGAATATCTCCGAAACGGGGCTATCAATCGACTTGTCCTTTTGACAACCGATGTTTGACGAGTAATGAGTTCGAACTGGTACGTTTAATCGGATGAAATCGGAAATTTTTAAAATTTTTTTCATCGTTAAATGTGGGCGGACCATTTATTTCAACTTATATCAAAGCCTACGAATCAAAAATGCAAAATCGACTTCCTGAGCCCGATTCTGTATGGCATTCCGGACACAACCATCCAAAAACATCTATGTTTTCGACAACGATGGAGAAACGACATCTAATAAGAATTCCTCCTTTTCGGTTTTTTTTATTTTCATTTTCATTTTTCTGAGCTGGAAATGTTTCCGTCTTCAAACGTTAAATTGTAGGAACAAAAAAACAAAACAAAAAAAATCAATCAATATACAGCATCAAGCGAGTAAAATTTTTTTCCCCCTTCAACAACGTTTCCGAAATTTTCAAATTTTTGATAGAAATGGAAATAAATACTTTATTCGTACTAGGAAAAATATATATAATTAATTATTGAAAAATGTACAGCATACACATACAGCAATATTTACCCTTTGAAAATCTGAAACGGCTGAAATTGTTTATTAAAAATTGATGAATTTGCATTTATGACTTTTTATCGGACCAGAAAATTTGAGATATTCAATTTTCTCTCCAATCAAAAAATACTTTCCAATAATTTGGTGGCTTCGCGAAACCATATTTCATTCAATTTGTCACGACAATTCCTGGAACAGATATTTTCGTATATTTTCGAAGGCATTTTTCCCTAAGGGGGAAAATATACGCCTAGCAGGGTTCGAAATAGTATATTATGCTGCAAGGACCGAACGACAGTAATTTTTGACCAGGGTGAAGTTGGCTGCACGAGACGACGGCGAGGGCGAAGCCCGAGCCACAGTCGAGTGCAGCCAACTTCACCCGCGTCAAAAATTACTGTCAATCTGTCCATGCTGCATACCATATTTTTCGTAACAAGTGCACCGAAAGTGGGGTTTGTCCTCATTTAGAAGCGGAAAATGAGTCTTTGAGTCAGGATTCAATCAACCTACTGATATATATTCTAACTGGCTAGCCGATCTACCAAAATCGACCGAAATCGACGTCGCAGCATGGTGGCGGCGTTCAGAACTGGAGGACGAATATTTTCATTTTTGACCAGCATTTTTGTCCTCGGACCTAAAAAACTAACGAATCAGATCCTGACTCAAAAAGACTTATTTTCCGCTCTCAAATGAGGACAAAAAAACCCCACTTTCGGTGCACGTGTTACGAAAAATCAATTTTTCAATTTCTTAATTTTCTCAAAGTTTGTAAATCAGAAAAATTCAAAAAAAAATTACACACGTCGGATTGCACAGGTGAGTCCATCCATCGAAATATTTTCAAAGGCGTTTACTTTTCAAAACAACGTTTTTCTAACTGTTACCCGAAACATCTCAAAAACCACTGAATCGATTGACTCGAAATTTCTCAAGGTTATTGTTTTTTTTTTCTTCTTGAATCTTAGTTTTTTTGTTTTCTATCCTTGGCAAAATACAAACTTATTCTTTCTTTAAAATCGCTACATCGATTTCAAGCGCCCACCATTCTGTCAAAAATCGATATTTTTGAAATCGACTATGACATTTACAAGATCGTAATATCTATTACAATATCCCTTCGGATTTTTTTGTTTCGGATGATTTTTGACGAATCGCCTCTAAGTACCGTTTAGGGTAATTTTTTTACGTCACTCCGTAGACAATTTCAGCACTCCGTGAATTTGGAACATTTTTAAATATGAAAAAAAATTGCAAACGTTCCTGAAAGTTTCAATTTTTTAATCAACAAAACCTCGATTCTACCATTCTAATAGTTTCCCTATAAATTAATCCCAAAATTCACCTTTTGTTTCTCTGTTTCTGGGAATGTATTTCCCCCCAAAATTTTCGTCCATCCCTTAAGCCATTTTTTAAAATACCTGATAGTTGAAAAAATGTCTACAGCATTGGCATATAAAGAGATAAAGTGGATTAGGGATGGTTATTTATTTATTTTTTTTATTTTTTGTTTTTATTGAGATTCTGCAACCTTTCGAGAAAAAGCAGGTTTTTATTTTCCACCAGAGTCTTTGTGCCAGTCGACAAGTAGAGTTCTCTTATCAAATCTCGTAACCGCAAACGCGTGCGCTCGGTTCAGAACCCGCTGCTTTGCCTTCGTGGTCCTCGTCCTCATCCTCGTCCTTGTAGTCGAAAATCTAATTCGCCGAGGGTTGAAGAACCTTTCTAGAGACCGCAATCAGCGCATCCCCCGCAAGTTGCGACCCCCAAGAAAAGAGAAACGAGGAACAAGGAACAAGGAACGAGGAACGAGAAACTCCGCGCGTGATTAGCGGCTTCCATGATTGCGACCGCGAACGCATTGCTCCACGTTTCCTGAATTCGTATAAAATAGAAAAACAGACAAAACTGCGCCAAATTGAAATACACTGAAATACAAGATTGAAGTATAAAATGTTAATCGACAGAGTACCTAATAGTCTGTCCCTCGCAAGGGTTGTTTTAGAATTTGATTCCTTCCTGTTTCCTAATTGATTCAGAATAAATTCAAAAAAAAAACGGTTCTGCCAAAAGATTTTTCTCGATTTTGAACGAAATGAGTTTGAACATTTAGAGGCGAAAATAAAAAGACTGGAAAAAATTAAAACAGAAAAAAAAAAAAATCGTCAGGCTTCCGATGATCGTGCTACGTTCAATATATTTTTTTGTTTTTCCAATTGCACACCAATTATCATGCCCCAAGATTCGTTGAAAGAATTTGCGAGAATCTATAAGTACGCCGTTTTGTATTTTGATGTCTGATTAGAGTGATATGGCCGTTTGACTCGACGGATGAATAACCGAGTAAATGAATGAAGAAAATTGTTTCTGAAGGTGAATTAAAGAAGAAAAAAAAAAAAGAACGAGAAAAAAAGAGGGGAAAAAAAAAATTAAATGGAGGGCGGGATTTTTGAATCGTAACGTTAATTAACGCCGGATAAAGGGTAGGTAGGTAGGTAGAGGCAGCGAGGCTCTCGCTCGGTGTTGTGCAGGGGTGACTACGTTTTGCCTTTTATCGAGCGTTGTAGAGAGACATCGCTAAATTCTTAATTACTCCGCAAATGAGTTTTGCAACCTTCATGTGGCTCAGAATTTCAAAACGAACGAGGATTTCATACGCGGTCGCCGCCAATTTTCACGGTAGATAAACGCAGCCAGCACTAATTTGCACCGTAGGTATCATATATATAGACGGAGGTCAGAAAACTTAGATCTAAACAAGCTATAAATTCGATACAGCAGGTATACTATGTTAAAACCCCGAATGCAGAAGCCGAACAGAATGAAGACTATAAACAAGAAGAACAATTAATAAAGTTTAATAAAAATATCGACGAAAATTGTATACAATGTATGTATAGGATTTTGGATACACTGAACCGTCTATATGCGAGTGAACACATAGTTTAGCGAAGAGACCTGAAGAATTCCCGGTCACCGTAACGATGAAACCCTGTACCCTAACTAACGGCGTTTGTATACTTTAAAAAAAAGTGTACTTTACCTACCTAATACCTACCTTTCTGCCAACGGTTGTGGTTACAGTGCCAAACTATGCGAGAGAAGTGGCAAAGTAGAAGCCGACCGGGCTCTGATTATCACAAATTCTTGGCATACCCGCCGAACATAGCGCGTTTCTGTACACAAAGTGTTTCACAACTCGGCACGGTACAACCGGAAAGCAATTATTCCATGCCGCGATTCATATACACAGACCAAATACCGTTACTGAATAGGAAAGATACTTCCACAACTTGGAATTAAATATCGAAATTCCGTTCTAATCGGAACGTTGTGTTTTCTATACGATAAAAAAAGTAAACATTTTTTTTCAAATCACTGCCAACCAGTATTTTCAGACACAATTCGAAATCGCTTTAAATTTCATAGAGATCGCATCGTTGATCGAAACTTATTCAAATTTTTAGGCAAACCAACGAATTTCATTTTTTGATAAGATATTTTGGTGATTTCAAGCCACTTTTTATCACTCTAGTCTCATGTGGTCATTACCAGAAATGATATCGAATGTATTATCGGAAATATTGGTTGGTATTAAGAAAATTAAAAGTCCGACTTTTCTTTCGTATGTAAAATCCTGTGAATTTCAGATTTTATTAACGAGCTATTATTCTGACATCGTAATAAAAACCACATCTTCGAATACTAGAGGCTCGGAAACTAAGAGATTCGTTGATATTAGGAAAAGTTGTCTACGGGAATCGCTTTTTTTTTTAATGACGCAATCCACGCGAAGTGAAGCTCCATAAAATCTAAAAAAATTCCTTATTGCGTCTCAAGACACAAGTAATCAGCAGTGAAAAGTCTCAGTCGATACACGGGGGGAAAAAAAAGCAGTGAAATTCACAGGGCGCCACAATTCGCGTTGAACTCGAGCGCACTGCACTGGTGTATTTAGAATACTGAACTGACAGTGTACACTGTGAAAATCTCAGTGAGACTGAGGTTTTTATGTGGTGGTTTATTTACAGTTCAGTATTGTAAATACACCAGTGCAGTGCGCTTGAGTCCAACGCGGACTGTGTGGCCCTGTGAATTTCACTGTTTCTTTTTTTTCCGTGTAGATTGATTTTTTCTAAATAAATCAGTCGTTTGAAAAAACTTGTTTCCAAGTCGCGCACAGTATAGATTAAATATATTATAGCTGCCAATTGCGTGAATTTTTATTTATTTCCGCGTGTGTTTGTGTGTCTAGTTTTCTTCTCCTTTCTTTACGAGAATAAATTCTCGATATAGCCGTATTAGTTCTTCGTTCCTTTTTCCTTATTTTTTTTTTTCCGGTCGCATTGCCGCGAGTTAAGAAATACTTTGAATATATCAGTTCGAATAGGTTTAGCATCAGCATTAGCTATGCTAATATCATGACGTAAAATTAACGACTCGACTCGTCCCAGAGTCTCGTTTTCTTTACATCGGGGTCACATCGATCGTAAAGTGTAGACCCAACGGCGGGGATTACAGAAGCATCGTTTCGGTAGCACCTCGTATTGAAAAGGACCGCCGGGCAGGTATGGTCACTCTGTTTCTTTCCTAGAAGACCACCACACTGCAGAGAAGAACATCGAACCCAATCACTATATATACCAATTCACCGATGGGACTTATCTCACCTCGATGTTTGGTCTCTTCCGATCCTCGTGGACCTCGTCGTCGTTTTTAAATAATAGACAGGTATATCTTACAAACATCCAAAATGGAGGAAAAACTTTGCTCCACAATTCACATTTCACAAACCCTCTTGAATGATTTTAGTGATATTCCAGAAAGCAAATCGTTCAAGAGATTACAACCCAATATGAAATGAGTGACACGTTTCAGGTTCATTTTTCATCATCTTTAACAACTACTAAGACCAGTAAATAATATGATTCCACTAAAAAAAAAAAAAATGGGGAAATTTTTGAGAACGATTTAAGGAACTTGGATTCTGATTATCCTCGAAGCGTGAGTAAAAATTATATCCCATGTCTAGACACATAAATAACAATCTCATTTCTTCCACCCTGTCAGCTATATTGCAGATCTACTTTTGATATATGCGAAATAGATGGATGTTTCATCACCCTTAAGACATGCGGTATAATAGTTTTCAATAACGACAGTAATACTAAGAATAATAATGGCGGTACTCTTTTTCCAAGTTATTGAAGCAGTTTTATTTTATTCTCAATTAATCGCAGCACCTAGATTCCTTTCTATATTCATTTCTAGGTGTAACGAATAGCATTACAAAGCTGTAAGGGAGACGACGACGAATAAAGGACGCAGATAGGAAGTTCGCCGATAAAGTATGGGGAATAAGAGGGATAACGAGGGAAAAGAGGTATTCCAACAGAGAGAGAGAGAGAGAGAGAGACAGAGAGCGAGAGAGTGAGATGAGGGAGTGACTGATCCAATGAAAGTTTAACGTGGAAAGCCTCATTAAAAGTTTTACAGTCCAGGAGGTTGCGCTTAAAGCTTCGTTTGTCGACCAAACAAGAGAACGCGAATAGACTCAAGGATAAATCCGATTGTCAATGAGGTTACAAAGGTCGCATAATCGTAGAACGGTTCAGAGAGGGTTCATTGCCCGTCGAATTGTACGGATTTCAGCAAAAGAAAAGGAAAGAAAATTGCTAATCGTCGGTGATAATGCAATACCGCGTAAGTACAAAAATAGAAAACATGAGATTTGGTATTCATATTATGTATTTTTTATTTTCACACAGAATGCACACCAAATCTCATTTTTGCTATTTTTGTATTTACGCAGTATTGCAAATGTTAGTTAAAAATCTACATTTTTTTTTTTTCTTCCAATCCCTGTCTCTAGTACTAGATGAGTCACAGCTGATCATAGTTTCCAAAAGAATGGATAAAAACTTTGATGGAAATACATATTTAACCCTCAGAAGCATGGTGGTAACCCACGTTACCACCTCGATTTTCTTGAATTTTTCTAATTTATTCACTTTTTAACGTATTCAGATCCGGTTTTTTGCACTTTTCAGTTACTTGAGTAATAAAAGAACATAAAAATACAGTCCAATTAGCATGATTGTTTATAATATAAGATTGATAAATGAACAAACTAAACGAAATGACGTTTTTTTCGGAAAAATTCATTTTTGGAGAATCTATCCGAAGAAATAACTTGAAATTTCATACATCAGGGTTTTTGGGGTCGCTGATGACGAATCTGGAATCAGATTTTCGAAATTCAAAATGGCGGATCCAATATGGCGGACCAAAAAATTAAAAATATCGCTCGAGCTTTGAAATTTTGTACATTGGGGTTTTCGGGGTCGCTGATAACGAATATGGAATCAGAATTCCGAAATTCGAAATGGCGCACCAAGATGGCGGACGCCAAAACGTAACTGCACGAGAATGTTGCTGAAAATTTTCGTACAGTCACGTTTTGGCGTCCGCCATCTTCGTTCGCCATCTCGAATTTCGAAATTCTGATTCCAGATTCGTTATCAGCGACCCCAAAAACCCCCGAGTAACAATTTTCGCGATCATACGATCATTTAAAAAATGTATGCTTCAAAGGGTTAAAGTTGTTGGACGTGCTGATCATGCCTTATAATTCCAATCTATGACTTTGAATTGGAAAGTAGAAAAACAAAATTTCAATGCCGATGAAAGTATAAGTGTAGAGATCTGACAGTCCTGACAGGCTTACGAATAGGTCGTCTATCGAAGTCGTATCGTTCGATGAATAGCTACTAATTGGTAGATCAAAGTCAAATAGCTCCATGATATAGCGATAATTCAAAACTACTTGCGTTTGATGTCCGAGGTGTTCAAGCAGCATTGAACTTCACTGGGATTATCAGCTCCATTCATATCGTGACGAGCGAATGGAGGGAAGAAATATGAAATTCACGGGTCCCAGTATTTTGAGATACCGAAATCAGCCAATCCTGAATCTTTGGGAAACGGAATTGGTGCGATTTTAATGGATGAAGAAAACTCACCTGAAACAGAGAAATGAAACAAAACGTTATTCGACATGTTGGGGTAGTAAAGCTTTCATGAAAAATACCAAGTACACATGAGACGGAACACATATATGTATATTATGGTGGTCCGATTCGATCACATTGATTTTCAATGCTCCCATGGGCCAGAAAGTCTCGGAATATATACAAAAAAATTTAGTCAAACCCCAGGCTCTTATCTCAATTCTGAGTACTTCGCCAAAGCCTTAGAACTTTACCATTTAAATAACATACGATTTTTAGTACTTCGGGGTTATTTTTGACTTCCTATCGCATTATTGCTTCGAATAATCTGAAACTCCGCACACGTCTTACCTATAGTGGTAGATATCCGCGAAAAATTGACATTCAGCCGTTTATGTTTTATAAATTTTTGAATTCCATTGAGACAGTCCATTTTCAAAAATTTACAAAAATTCTCAATATATATATAGGTATATCACTTGTAATTAGAGGTTAATTAGAAGTCGAACGTTAGTGTCATTAGAGGTTGGATTAAGCTCGTGGTAATTCATTTCGTAAATAGTTGAATACTTGGCGATCGTCACGTAGCGGTAGTCATTAGTCAAATGAAATGCGGCACGTAGTATGACTCGGAAAACTGACCTAGATCGAAGGTAGACTCGCCACGTTAGAGCTTTTTGTTTTTTTTTTTTTTTTTTTATCGCGTGCAAGGACTCAGTCGCCATATTGGCGACGCCAGACTCTAGACTCAACACTAGATTTTAGAACCTGTAATAAAGTGTCGTAGAAATAGCGTGCGTGAGGACGTGTCGTCGGCGTCAAATTTCTCGTTAGGTCAATTGGGTCAATTTTACTCTGATATCATTTTTTCCTATCTATATATCGAGCCTACAAAAAAAAAATTGATATTTCTCCGATGAGACGTGAATGATAGTAAAAAAAAATAAAAAAACTGAGACGGAATTGTATCAGCGAAAGTGTCGAGAGTCTAATGGTTTTCAAATGAGAGCGATTTGAATTTCTACCAAACACGGCTTGGCTGTAACGGATAATAACGGTCGCACGGCGAGACGTGATTTGTATAACTTGAAGTCGCTCACGTTTGAAAACTATAAGGCCCTCGATTTTTTTTTGTTTTTTTTTTCACTGAATCAATTTGTCTCAGTTTTTTTAAACAAAGAAGGGGGCCTGCTAGATGCGGTTATGAATTGTGCAAAAACTGGAGGTGATGATAGCAGAGACGAAGAGTCTCGATGGTCGCGTGTAACGTGTGCAGTTTTTTTTTTTTTTTTCAAGGCAAGAAGATCGCGCGTATACGGCACAGCGGGTACCTGGGACGATATAATTTTTGTTATATATTGTCGCAAGAACACGCGATGAAATTATTATTAACGGATCGATATGTAGTGGTGTAGATGCGCCATATATACATACATACATTACATATATAGAACGTCGAACTTCCAACGTATCGTTCGCGTTTTTGACAGTCGATAAAACCTGAGGAAATTATTACAGACGTTACGGTGCCAGAGCTCCGTGCCAATCGCACGGGTGAATCCTATATAAAGAAGAGGTGAATAAAGTATGAGTTTAACCCTTTGAGTGGTCGACAAAAGATTTATCGTAACAGGCCACAGTCGGTCGGAAGGAGCAAAAGAAAAGGGGAACGATATATCGCACCGTATTACGACGGCAGCGATCGTTCCGGTAGCGTGCAACGCTGTCACTTTAAACTTGAAATGAACGTAGATTACGTATCTACTTTTTTGTCGGATTCTATTTTATAGTCACGCGCCGCCTATAATCTACGTTACTGACGATTTGGGAACGGATTCTTTGACGCTCAACTTTTATATGGAATTATTTCTTTCTAAATTACCATAGTTATCTACTTATTTACATCTTCGATCGACGACGAATCACTCTATAAATTTACTCCATGGAGTTTATAAACACCGAGTCTTTCACGGTCTAACTCGAATCAAAATAGAAACTAACATATCTCCTGTCCAAACTGTTAGGCGCGCATGCGCAAGCGAGAGATAAGTTGTGTTAAATTCGTAAAATGAATTCCTTGTTTTTATTTTTATATCACAGCCTATGTAGAATACCACAATCCGTTATAGGAGAGCTCTTTTATTACTACCCTGGTAAAAATTCCCACATAGGAACTTACACAGGACCTACATAGGTACCATACGTATCGTAATTTGGGACAGGTTCCTATAGGAGTACAACTTAAAGGAGTACATAGGACCTACGTCGGTATAGCGCAGCGGGACCTATCCAGGTATGTGTATATATAGGATTGAGACCCATATGGGTGTGTATATATAGGAGGAAAACCTATATAGGACCTGTATGTAGGCACGCCTATATAGGTATGGGTCCTACATAGGTCCTTCACCTATATGGTATATTCCTATCATCACACAGATCTGTCCCAAATTACGATAGCCATATGGGATTGGGACCTGTATGGGTATATTTTGACTTCGGTATATTATGTAGGGTTTCCGGATGGTTATATATTCACCCACCCGTATCCCCATATGACTTCCACAGGAACCAGTCCCATATTACGATAGAAACCATATGGCTGTTCTGTTTGGTCCTATTGGGTTCTGAAAAACATGTAGATGGGTTATTGCGGAATTAGCATATCGAACCTCATGGGTCCTGTACGCCAACTACGAACACCTCAGTGGGTCCTATTGGGTCCTAAAAAATATCTAGATGGGTTATTGCGGAAGTATATCGAACCTCATGGGTCCTGTACGCCAACTACGAATACTTATGTGGTTCCTATTGGGTCCTGAAAAACACCTACATAGGTTATTGCGGAAGCATATCGAATATCATGGGTCCTGTATATCAGCGTAGAATACCCATATGAGTCCTACTGGGGCCTACAAAACACCTACATAGGTTATTGCGAACACATATCGGACCTTACGGGTCCTGTATGCCAACGTAGGATGCCTATAGAGGTCCTGTCTAGTCCTGTAAAGCACCCACGCGGATTTTTGCGGTATATTTGTAGGACCTATACCTTCCCTTGCAGGTCATTCGAACGCCCTATGATACCATCATAGGTTCCTACAGGTACCCCAGGGGGTGAAACTTGCTTATGGGGCCGTCGGTCCCGTGTTTTAGTTCCTATCTAAGTGGGGTATAGGGCTGGGGGCGCTGATGGTTGACCGACACCGGGTGGGGGTAGACGCTCCACGACGCCAAAGTGACGCCGAATCCAGACGCCATATTTCTTTTCGTACAGAACTCTTAACGCGGACTGACGGAAAATTTTTTCAAAATCTAAAAGTTCACTTGTGCTTTGAGTAAAATATTTCTAACATTAATTGCTTAATATTCATAGTCTTAATAGTCAATTGTATTCTAATATTAATAAGAAAAGTGTGTATTTAAGTTAAATTCAGGAGTCGTATCGGTAAGTTTGTAGGTTAGTCACGTAATTCTAGCTTTAAACTTTCGATATTAGATATATTATTGACCTTGTTAAATTATAGATTTAGTATTACATTAGAAGGTTAGTTAACGTATTTCTAGCTCTATATTTCAGATAATTTAGATTTAGCATTCCAGATAAGAGATTTAGTATTACATTGATAGGTTAGTTCACGTTATTCTAGCTTTACACTTTAGATATTAGATACAGTATTAGACATTTTAAATTATAGATTTAGTATTAAATTAGAAGGTTAGTTAACGTATTTTTAGCTTTATAATTCAGATAATTCAGATTAGGCATTTTAAATTAAAGACGTAGTATTAGATTACATGTTACTTAAGACTTTAGCTAAATATTGTTCCTTTTGAGTTAGATAGAATAGTTGTGTAAGGTAGGTTTAATACGTTACCAGTAGAATACCGATTATCGATATGAAGAAAGGCCAAGCATGTATTGTACAAGGGTGTAAGAGTACGAAGCGGAGTGTTAGACATCGCTTCCCTAAAGATGCAGTAAAATCACACGTTTGGGCATGTGCTGTCAAAAATCCAGAATTGCAGCAGATGACTGTTGAAGACCGTATGAAATTTTATGTCTGTCAGCAGCACTTTCCCCAAGAAGCATATAAGCTTACGTTGTCCAGGTGAGAATTATCCCTCCATTTATAAATATTCAAATTCATCTATAAATAGTGTGGGCTAAATTGTTTGACTCAATATATCAAAGATGTCAACTGATGGACACAGCAGTACCGTTCCTCCACATACCGGAAGATCCTGAATCTCCAAGTATGGACATCAGCGAGGAACAGTCGAATGGACAGACTGAACATGTATCACCAGGTAAGGCAAATTTGCTGAAAACAAATATTGAAAATGCATCCTTTGCAGGTACATCGATGAGGAGTGATGGGGTCGATGAAATCCAAGGAGAATCTGTACTGCCGCTGAATTTACCAGATGAAGAACAGCCAGACATCATGAATAGTTCTTCGTTGGCTCAGGAAACTACTATTCTTGGCTCCATGAAACGGCAAGCCGCTTTGGATCCTAAGGCCAGAGCCCTTTACAAAAAAGCGGTGCTCTTCAAAAGAAAATATGACCGATTGAGGAGGCAGCTGAAGAAACATCGCAGGGAGATGGATCCCACAACAACAACACAGTTAGCCGAGAAATTCACTGCTTCGTTAACCCGGGTTCAGAAGCAGTTTTGGGAAATGCTGCTCCGAAATTCTCAACATGCACCAAGTGTAAGTACTCTATATTTCGTAGCATACATACGATTCAGTCTTTTATTTCATGTCTTCTGTTTCATTCAAATTTATGTCTATTTAGGATACTCTTTGAGTTAACGATTTCCTAAAACGGTCAGGTCACTCGCAATGTCTATTAAAAGTAAATATATTCGTTTTCAGGCTAGACGTTTTACTGTGGAGCAGCGACTCTTCTGTTTATCTCTATATAAACAATCACCCAGCTGCTATAGGTTTCTCTCAAGCTTCTTCCCTCTTCCTAGCCGAACGACTCTAATGAAATTGCTGTGCAAAGTCCCAGTGAAAACTGGGATCATGAAAGAAGTGATCCAACATCTACAAGACAAAGTGCAGCAAATGAAAGATGGTCGAGATAAAGTATGCATCCTAATATGGGATGAAGTGGCACTGGAGCCTCATATTAAATATGACGCAGCGGCAGACAGGATTGTTGGATTTGAGGATTGGGGAAGTAGAAGGACCACAAAATTTGCGGATCATTGCCTTGTTTTTATGATTAAAGGGATATACTCGGGATGGAAAGTGCCAGTCTCGTACAATTTTTGTGAATCACAAACATCCAGTGTGCAATTAATGTTCTGCATCAAAGAAGTTGTTCGGGCGATAGAATCAACTGGTTTGCAGATTGTCGCATCTGTGTGTGATCAAGGCAGTTCCAACATGTCAGCTATCGAAAGGCTGGTATTTGAAACCAATAGACAACGCTTTCATCATGACAAACAACCAGGTGAGTAATAACAAATTTATCATTGCATTTCTTGTTTGCGGGTGATGCCAAATAATTATTTCAAAGTGGTCATATCTGTATTAAATTATTAAATGATCTTATATTTACAGGAGATGTGATTAAGATAGGCAAAACCACCTTCCATCATATCTACGATGTTCCACATTTACTTAAGGGAACCCGCAATAATCTGCTCACCAAAGATTTAGAAGTGGACGTACATCCCGAGGAAGTGAGAAAATATATTGTGGGCAAAGGTAGAAGAAAATTTGCAAGCTGGGATATTGTACAGCTAGCCTATACAATAGATACCAACGGTCCGAGCAGACAATTGAAAAAACTTAGCGACGAACACATCATCCTCGACAAGATAAAAAAAATGAAAGTGAAGTATGCCACCCAAGTATTCAGCGAGACACTGGCAAATTACATAGAATTCGCTTCCACAATTTCAGGTAAAGAATGATTTGTAAGAAACAATTCTGAAAATTATACGAAATATTAACTCATATTTGCTTTAATATTCCATAGGACACATCAATTCTCGGATTGGGCCGCTCAAAATGCCAGAAGCAGAGGGGCTTGAAACAGCCCGCACGCTTAAGTTTTTCAATAACTTGTTCGATTCCCTCAACGGCCACAAGAAGAGTGCAGGCCTCGGGCTGAAGGGGCTGCTCACCTCAACAAGTGAGCACCATACGTTCTGGCTAGAGGCCTGTCGCAAGCTGACAGGCATGCGCTTTGTTAAAAAAGATTCTAAGGAATCTAATTCCAAGACTGATGTGCCAACAATGCGCAATTGGATTAAAACAATAGCCTCTATCCAGAACGTTTGGAGGGTCGTGCATGAAATGGGTTTTGAGCACCTAGAGACTCGTCACCTGAATCAGGACTGCCTGGAGAACTTCTTTGGGCAAATACGGAGTCATGGAAGACGAAACGTGAATCCAAATTGTGCCCAATTCCAAGGATCATTCAAAACATTTCTTGTCAATAATCTCACTTCGAAGCACTCCGTTAATGCAAATTGTGAAAATTTATATGACGGAGACAGCTTTACCCCTTTGCAACGATTTGTAGAGCTAGCAGAGAGGATCAGGCATCCTGTGGACCTTGTACAGGAGAGATCGTTAGAGAATGCAGATGCTGAACTAGGTAGTTGTAAAATTATTGTAGCGATACTGTTTTACCAATAACTACTACTTTTCAACTCACACTCCGGATTTTTTATTTTAGAGCTGGATCACATTCTTGTACCACGTAACAACGATGAAGAAGTTTCTGGCATGATTGCGGCAACTATCAAAAAGCTGTTGAGCTTAGACATTGTAAAAGGATGCGAACACTGCCAAGAAGAAATCCAGGGCGTTTGCAGGGATAATGTGGTGTTCCCAAAAATATATGCATTATTTTCAGAACGGATTCGCCACATATTCCATGAAATTCAGGTATGTCAACTTTTAATAACAGGGCTATCTCAACGTGTGTTTTCGCATTTCAAGTGTAGCAGACATTCAGCGGAGATTTCACGAACTATTGCTGCGGTGTGTGGACGCTTCTACCTCGACACATGGACTAATCAAATTAATGTTATCCTTACAGGGAAACGTACTATTTTAGTGCATGAACAAAGCTCGATAGAGCAACGGGCCTATGTACGGGCTCAAAAACGCCTGCCTAAAAAAAACAGGACAATTTAATCTCTTAATTGGAACGCTTAGGCGTAAGGACAACATTAAGAGACCGATGACGCTTTGCGTTTGTACAAGAAGACATGGGTTAAGCCCTTTCTACCTCAATGCTGAAACGAAGTTCAGCATATGTGCAAAAATCAATTGGTTGATAATCTATTGATTGGAACGCTTGGGCGTGAGGATATCAATAAGAGATCGATGACGCTTACGCGTATGTATAAGAACACATGGGTCAAGCCCTTTCTACCTCAATGCTGAAACGAAGTTCAGCATATGTGCCAAAATCAATAGGTTGATCCTGCTTCGCCTGTATGTTGAGCCAGTAGAGGACATCATCGAGGGATATGCCCCGACTATTTAATCGTTCGTATAAACCAGATAAATGATTTTTCCTAATTATTGTAACGTTGCCCTTACTCAATACTTCTGTTTATGAGTTCTAGAAAGTGATGAAGAGAAGCCGGAATTGATTCATTTAAACAACTGATGCTGATGACAGGCCTCTTCGAAGTTGTTAAACTAGTTCCGTAGTCCTACATTTTGGAATCGCAAAATCATATCACCGCGTATGTACATTATACATCATATTTCATTTTTCGGCATAAACAAATTCAAGTTGATTAATTCAGGCATTTTTGTATTAACTCCCAGGTACAGTTTGGAGTGTTGATGGATTTAATTGGCTACGCCGAATGGATTTCAGGAAGCTATTGAATGAACTTGCAGAGGCAAATTGACGAGATGACAAAAGTATGAATAAAATCCATGTATACGTAACTTTCCAATTTTAACTACTGAATGATATTTGAGTTTTCTGAATAATCTTATTTTTCACATGTTTCAGCAACAAATGGAGATGGGACTCTGCAATTTATTGAAGCACCAAGATTGATGATATATCAGTCAATAAGCAATAAGAAATAATGTTAATAAAATGAAGAAAAATTATTTTAGAAATTAATTATAATGTTTGTAAATAATGAGGATTTCTCGCAAATTTGTATTCAATTTTGTGTTCCATTTGAAACGAATCGAAATTTTCAAAAAATTAAAATAGGTAATTAAAATATAATTGTATAAGTTAATTGTTACTGTGTATCAGGGTTTACTCAATAGGAAATATATCATTAATATTTACGTTAAAATGAATTGTCAATAGTTTTTCAAGATATCTAAATTTCAATAAATGATTTCAATTCTAATGTTAATTTATATTCCGAATTCAAAGTTTTCTATAATATTTTACTATTTACAATATTATAATATCAAGATCTTCGTACCCAAATATAGTATTAGAATAACACTGTACACAAGAAAATGATAATAAATTTGTTAATTTGGTGAACAATTGACTTTTTGACTATGCCGATTATCACGTGATCCGAAGAATCCTTAAAATAATTTTTAAATAAGGCGGTCGAATAAGAAGTAGCAGCCGACACGTCGCCATTTTCGTCCCCCCGACCGTCATCGGTCGACCATCAGCGCCCCCAGCCCTATACCCCACTTGGATAGGAACTAAAACACGGGACCAAAATTTAACATGGCAGGTTTCCCCCCCTGAGGTACCCACACAGGACCTACATATTCCATGCAAGACCTTCAAGGTCCTACCTCGGAATTTTTACCAGGGTATTCTATGATCAAATATAACAAATCATGGCTACAGACGACAGCAGCGCTATAAAGGCGAAAGCTTTTGTGAAATTGTCAAAAGATGGCGTTCTCTTTAGTGTCTCTCCTTCGCATGCGCAGAAAATTAATAAGGAAGATTCGACTCTCTCGTATCAAAGGAAATTTGAAATGTAATTAATTAAGGCAGCGATCTTGTCAACTAGATTTCGTCGGTTATGATAAGATTCTGATTAAATGAGGGTATAGGTTAATTGATGTACTATACGTTGAGGAAAAAATAAATGAGCTAAAATTTTCTTAAATTCTATTTTTCTTCGTGGAAAAGGCGAGGGTCTGTCGTATGTTGTTCGTGAATTTGCTCGAGGGGTACCTGTAGCCATTTTATCCAGTGTTTTAAGAAGGTAGAAGACAAACGTAGCTGAGAGCGGAAAGATACACGAGATAGAGGTGGGGAAAGACTGGTGAAGACGGGATACAAAGCCGAGCTGGCGAGATGTAATCTTGGATCTTTGAATGTCGCTGCGAGAGTCAACGGAGTTCCTTGATTTTCGAGATTGGTTTCACCGCCGCAAACCTTAAACCTTAAACCTTATTCTCAGTTCCTCGGTTGTCTGCCTCCTACCGCAGATATACCCTGCCTTCCTACCTCTCATCTATATGCTAGGATAACTTTTGCTCTCTGAAACTGAAACTTCCATGCAAACAGAAGTTTGTGGGGGTGGCTTCGGGCGGCGAGAAACTGGAACCGGAGCCCTTAAATCTCTGACGAGATTCAAGAAGGGGTGAATTTTGAAAATGATAATACGACGAGTAGTTTAAATCGTGATTTTCTCGTTCTGAAAATTTATAGGTATATTAAGACGTTTTTATTCAAATTAACGTACAGTCTTTGAGAATTTCTAATCATACTAACCACCGACCTAAAACTTATTAGACAAACTCTATTCGTGTGTCGAAAATCTCGATAAGCGATTTAATAACATCTACGAGAACGCGGTGCTCCTCGTTGCTAAACTTTAATCACCCTGGGCGTTAGAGTTTCATCACGCGATCCGCTCTAACGAGGTTCGATGGAAGGCACAAGTGATACTATTGAAAAATAAAAATTTAGTCTAAATGAGACCATCGGATCCGGGTTCAAAAAATTTGAAAAAATTGTCTCAAAATTACATGTGCTACAGGTTCGGCTGCGGGACTTTTAAAACATGTAGAGTTTCCAGTCGCCTTGATAAATTTGATCAGTTTTTCATCAATGGTGACAGGAATCGGACTATTCTTCGGCCATCGCGCTACCGATTTTGAAAATATTTCAATAAAGCTTGACGACATGATCAAAACCACTGCGCAGTCTTAATCTTGGATAAGTTTCTGATGAATTATTTATTTTTCTTTTGCCAAAAATTAATCGCATTGAATAAAACTCGGACGGGTTAGACTTATCGGTGAAATTTGGCCAGGCGAAAAATGGCGGGTTGATGGCTGTTGCCGAGGGCTCAGCAACTCTTCCACGCACGAACGAGACTCAACGAGCTGCGGGAAGTATAAATATTGGTGAACTGCTTCTCCCACTGTATAAATATGCTCTCCTTCTCTCTCTTTCTCTCTCTATTTTTCGAGTACCACAATCGCATCGAATGCGGATTCTGGGCGGCGGAAGTCCGGAAGCTTTTAATGGCCTTGTAAAATGATTTCGGTTTTTATTTACCTGCTTTGTTGTTCGGTAACTTTCTTCTTTTTTTTTTTTTTACATAAACAAAAATCCGTATAAATTCGGTGTATTTTTCTTCACTTGTTTATACATTTTTACATTTATTTATGAATAAGGGATGCTTGTGTTGTACCGATGTGTGTATAAAGCTAGCACACACAACTTCGTTCGTGGATTCACTCTGCAAGGTACCATATACCTTATACCTACGTGAAGCAATCCATTTCAATGCGGCGTAAATTAATTATGATCGGGCAAAGGCTGCAGAGCGGCGACTCCCGCATCCATGAATATTCAAAAGCCAGCCTAACATCGTCGACGGTACCTACGTACGCCGGAGATAAGTTGTCGTTTGAGTGCCAGACCGTGATTGAATAATCCCTAAAAACAGCACGGCGATGCCGTGAACGCCTTTCAAAACACTACAGCCAAGGCTATAAACGGCTTTGTCTTTAAATTCAACTTCTCTAAGTAGCTGCTACCATGCCCGCTTCACTCAAATGAGTAGATAATGGCAAAACCATAGATTGCAACGTCCACTTTGGCCGTCTGCAATATTTCCCCAATTCCATTCTCTGTAATAAACCTTCCTGTTGGATGTGACAATTTAGTCCAGGATAGTTAGCTCGAAAAGTAGCAAATATCTACAAAATGGATGACCAAGCCAAATTTTTTAGGATGAGTGAAGGGTCATTAGAGATGCCTAAATCCGCCGGAATCCAACAAAATTTCTTTGTGCTTCGTCCGCATTCTTGACAAACAGGTAATCGTCGATATCTCGGCTCCTACTGGTTGGATTTTCGTTTTATCTTCTTTTAGTTTTGTAGAGAAAAATATTGTCTACAACTTTTATTCGAAGAATTTTTCGATATCTGTGAAGGAAAAAAAGTTACGATGAAAAAAGTGCCATTAATTCATGCTTACGAATGTTTATTGTCGATTATATTGACCCCTTTTGATTTTATTGAAAACTTGTTCAAATAAACTTCTTAAAAACTTTTTTTTCTTCGCAGATATCGAAAAATTCTTCGAATAAAAGTTGTAGACAATATTTTTCGCTACAAAACTAGAAGAAAAAAAACGAAAATCCAACCAGTAGGGGCCGAGATATCGACGATTACCAGTTTTCCAAGATGGTGGACAAAGCACAAGGATATTTTGTTGGATTCCAGCGGACTTAAGCATCTCTAATAACCCTCTACTTATCCTAAAAAATTTCGCTTCTCCATCCATTTTGTCATTTCAAAGTCTAACTATCCTGGACTAATTGGAGACCAAAATCTTTGTAGTCCATATCATGGCCCACCTAAATCGGCAAGTCTCAACCCGATCTACCAATCTATAGATAAAAAATAATTATATCCAAAAATTTCGATGAAAAGGACATTCGGGTGCTTATTTTTTTACGGTTCTTAAGTTTTTCGTTTACTATTCGAATCGTTGTGTTCTGAAGCACAGAAATTTGAAGAGCATTAAATATGTGAATAAAATCGAAATTCACGTTAACTCAATACGTTATGTTATTGTAGGAAGTCCATTAAACAGCTGCGCAATATTACGCAACATCGACACTCAATATTATCAAATTATATCGTCGCACTATATGGGGAAGTATTGACATTGGCTTCCCTCGTTTTCACTTGAAAATTCTATTTACACATAGAGTGAAGCGGAAATATTGTAGGTGTGGGGTAGTAGGGGTATATACTTCGACGAATACTTTTGCGGGAGACTTGTATGACTTTTATTAGTTTGATTACTTTTTGCGATATCGAGTTCGAGCGGCGCAATTCTTGAAGGATATGATATACAAGAATGTATGGATATCGGTTTTCCTGGTAATGGCTAAATGATTTGAGTGTTTTCGTAACACGAAGTGCCAAGTCACTCAAGTGTGGAAAGGAAGTATTTCTCACCTACGTGTGTATAAATACATATTCTTATTCGTCGAATACCCACGGGGTAGGTTGAGTATTTCGAAGGTGAGGAAAGAATCACACGCGTGAACGTAGCGTAACAGCACCGTCAATAAAACGTATAGTAGAGAGGAAAAGAAAGAGAAGGGAAAGGGGAAAAGGAAGAGGAAGAGGAAGAGGAAGAGGAAGAGGAAGAGGAAGAGGAAGAGGAAAAAGATATAGACGGAAAGAGCACCAAGACGAATTCTCGTGGCAAGGAAACGCAAGGGTTTCCAGATGTTTGAGACGGCCTCAAGGTATTTTCCTCTAGAAGCCATTTATTGATACTAAACAAATATTTCTTAACCTCTGTCTGCCTGCCTGCTTGCCTGCCTGCCTGCCTGCTACCCTCGCTATTGCCGCTTCGCTGCTTCTCGTTCATCTAATTCCAGGTTCAAGTCTTCGAAAACCACCTACGCCAGACGCAGAACTCAGGATTCTGTCCCTCAAGTTCGATGGACGCCCCAAGGTTCTATGAAAACTTGAAGAAACGTCTAAAAGTCAATCAAACTCGAACTAAACAGTGATAAAACAAAATCAAGAATACTTTTCTTCAATTTATTCACTGTGTCGATCATAGCGGAAGTAGAATTTGATAAAAAAAAAAAAAAATGACGTACAGGGTTTATTTTATGGGTTTCAAAAGATACGCCTATGAATATTAACGACTCTTTGATCTAGTATTAATATTTGTTCGCTTGCGTGGCTAGCCGTTATCTGATTGGCGAAGCGAAATAACTACATGTTAAATTTTGCTGGTCTAAAGTACTTCCGAGGAAACACCCCACACCCATCGAATATCCCCGGAAATCCGTTGTTAAATCATTCGTGAAACTGCGAAAAACAATAAACCGTTACGTTGGAATATCTACGGGGATTCGTTGAACCATATCATTCATTCACTGCCCGAGACGAAAGGGTCAATCCGAAGGGATTTGTACCTAAGGGCAGAGAACCCAACGGGAGACTTTCTAAGGCAAGAAAAAACGATTTACATACGTGGATTCCCGCTGCGAAGGATAACCATGACGTTGTTGTCCCTTCGCTATCGACAACCGGCGTCAAACCATCACCCGAAAGAAATAAACGCCTAATTATCTACGATTGGATTCGTCTTCTTTTTTAAAAGTAACGTCGACGGTAAGTTTGATACAGAACGAAAAACAAAAGTGACAAAAGCCGAAATAAGCTTGAATCTGTTTTTGTATTTTCCAACCCTTTTTCTCTCTGCACTAGGAAGTAGAAGTTCTTCGTGAAACCTTGAACCGCAATCCTGCAGGAAATTGAAGCCTGTGGCTTAAAGCTTCGGAGTATACGAGAAAGTTGAGCTCCGTTCTCGGAACAGATTTTTCCATTCAAATTCTGGTCGCAATGCATATTCATATTAATTCGAAAATCTGCCTCTAACTTCCGATTTGTTGTGAATACTTGTCAGCGTTTCAGACAGACTGTTTAGGGTCTCGGAGAGCGACTGGATCTCGTGTGACGTCGTTAGCTTGGCCCAGTAGAAACGCTACATTCCCATCAGCAACGAGCTCTTTTCAAATAGCTCGGATCCAGGACTCCTGCGATTTCCTTCCGCCCTGTTAGCTCGGGGGTAAAATTCTTAAGTTCTAATCCAGATGATGTTTAGCTTCCGCAGAACTGCCGCGAGGGTGTGTACCTCGGAAACTCATGTTCTTCGAGTTATATGTTACCGCTAACGCCCGAGGGCTGCAGACGTTCGTTCTGTGCCGGAATGAAGGCAGGAGCGGGAACCTTTGCCTCTTTAATCCAGACAAATGATCCGGCGCCCCCGTCATCCTAGGCAATCGATTCGTTCCTTTACCTCGCGCCCGGCGAGCTCCCAGCTACCTCGTTACACATAAACATCAGTTCATACATATATTTCTGTCCGCATGTGTCCTACAGGTTGTACGTTAACAGTGTGCGTCGTAGGTAAGCCGTACTGGCGTGTAGGCGGAGAGACGGGTAACACGGAATGCGGGGATGAGTGGGAACTATCATTCAAAGTCTAGGTATTGCTCCTCTAATAAATCTGGCATTAACTAATCCCTTCTCCTTTAATTTATCACATGATAGAATCCCTCCCGCCTCAGCTGCCACCATATTACCAACGCTCGCGCGTGAGACGATAGGCACCTGTTTCATGGTATAGCACAAATATATCTGTCATATGTATGGTATACACAGGGTGTGCTAGAGCCAACGAATTCCTTGTCGAAAACTAGGACGAATTTGTATAAGCGGGATAGTTGTAGGTATTGTGGTTTTCAAATGGTAGTCGTTTTAGTTTTGACCAATTGCGGGTCACGCTGTGACCGTTACTCGACGCTAGCGCTAGGCTTTAATTGGTCAAATTCAATTCGCTCTCATTTGAAAACTATCAGGTCCTCGAGAGCCGTTTTTCTTTCTTTATTGAAACTAATCTGTCCACTACCTTACTGATTGCTTTTAAATATGTTACGAGAATGATATTTTATCACAAACTTTCTACTATACGCACTGTTACATTATCCTTTCTCTCTAAAGTTGAATTAGTGAAAATCTACTAATTCATAGTGAATATTCACTTATTGAAAATGTCAAATGTATTATACGACTAGTAAATAGTAGTTATCCACTTTTTCAATTAATGAAACTTGTCACATATTGAATTAGTGAATTTTTTACTAATAGATAAGTGAAATTCTCCAAATGAAAATGTGATTTGTTTACTAATTCTGTAGTAATCTAGAATCTTATCACTATTTCAATTAGTAGAAAACTACAAATTAAAAAGTAAAGCTTATAACCTTACTGAAATTTTATTAGATTTAATTCAAAATTACTAATTTTGATGTTGTTTTCATACTTACTATATTTCAATTAGTAAATATTCTACTAATTCAACTTAAGAGAGAATTGCCAAAAAATATACTAGAACCTGAATATTTTACACCTTTTAAGAAACAGCATGCATGGCATGTTTTCCAATAAATATGTCAAATCCGAAATGAAATAATCTAACGATAAAAGGCAAACAATTTTTGTTTGTCTTCACGATAAAAGCAAGGCTTTTTAGCTGCTTTATAGCATTTTAAATGAAGGATTGATATCTTTTAAGCTAAAGACTCCTGAAACATCACAAATAATTCAAGCACGTTTCGTTGGAAAACAACTTTTAGATAGAGTCAAAGTGGAAAAGGGTTCCAAGTTCTGTGGAACGCCTGATATGTATGAACGATCAAAGGGTAAAAGTGAAGATTTGTACTATAGATGCTGAGTTCTTTTTTTTTTTTTTTTTTCTAGATTAAAGCGTGCGAAGGTGAACTTTCTGCGTACCTACAAAGTCAAGGTTTTTAATCATTTCGTGAATAGAAACGGAGTTTGATTCCCAAATTGTGCTGAGCTCCATTCGACCGTACAAAGTCGTTTAAAGTTATTCGCTGCCCGGGGGCTTCAAGTCTCGAATCTCAAGCGAGCTCAGGCGAGCTTTGAAAGGTTCATGGATTGGTATAGAAGAAGATCGTGCTCAGATGGTGGGATTTTTTTCATCAAAATATTCTGCTCAAAAGCTATATTCAAAAAAACGAAGTCCACGTCCACACCTAGCACATTTCAGGGTCCATTTCAAAGCCGTTTAAATTACAGTTGTCTGCACTCCCCTCCCTACTGTTATGATCGATATTAAATTTGATAAATCGGTATCAACCTGAACGTGCCCATTCAATTCCTGGCCCTTTTTACTTCTCTGAAGAGGATCTCTTCATCAATTTTTTTGAAGTCTGATAAAACCAGTAAAGCACTTTAATACGCATAAAAAATACACGACTTATTCGTATATATTAACGTCGGTGGTGGTCAGTGAATATTTTTTTTTCGAAGTGTAGTCAGCAAAGTAGAGCACAGCTAACTAAGCTAGTACCTTATATTGAAATTACAACGCTATGTTTGCTAGCTTCAAAAACTAGAGTATTGTAACAATGAATCTGCCGTTACGATTATGCACGGGAAAAATAAGACAGATAAAAGCATAAAGCACCATTTCGCTTTTCACTCGCTATCCTGAAAATTTCGAATCCTGTATGGAGCGATAACAATATTCAAAACTAACTCCACGTTCAGAGTGCTCATGGGAAACATCCGGACGGAGTTTGCAGGTTCGGATTTTTTTTTTTTTTTTTTGTTTCTACCTCCTATTTGTGATTTTTGTTATTTTGGAATTAATAAATCCAGTAGGTTTGGTGCTTGGGATAAAAATATTAACTTTCTACTCGTATGATGCGCACCTCTTTTTAATCAAATCAAACTTTTCAGTAATGAAATTTTTTTATAAAATTAGTGTTGATTAGATTTTCAAACAACTCCCACCTCACTAGCATACCGGAGTTGAAATCAAGTCACTTTTCTAATGATAATTGACTAACCGATTCTGAGATAGATATCAATCAGTTTCGAACGACTTGACATGAATTCGAATCGTTTTTACGACTTTGAATGACATTGAACAAATTCTTTAGATTTCCGAACCGCCAATTAACTTAGATTTTATTGCTTGTATTCACATTTCTTAAACATTTTTAACGAACTACCTACACCAATGTTTCCGACTATCGACTGGACACGAAGAACATCGCAGAAGCTATAAAACTGATGAAGAAAGTGATCGAGGAGAAGCCAAGGATCATCGAGACCCGCGTATATAGATATACAAATCTCTTTGTACATATATCTGTGCTTGTATATAACTTGATACACATAATATATATGTATGTACATACTATGTACACATTATATAAGCTTGTCGTATCTCCTCGAACCAGCTATCTTCTTCATCTCCTTTTTTTTTTTATCTCGCTCTCTGAATCCTGATTTCCTACCGCCACATCCGTACTGTGCCGAATTCAGATAGAAGGATCTGGGACTGGGTGGTCCAGAGCGAGACAGAGCCAAGCTCGTTTGAATTTGAATACATTCCAATTTTATCGAAATCATCAAAGTTTCGTCAAGGCCTTCCTGCGTACCGATCAAAGATTTCCCTTGTTTTCCACGACACGAGGATCTCTCTTCGTTACTTCCCAGCACAACCTTCTTTCGTAGAGTGCAGTGTTCTCATAAAACGGATACCCAATGACGAGTTAAAAATGTTCCAAAATTTTATTTGTTCACGAAATTTTATTTCTGCTCCTCGTATATGCACAGTAAAAATTTTTGCGTCATTTTTAACATAAAGTCTTTGTGTTAACATTTTTGTGTTGAACATTTAACACTCTTTAGTGTCAATTTAATACAATACAATTGTGTTATTCGTTCTCATTTTTATTCAACACAAAAAAGTGTTATTTCGCATAAAAGTAACATTTAAAATGTGTTACTATAAAATCAATACAAAGTTGTCAACATAAATTTGTGTAATTTTCAACATAAAAGTGTGTTATTATTTTAACACAAAACGTTTATGTTGAAACAACACAAAAATTTGTGTTAAAAATGACGCAAAAATTTCTACTGTGTTGAACGACTTATTTCAAGTCTATACGGCGAATGTCTTTATCCATAAGAACTCAATACCTTTTGGTCTTGAAAGGAAGTTAGTTCAATGAGTAATCGGGAAAATAATTTCACCATATTTTTTTGGGGACACATTCAGACGATTTCAATTTACGGATTTCAGGGTAAAACGGATTACGGTCTGATGATGCCGGGTCTCAGGTTTACGAAAAGGAGTTTGAGCGAGGGTCGTATTTTGAACGGGCACTGGAACTCCGTTCGAAATTTCTGATCCGGGTCTTGCTCAGACTCTGGAGCTATTCAAGTCTCCTTTTTCTTTTTGCTAATCACCGAATCACTGGAACTGACGTTCCATTAGTAGGTGGGTAGGTAGCTCTACCACCGCTTTCTGGTTTTGTGCTACAGACCGAAATATCTCAACTGTCGATGAAACGCGAAACACGAAACACGAAACAAGTCTAAAAACAATCTCAGAATAATTGTTATCTCTTCGTTTGAAATTCGATTGGCAAAAATCTGGGTTCATTACATAACGATCATCGAATACCCTTCCGCAATGCTGCCTGCTAAATACCGTTGCGATTACGGTTCAGTCGCGCAAAACCACACATATGTATCGGAATAGCACGACATATCAGCTGATAGTATCGTGACAGTTTATTGTATGACCCCAGCTCCCTCAATCTCTACTAATTACCAGTGGCTGCGGTGGTAGTAGTTCATCGGGTGATCACTAGTAGTAAGCGAATGTAATTGCCACAGCGTTTAATAACGCAGTATTCTCGCTAAGCATGAACCGATATTGCGAAGGCTTAATTTCGTTTTCTGATTCGCTGTTCCTGAAAGCTCAATAGACGTGACATACGGTAATAAATATAGAGAGAGAGAGAGAGAGAGAGAGAGATGGTGAGGGCGAAAATGAGGGTGAGGAATGTTATAAGGAAAAAATAAAATGAAAAAAAGAATCCAGAAAAGCTTAAAGACTGCGAGGCTGAGTGGAAGAAACCGAGTGTCACTCGAAAGCACTTCGTAATGAAAGAGGGGGAAAATCCATAATCCACTGTCAAAGTAGTTCGAAGATTTCATCTGCTGCCGTGGTGGTTTTCCTTTGCACCACAACCATTCCCGTATAGTTAATGCCGCTGTAGTACTAGGTGTATTTTTTTTTTGTTTCTTGAGTTACGCGAGGAAACATCCCCGGAGGTTTTTTTATACCGCGGTAAATTTACGCATCAATCGATTGATTGACTGTATTATGAATCGCTCGCCATTGCGGAACGGAGCGGAAACGGAATTTAATTA
Organism: Tenthredo notha; assembly: GCA_914767705.2. Lineage (NCBI taxonomy): Eukaryota > Metazoa > Arthropoda > Insecta > Hymenoptera > Tenthredinidae > Tenthredo > Tenthredo notha. Next base: position 5,592,847 of record OU611918.1, on the reverse strand, counting down.
AAAAATGTTCGATATCAAAGCAGTTATTTTAGCTTTTTTTTTTTTATTCATTTTTCTAGAGAACGGGAAAACATCTCGGGTATAAAGATAATTTAAATCAATAGAAAAAAAAAAAAAAAACGAAACGTATCATCATCAGAGTTTCGTATCATATTTCACGTTGCTTATACAATGTACCTATACTTAACCATTTACTAACTCATGACGCGATTTTAATGACGCAATTTATTCGCTTACCGTCGATGTTTATGCTTTATCGCATATATATTAATTGCGAATAGGTATTGGTATTATTTGACGATACTTTTATAACGGTATGATATGATGTGTGTGAGATAATGTCCTCTTTAGAATATTATAGTCACGGTATTTACTCGTTCCGTGTTACATTGCATGCTCGGTCATTCAGAGAACGCTCCCTGATTTCATTATCAACTTGTACTAACGCTCGGTGCAGAGTATCGAATAGCGCAGCTTGATCACGCGTCTAATTATCGTTATCCACATTCCGCGTACCAAATGCCGCATCCATCGTGGCTAGTACATTTCCATGATTATGAAGGGGACAGTTAACTGAAATTTCCGAGTATGACTAATATATTGATGAAACAAAGTACCCTCTCATGCATTTGTAGGGCGAATACCCATGATTGTGTGCTTTGCTAAAGTTCCCGAACTTATATAGTGTCCTATGGCTTAGAAGTATTTTCAGTAGTTTTATGGTCTTCATTTTTGTTATGGTGCTCAGGGTGGTCCTTGGTTTCATAATTTTTAAATTTTAATGCTCCCATGGGCCAGGACGTCTACAAAAAATATGTAGCCGACGTTTTGTGTTGATATTTGTTGATTGTGTTGATTGAGCGTCCAACGGTTGGTGATGGCAGTTGAAAATATGTAAAACCACTTTTGAGCATAAAATTGAGGACCCTGATTACATATTGTTCACAAAATGAAATGTTTCTGCTTCGTTTTGCACGAAACTACCTGATTTCCATAGATTTTTGACCCATCGAAGTGGAATCCGGTAGTTTTGCTACAAACTTTTACATCTGTTTTTTTGTGGAAAGTGCCGACTTAATCTTGTCGAAGGTATATTGAATATAATTAAATCCAGACACGATTTCTGGTCAATTTCGTATTCGTATTCCATGAAATACTACTCGTCATCAAAATTTGATACAATTTCATTAAATATTGAATTACGATAGGAATCAAGCCGAATCCACTGTTGAAGAGCGTTGAAGAGCAGCCCCTAACGTAGTGGGTGTAGATTTGTGTTAAAGAATTTCGCAGCCCATTCGAATGGCAGATTTTTTCCCCCATTCCACATTGAGAATGCTCAGCGTCGTTTTGTAATTTATCGATTGCTCGTTCGTCAACGGTGACCGTCGGTTGAATGTGGCCGTTAGAAGCCGGGTAAAAGCAACGATTGGCGGGCGGGGTTCAAGCCACGGTGTTCGCGTGCCGAAGGGCTGTTCAACCATGCCCGCATCCTTTAATTACAGACTCGTCCCCTGCCAAGGGCTGTGATCCGCTACGTAGTGACGCGAAGGTACGCGGGCATTGGCCTTACGTACGTACCTCACCTACCACATCGGGCGAGAAATGGATGGTCAAAGTTGGCGTGCCCATCCTATATAATATCGTTTTCACACTCGACAGCCATGGCTCAGATTCTCGTGCGCGTGGTAGCACACTAATTGTTTCCTGAATTACCCTGCACACACCCCAAAAAACACCCCAGCTGCCTCATGAATTCAGTTCATACTTGGTACGTGCACCCTGCTACTGGCTAAACTTTTCGCCTATCTTTAGCCACCCGAAACGTGTGGGGAAAAGCACGCGAAGTTCAGTTGATAATGATCAGAAGCTGCGGTATCGAATATAGTTGAAAGGAAACATCGATTTTACGATGCAGTATTGAGAAGAGGATAACGATGTTTGAAAATGTCTAGATGTGAGTAATTTCTCCGAATTCAGGAACCAGCATTTATCAGTTGATAACGCCAGCACAGTTTTTTTTTAGGTTCTTGTAAGCGAAAAAACTTCCATGAATTATCTTATAGAAGAATGCTCGAGGAAGAATACCAGCCCTTTGATACTTGAATGAATCAAACGTTACTCTTTATATTCTGAGCAAAATGACCAGAGACAAATCCTTGCCCTTGGGTTTACGTCCGAAGTCGAAATTGACTTTTCTAGTAATTAGAATCCATGGATCAAGTCAATCGCTTGCTATTGCTCTAGATATAGGATGTCATATCCTTTTGAACGTAAAGATAATTGATAAGCTGATTCTATAATGAGAATGGTAACTCCACTCCCTTAGCATCGAAGCAAAATGTCAGGAATTCAACATAGGATTCTCGATTAAATCGCATTGTTGTCCGATTGAAAATTGATCCATGAGAAATCGATAGCTTCATGGCCGTTATGAACTGTTGAATAAATTCATAAAGCTGGCTGTTGGCAAAACGGAATGAGAAAATATTCTGAGCTTTGTCGAATGACGAAGACGCTTCGAAAGTATACGTGAATTAAATTTGACAGGAAAGAACATAGAACGACTGTAAGATATCGGGAAATTGTATTTATCAGTAGACGTATTATCTGAAAGCATATTTTGAATTGCCAGGAAATTGTAGCAAGATAATGGCTCTCCGTTCTCTAGCTCCTCAGAGACCAGATCTTTCCGTGACCCTAGCACGATCTTTGAGGGACTTTCAGGGCGTGCATGGGCTTTTATCGAATTCCCAACGCTTCGTGGAGGGTCACTGTATCTCGATAAAATTTACCCTCGACATGTATGGAGCCAAGAGTATTGTGTGTGAGATGTGATATTTCGTTCTCATCCCGAATATCGCAGTTTGGAACATTGGAACTGAACTAGGAGTATGATGGGCATTCCCATACGGCATAGACCGTTTCTTAATTTTCGTAAAGTTACGTTTCAGTCTCATATTCGGTTTGTCATCAGCATAAAATATTGCGCACAGTGACCTGTCCCAAATCTAGTAGTTCCGTGCTCGCCGCTAGGTGCAGGTTCGGCGTAACGGTCTCTCGGAAGTAGAAATACGCGGCCTGAGTACAAGATGCACTCGGCTGGGCTTAAACTATTAAGCAACCGAGTATCGAAGTTGAACAAAGGCTCATATTCAGGGTGAGAAAATGCATTGAATCGCGAAGTAGACTCTCTTGAAAGTTCTTCTATAATTGTTTGCCAATTCTTTGAGATCCCCGCTAAATTTCATGGTAAATAATTGCAACAACAATAGATGTGTAGCCTAGAGGTGAAAGAGTTCGTGCGTTTGGTTAGAGGGTCGTTAATGTGTACGTTTTAAATGTCGTAGCTACGGCTGAAGAGGAAACCCTCGAGTTGGTTGTTCGCGCTTCAAAGTCTCGAGTGTAAAATCGTTATTTCTGTGACACAAAGGCAAGGCGGCGGCGACCAACGGGGTATCGTAATTTCGGTGGCTAAACCGTGCCGGTCGAACCCGCGAAGCTTTAGGTTTCGAGGGTAGACCATGCGAAGCACAATACTCGATATCACGCCCAGCCGTGGTGCTCCTGGTGCTTTTGAAAGCACCGCGAACCTCTCGAAGGGTGGTGCGCACCCGGACGTTTTAACGTTTGACACTTGAACCCACCAAGAAATTAAACCCCGGCATGTTGTTTCAATTAACGTGGCCCACGCTCGACAATTTTGTTCAAGCCTTATGCAAATTCAATTAACTCGTAATCGGTCATTGTCGTCGGGTGTACTTGACGCACCTCGTATGTTCCGTTCCCATATTCCATGTATGCAATCCATTGTAAAACAACTGGCCTCATTTTTCAACGCTCAAATCCGGTCTAGATTAAGCGATGAAATATTTCCTGAATCTTTTTTTAAAGAATTCGAATTCCTCAGACGAATTTCAGAAGGAGACAACAAAATCCACTTTTCCCTTCGCCGATATAAATTTCGATAGATTTTATCAAGCCACGTTAAAAGTAACTCACTCAGCCTTAGAACTTAGATTTATTCACATTTTGTTTTGACTGAATTCTACTGGTAATAGTAATAAAATTTTTTTATTTGTCTATTATATGAACACCATGTAAAATGAACAAATGAAGCCGATAATGGACTGAAACTTGAGTTGACGTTGAGCCTAATTTCATTCTTCACGAAACCCGAATGGCTGTACATTAGTGTAATTTTGTTGTTAAGTAGAATAGCAAATTGCGATCGAATCATTGAGATATACTGTCATAAAGTATGAGAATATCTCAAGTGGTTTTGGTAGTCGCGCGGTAATTCCGATGTGGGCTACTTTTACCACGTGATTATGCGTTGCTACAAAGTATGACCTCCGTAAAATGTCGGTATTTGCTTGTTCAATAAGAAGCAAAATCGTAGTTTCTCGATCATTTATTTATCAAATTTGACGAGATATTGCTCAAAATATCTGGCCTGTCTTTGCCGATTGGCTAACTGTTCCAAAAGTGCAATAAATCGAGTGCATCTGTGAATAATCCCACAATTTCTTTGATGATATCTAAATCTGTGAAAAAGAAAAAAAATTGAAAATTGAAAGAATCAAAATACTTAGCCAATTTCTGCCGAAAATGAATAAGTAATCACCAAAGTTTTATTCTGATCGGTTGTGTGGTATGAGAGAAACTACAAATCGTGTTTTCGAAGTGATCAGAGCTTCCGTAAAAGCCTCTCGATGACAGAATTGGTAAAATTTTGCGACTCGAGGTCGCCGGACATAAACATGAGCTTGCACTCAACCGAGAATAATAACGGTAAAGGAAAAATCGTTTGGCTGGTTATATATTATGGGCTTGAGTGTTACTGGCCAGTTTGGCGCACGCTAGTCACTGGGTCGAAGAGTGAAAAAGCACTCGGACCGGAAATCGAATTAGGCGCGACTCGGACGCGTGCTAATCCCGCCTCACGATACGGCGTCACATAAATCGGCCGTTCAACAATAATTACTTTCACGAATGCTGGCTGGCTGTGTAACTCAGGCAGTTTGGAATTCTCTATCTAATTTGCGTTTCCGTGGAATATAAGCACCCACCTCTATACGATACGAACGAGATAAGTATACGAGGAACGAAATTTCCGCCGATCATATCACTAACGGTTAGTCAAGAAATCGATCGTGGTTATCGATCGTAGCATTTGTTCATGTATTCAGCACGTGGTAGAAATTGAATAGATATATCTATGAATCTTTAATGACTTTTATGGCCTTAGTTATTTATTCAAAGTGGATATATATGTATACTACTACTCCTGCTGATGCTGATGTCGTGAAGTATAAATAAAACGTCCGTTATCCGGAATTGTATAAGCACGGTTGGGTGTCTGTTGCGGACAATGAACGGCAGTCAAACAGTGGCTAAAACCGGTGGAAATCATGTGCGGGGTCCAGGATACAATGAAACAAAATTAGTCATCCTTCGGTGACAGACTCGCCGCTCCGTTGGACCCTCGGCCTTGAATTCTGGCATCTGTTCGTTCCAGTTGTGGTCACAGCGTGGGATGAACGGTTAACGTACTTCGATTATGTCCGTGGATACTTTTCGAGATTCCGGATACCTTTTGGATAATTTTTTGAAAAAGTACTCGTCAACTCTCCTCCTCAACTTTACATTCCAAAAATAGGAAATTGTTCAATTGATGATATTTCCGGAAGTGGTCAACCGGTTTTAACGATTTTGGTCCCATAGTCGATAGGACTGGCTTCAACTTAGATTTGGTTAAATTAAGGAATCAATTGTTTTAGTCTTTTTGGGGTTCAAAGAAGAAAATTAACCTTCTGACAGTGATACGTTGTTTTTTTCTTTCGTAACTTTTCACTCATGGAACAGAATTTTCTCAAGTTTGAAAAATCCAAATGGGACATTCTAGGGTTGGCCCATCGAGGTCAGCCGAGTCACCTGCTGTTTTTTGTGATTTTTAATAACGTGAATGGGGTCCTGGACTAAGATATTTTTACTCCAGTTTATTTTGCCGCCGCATCAAGTCTTATACGTAACGTTGGTATCGCGTTCAGCTTCCCACGTATTTTCCTTCTCATTTTCCTTTTCCTCTTTATTTTTTTTTTCTTTTTTTTTTTTTCTCTCTTCCTTTCTTATTTACTACGCGCACTTTTACGCAACCCCCAGGATGCCAGCATACAAGACTAGCTTTTCTTTCCCTGCGATCTATGGCGTGGAAAATTGCTAGGCTGGCAACGGCATTCAAGATCGCATGTCCTTCCACTGAAATATTTAAATAACCCAAGCTTTCGGGAGCGTTTCTTTTCTCAAAGAAATCACCGGTTGGTAGATGACGATCCGATACACTCCGCGATGAAAAAAAAATAAAAGAAAAGAAAAAAAAATAAATAACAAACAAGTCCATAGAATCCTTTTTCGATGAAAGGTTTCATTCGACTGGAAGTGAGAAAGATTTTCGTCCCGTACTTTTAGTACGCGTAATAACATTCCAAACTTTGATTTTCGTCGACAGTACAATTTCACCTGTTCAGGGTTGTTTTATCCATGAATGGCGTCAATTATCATCATCATAGTCGGATAATTTCATGAATAGTTTAATCGCTATATCATTTATCGATGTTTTATTTTTTTTCTATGTCAAATAGTACTTTTCCAATTATTTGCATTCAGTAATACCACCCCAGCGCTGCAGCTTCCATTTCGACAATCATAGATGTCCATTTATAACTCTACCGAAATTGCGAACGCTCTGCACGTTGTGTATAAAATAAACTGGGTTGGATCGCGACCCATTTCATTTCATGTCCCGGTATAATTATCATAATATCAAATCCTGCGGTGCTCATAATATAAGTCCGCAGCTACGAAATTCATGCGGCAATAGTGAAATTCTGTGTGGATGTATACACATATATATATATATATATATACAGTTTACCGTTTATAACGTCATCGTTGTTATACCTACGTCGACGTCGTTGTTCCTACAGCTACGTGTATTTCCCTGCTCGTCTATATGCACATGTGTTAATATATAATAAACGTTTATGCACAACGGGGGCCATAAACACGGCAGTAAGAACCTAGCAAACACCATAGAACCCCAGACAAACCAACCCTGCTGTTTACGACCCTTTTCACAAAACGTGGATAACTCTTCCCGAAAATATGACAAGGAATCTCGAATTTGATCTGGAGTGCTTTCTCCTTTCTCCTTTCATCGTTATCCTTATTCTCGTTTTCCCGTATTTTTCATTCTCCTGTGAGATTCCTTGGCTAGAATTAGGCAGCAGCTGGTGCGACAGACTAAATTGTTTACTTCCGGTGAGGCGTCGACCACCGAGAAGGAATAAAGGGTGACCCTCGAATTAGTACAATTAACGTTATTATCATAGCGCAGTGCGGGCTCGAATTACGCGAAAATTAGCTGCCTTTGTAGGCACAGTTACACGCAGCTGAAGCGATTCCAAAGGCTGCTTCTGCCGGCTATTGAATAGCTAAATAAGTGGAACGGATATTTCGCGATATATGTTGTATCGGGAATATTCGTGGAAACGGTTCATAGGTAAGTGTCAAGTGATCTCATATCTTATATCAGTCTTCTGTTCTTCAACTCGTCATTTTGAAAGAAGGAAAGTTATAATCACCGCTAAGAATCCGGAGAATCGTCTTAATCCTTTCTGGTATCAATCGACGCAGTTCTTCCCAACTTAGAATCGATCAGATTTTGGAATTGGTCAGAGCATTAGTCTTTGAGTTATTCAGAGAATGATATTTTGGAAAACTAAGTATTTCATTGATGAGATTCAAAGAGCTGATCAATCGGTTTTGATGATACTTCTTTCAATCTGGTTTTCACTATTCAATCATGATCACTTCTGCAAATATTCTATGTCTCAAAATACTACTGCGTCATAAAATCGATGAAATAACCCGTGGGAGCTGCGAAAGCTAGGTGGATATCATCCTCTGTAATCTAGGTGTATGTAGGTATAAATCAGATGATACATTGTAGGTATGGTACATTGTAGTTCTTCCCGCATTACATCCTTCTTTTCAATGTATGTCTAGCGTAGCTTATCGTGTCTATATTTATATTAGATTATCCGTATATCCGCGACATAAGGTATAAGAAGTAAATCTCTTTGAGCTATTTCTGCGGCATAGCTTGCGACGTTCTCTGTTATGGTTTGAAGGTAAAAGCTCCAAACTCTGGTAGTGTCATCAGGATCATGGTAGAGTATGAGGACGGGTGTGTAGCGTTGGTTGAACAACTCGCGCGTTTGTTGGAAGGTTTCTTTTGTCGTGGAAACTTAAACCTCTAAACGTCTTTTAGTCGAGATTTTGTCGAAGGAAATCCTCGGCGAACGGTTGTACCTCGACAAAGTTGTTTCTTCAGGTATCACAGGCACCTATATATACGTGGGCAGATCCCTTACAGAGAGTTTCGCTTCGTTCTTCACTCTTTTCTGCTACCAAGCTTAAACGGATCACTTGAAAACTTTCGGCAAATCTTTCGAGATGACGCGTATAAAAGCGGACCTATTGTGTAAGCCTCGTACTTCGTCCGGCGACTTTGTTTTTTTTTTTTTTTTCTAAACACACACAAAAACTAACCGAAATAAAAAAAAAAAAATACAGTGGAACTGGCCTAAAGGCAACGAGTGGTTGTTGGCGCCTCCGGCTACCTCGAACCGCGGGGTTATTCAAATTCCCGATTTTCGCTTAGTCTGTGTGCTTTTATCAGAATCCCAGGCATCTCTGTCTGTTCAAGAAATTGTCTTTTAATATCGAAATACCAGTGCAGGACGCCAGGGGCGACGGCGTGGACTGCCTTTGGCACGAGGCATACATGCGAGACCCCATTCAGTCGCGAAACAAAGAGGTGGATTTGTGCTCGAGACCGGGAAAGTACGACTAGCCAAAGGCAATCAGAAAACGGTTTCTCATACAACGCGACCACGGAATTCTATTCGACGGAGCACAATATATTCCGATTACGAAATCTTATTTATTTATTTTATTTTTTTTCCCTTCTTTTTTCTATTTGTACTCAGATTTCTCGTTCCAACGCGACATTCCGGAGTTAAGTAACGGTTCCGTTTAACTAACCATATTCAAACTTAGATATGTAGTATATATGAACGTTTTTATTCTTCTTCTTTTTCTTTTTCTTAACTTACTTCCGCAAGACTGTTCAGTAATTTACCCTTCAACCTGACCTCCTTGATGCTTTACTCCGACCTCAGCTAAACCGAAGCCAGAAGTTGGTGAGATGACCTCAATTACTGTGCCTTCCGCCTAACTCTTGGCTCCATAAATTTTGATTATTCAAAACACCTTGAAATTACTTCTCTCGCCGTAGAGACCTCTGGATATAAATCGTCTGTAAATCCATTATGAGTACAAAACTGAACTTGTACGACAATGGTCGTACATTTATTCCATACCAGGAACAAGAAGGACTTTGGTCAATACTTCCGGTCCTCAAATATACATTTCCGTAATTATGAATTGACTTGATGCCTAATAATTTCCTACAGTTGGGAATTACCTCTGTACAATGTCTGATAACGATTGTCGTCGCAGTAAATCGACAGCCCTCACCATATCGACGGAATGAGATTCATCGAATTTTTGGCGATGGATAGGAGCCGGGGTAGACGGACGAAAGAAAAGGGAAAAGAGGCATTATCGTTAGGTAGTCCCCTTCTAGTCCCTGCCACGTCTCGGGGACGTCGGCCAAAAATCTCTCTCGGTTGTTGCTGCAGAGTGCTCTTGGGTATCGTTATCGCATTTCACCAGTTCGCTTAGTCACCGAGGGCCCCCAGTGTGTGGTTGTCATAGTGCCGCCGGGAATTGTCTAGTTCCAATTTTAAAAACCACGTAGGTATAATCGCTGATCACCATAAAGATTCGCAATTCAACGCCGTCTCTCGCGATCTTACAGTACTAGGAGAAAAAAGAGGTGGAATTGAAGTAAGCGCACATTCCACCACCCTCGAGGGTACAGCTAGAACATTTGATGATCTTCTGCACTGTTATGTGCTTCATATTATTTTGAAACTACGAGACGTGGGAATGTTAGGTAAAAATTTCATACCTTTCTTGAATATGGCACTGCGACTAATTCTCTGCATCCGTTTGACAGTTGAATAGTAGCCATCTTCCATAGAAAATTCTTGGAAGCACAATTCCAATTGTAATATGAAGGTGATACCTGTTACTTTGTGAAATTTGGTGCACCATATCTTGGATGATAATTAACCTTTGAAAATGAAAGACCCGAGAAATTCTTTCCTGGGTGTAGAGTCAACAGAAAGATCCTTTCCCTGTGAAAGAAGAATCGTGGCTTTCGTCTGATTAAGTCACAGCGCCAAAAGATGCTCTTCGTCTCAGGTGAACTAGGAAGCAGCAAAGTAGGATGAAAAATTGCGAGTAGTCGGACTCGCTTGTATCAGATTGAGGTAAAGGAGCCGAAATTCTCTTTCGTAAAAAATATCGCACCGTAGACGAAGAAAAGAGTAGGTTTCTAATCTCCGAGTGTTAGCAATACATCAACACACAAAAAGGGATACATTTGTCAGCCTTCCGTTTCCACTACCACTTCCACTTCCTCTTCCTCTTCCTGTTTCCTTTTCTTCGTCTTTTTCTCTCCTCTTCTTTCCTTTACTTCACTTCTCTCACGCGTTCGCTACCACTTACGAAGAGGCTTGCTGGCTTACCGAGTCTGTCTGTCTGTCTGTCTGTCTGTCTGTCTGCCCCGACCCGATTCAGGGCTGTGCGACACTCGTTATTGATCACCGAGTTAACATCCTAGCAATTGTCTCGTCTCCAGTTGCCCTTTGGAGGATGAAGGGGGGACCGGAAAGAGACCGAGGAAGAACTCTGTCAAGACTTTCTGCCTGCCCGATTGTTCCACCTCTGGGGGTGTAAAAAGGGACTTTTTCCGTCTCTTCAAGGACCCTCCGGCAACCCGGGGGGTTGAAACTACTTAATTAATTGATATCGATCCTTTGGTGGGACTAAAAAGTTCGTGTGCACCGATCGCGCAAACTCCTTAGCAGGAATTTCATTATTTTAAATCGCCGCTGGCTATTACACAGCTCAAACGAAGAAACTGCGAGCTATACACCCCGAAGACGTACTGTGTTCTCTTCAGAAACGAGTCCAATTTCGACCAGATGAAGACGATTACCTCCATAATCTGTTGATTAACGATTAGTAATTATTAAAATCCTTCGGTTTGGGGTGTTTTAAAATTGCACACGATTCGAAAAGTCGCTCTATGGGTCCGACAATCTCGTGAAAAGAAATATAAAAAGACACAGTGTTTCGAAGAACAACTTGAATCACGAAACGATTCCTAAACTTTGAGCGTCTTTTTTGCGGGGGGGGTTGAATAGTCTTCAGTTTGTTTTGTTCATTCATTTCTTTTGTTTTCTTTAATAGTTTCCAATAGTTTTATTTTCCTGATGGAGGCCTGGCTGGAAAAACCCTCCTGCTAACGCCGGTTCAACCGAGACACGCCCGTCTTCATAATAGTTTTCGTATTCATATCACGAAGAAGAGGAGCAGACGTAGCGAGGGAGTGAGGCGGTTAGAAGAGTCTTTCGCTTTTATGAGGCTCCGTAGTCGTCTTATTGAATGCTAAAATGAACATTGGGGGCGTCTGTTCCCACAAATGTGGCTATACGTATACAAAAATTGTATAGGGAAATATGAAATGGACTTGAGTATCTATGTCCTCGTACGAATCGTGGATCTATACACATATCAAGACGCTCTTTAGGGTGAGATCTCTCGCGTTTAGGTAGCTGTGACTCTACCTCCCCCCCTCAACAAAACGTAATAAATATAAGAAAGTTTACCCAGTTTAGTTGACTAGTCGTGCTCCCTAACCCCTGAAGGTGTTCTCGCTCTCTGAATACGAAACGATTTCAGGTTTCGAATAAAATTCTGAAAAATACTAACCTGAAGAAGAGGAAAGGAAAAGACAGACCCATACTATCAAACTACAAAGTGCGAGGAAACAGGGGCGCGGACTCCACCCTAAGTCTGAAACATCTTATTCGTGCTTGTCAAACTTTTACCCGTAACCCCATAGCCCTTTATAGTTTTTCATATCATCGTATCTATTTTCTATTTTTTTTTTTTCACTTCAGCCATCAGTTTTCACCCATAATCGCATTTCATACTTATACATATATGCATTACACGTAAATTACAATGGCCAATAATCATTTTCGATCTGTGCGAATCTACGGTGATCTTCAATCTTTATTATTGTCACTTGATGACAAATCGAAGCTTCTTGTTAACTCGAGATCCGAGAGACTCCAATTTGCATGAAGTCGGCGAGGAAAGGGATCGAAGAAAAAAAGATATCAAAAGCCAAACCAACATGCGTTATGTTATACTTTTCGATATTGATATTCGGCTTGAATCACACCTTATTGTATCATTGGTTCTAATTTATATCCTGGTTTGAATAGACTTCTGATCTCTTTACGTTTTTCTCATTTTTTTCTTCCTTCTTGCTTGTGTTGATACAGTGCGATATAAATTTGATCTTAGTAAAGATTATATATATATATGCTGTGTGGTGATAAAACCAGCGAGAAAAGAAATCGATCCTTGAGATTTTAAGGAGTAAGTATTGAATATGTGTGAGAGACTGCGCGTGGTTTACGCATCGTCGGGGGTGGTTTCGGGTAATTTTTACCAAGTTAAGATTTAAGATACGAACCGATAAGCAGGCGAAGTTTGAATCGCGTAGTGATCGATGAAGCTCGGGTGACCTTTGACGAGGCAGTTCCGTTCCCTGCTGTACCACCCCGACAATTACTGGCAGTTTCGAGTTCGAGGGAGAAAGAAGAAGAAGAAGAAGAAAAAAAAAGAAAAAAATAACGCAAAAAAAAAAAAAGAAACCAAAGAAAAAATAAAACCGAAAGTTGCGCCACCAAGAAATATCCGATACTCGCTCCGGCATGGCAGTTTGGATAAAGTATTACTCTCTCCGACGATCTAATAAGCCGCACCGTAAACTAAGCTATTACCTGGTAAATGTTTTCGCCTAACCTAGTCTTGGAAAAGTTTGCAGTAACGTGCAGCCGATACTTTGCCGTGCGTGAGCCATATAATAAACCCCAACAAAAACAGCCCCAGCCCCCCCAACCCTAGATCCGCTTTGTATCTGTGTCTGAAAACCTACCTGTAAAGAAGTTCTTTCACGCAATTTACTATACCAGGTTATTACATTGGGAATTTTAGTTCGCGAAATATCTAGACTTATGTTGATTGAGAAGGTAACTCACGTTTCAATTGAAAACAAACAAAAAAAACAATCAATTTTCAACTTTCTAGATGTCTGGTATATAAGCAGTAAAAAAAACTTTTCATTGAGAATCGAGATAAGAAATTGCGAATTTTTTTTTTTTTTTTTTTTTTCGGAAAGGCCTCAATCTTTCGGTGTAATTTGTTTATTTATATAAACTTAAGACGAATTTCTGTGAAAAAATATTGACGATTGGGGGATGGGGTGAGAGTAGTTAAAGTCGTTCTTCGTCGACTAGATGATAAATTTCAACAAAGTATCAAAGAAGAACATTGAAGTTATAATTGTCAAGGTGAACTTGTGAAGGCGCAGAGTGATGTTCTTTCCAAATTTTCTTTTAGTACAAGTATATACTTACTATTTCGCAAGTTATATACATTTGCGATTATTATTTTTGCAACGTATTTCGTCTCATATATATAAAATGGTTGGTCAGAATTTATTTGTCCCATTTTTGCCCGCAAAACATTTTTCTCAGAACATTGCTGCGCCTTGTGGACTCTTTTCACAAAAATGACCTCAATCATGATCGGCAGCTGATCGATTCTGAGTTCCATCACTCTCAAAATATCAGTAGTGAAATTCAGAAATATGCCAATGTTTGGATTTGATGTACCTGGTCTGATCGCATAAAACACTCCTAAATTGCGGTTTAGTTAGCTATCCCAAATTATTCGAATAGCGAAACACCAGAATCAGGTGTGATCTTGTTGGTCAGTTTGGGGCGATATTAAGTCGCGCTACTGGACCATATGTCAAGTATATATACTCCGAAATTGACATTCGCGTGGTATTTGCGAAGGGCGTCTGCCGTCTCTGTGTGTATGGGACGATGTTAACACTGAATTTCAGTTAATAACGTGTAAATCAATATTATCAGACGGTAGATACACATAGGTGAATATGTATACAAACCTTCATGCAATACGAGTTGAATAAACTCATCCTCAGCTCTATACCTGAAATTGTACAACACAACTCGTCGATGGTGTCCATGTCGTAGTCCATATGGATAGCTGTTGTACGATACATATGTACCCTGGGGTTTGACGATGACCATGTGCCTATAGACCGCGAATTGTTCTTCCATAGCCGATCTCTGGGATTGGACAGTGACGGCGAGTTGTTGTTGGATTTAACGCGCCGATGGTCTCCGTGGAAGGATCGCAAAACTGGGCACCCAGGAGCCCGAAGTTTAGGGGCGACAATAAAGTCGTTTCCACGACGAGGGAGTGACAAGGATCGTGGTGAGCCGTCGACGAGTGCAAATATATGTATACAGGGTGTTACAGACCTCGTGACGAATATTTTACAGGGTTAATCTTGATCAAAAATGGGATCGGAATTTCCTTAGCCGATTTTTTCGGAAATGCATAGATTTTCTGTTATAAATATTTTAATTTCAGACAATGATGCACGGCTTATGAACGGCCGTTTGTCGGTGTGATCAAACGCTCGGTTGAACCACGAAAAAAAGTGCACACAACCGAGCGGTAAGCACACCGACGCGCGGCCGTTCGAAAACCGCACGTCATTGACTGAAATCGAAATAATTATAACAGAAAACATATGCATTTAAAATAAAAACGGCTGAGGAAATTTTTATCCCATTTTTTATCAATATTTACCCAGTGAAATATTCGTCGCGAGGTCTTAAACACCCTGTATATTAGGGTGGTAGTTAATCTCTAACATATACTTGCCACCCATTGAATCGATAGATAATGACCCAAAAACACCGTGTAATTTTTTTCAGATTTTTAGCTTGATTGAAAAGGGTGCCGAAATCAATTTGAAGTTTCACTAAGTATAGGGAAGGCGATTGCCAAACTCTGCCGCCAGGAGCGCTAGCGAGCTGCCAAGCTTGTTCGTGTGTTCAGTGCAAGTAAAAGTGTTTTTTTCAATTTAATCATTTTAATAATTAAGTGGAAACATCATTTAGAATACGTGAAAAAGGACTTCGACTGGTCACACTCGCAGTTATCGAAATAGATTGCAGTCGTTTAGACGACGGTAAATAGAGTATAGAGATACACGCATTTAGTATTATGGAGGAGAGATTTCAAGAACTAATGTACCCGCCAAGTATGTAGCTCTGAGAATGATTTTTGTTAACTTCATGAAGGGTTGTGACACGTTATAAAACTTAGAATAGTCAGCCAAGCATATTTATTATTGCAATACGTGAAAGTTGGAGATTTCCGTGAGATGAGTTATTATTTTATTTTTTCCTAGAAACTATGGGCAGTTACAGGGAAACTATATGCTCGTGGGTGTTCCCGTCAGCCACGTAGAGCGTAATATTCAGCATGAGCGCAGGAAGAATATGAATCGACTGGCTCGTTGCAGAGTGACGGTGGTGGAAGAAGAAAAATAAGTATAAAAGGCGGGTTGGATGTAAGAAAAATACTTGAAATTCAAGGAATGAAACTCCCGTATGAAATATTCGATGTATTTCACCCTGGTGTCACGGGAATGAAATTTATATACGACTAAAGTGTTTCTTAAAGTCCTACAGCTTTTACCTAAGTACGAGTATATCTTGTGCGGGTGTACAAACCCCTATTGTATGAACGGTACATCCCCTGCCCTTCCGTTCATCCCGTACCCTTAAAATCTTAAGAACCTTAATACCCGTTCAGTCTGAACGAAAAACGTCTGGCAATTAAATGGATTAGTTTATATAAACACCGAGTGGAGTATAAAAACGTTTGACAAAACTGAAATCCGGATTTACGTCTCGGCGATGAACGTGTATAGTAGAGAAAAACAGCGAGACTCGTTGGTGCTCCCAGAGATTGCTCCGCGCGTATGGCTCCGCGTCCAAGAGCCTCGGGGGAGATTGGGGGTAGTTTTTTTATTTTTTTATTTTTTTCAGAGAACAACTCCCCCGGAAAAGACGAGAAAGATGCGAGAAAAAGAAAGAGAACTGAGGGGCGCGGAGACACTTAGCTGGAGGGCCTGAAATGACCCCGTTCCAACAAACGAAAAGGGGGTTGCGAGAGGGGACCAGCCCTGGAAGAACAGCCCAGAACTCTTAACGAAATGGTTGCAAAAATTTCCCGTCTGTAATTAGAAAGTAAATTCAATGATACAGCCCTGATTGCTTGGCTCTGCTCTACACCCAATACACCTCACATCTTACAAGCATCATTGATCAGGTAGGTTCAAGGGTTACTTTTTATCCCTGAACAGAGTTTCTTAATGACACTATTTACGTACATCAAGAATTTTTTTTTGCTCCTCGGTGATAGGTATATCGATTATTTTGATTCATCGAAAGTTTCATCTTTGATCTTATCCCGTTTTAATGCAGAAATAGTAGCCAATTAAAATTTTCACCAAGCTCTTGATATTATATGAAAAAATCTGTACGAATGAATAAAAGTAGAGAGGACAGAAGAGGGCGGAGGTAGCTAGAGATGCACGGTTGCCTGAGGCTTGGTTGTACAATATAGCAGAATCTCTGGGTAGGGTAGTAGCTAGCTGGTATATTGTGCCACATATCCACACAAAACTCTTGCTTCAATCAGTTTCACGCGCAAAACCCTGCGGGCGTTCTACAATAAGCTCTCTACGCAACCTAGTATTATAACAATTCAGAAATCTCGCCCCTGAAATTCCCCTTTCAGACTTCACCGCGTCCAAACTCATATGGTAATTGCAGATTTTTTTTATTTCATGATAAAAAACAAAAAAAAAATCAGAAAAATGAATAAAAAAAATTGGAAACTGGGAAAAAAAGAGTTGACTCATTCTCACCCCTATCTCTTCTTCATTTCCCCGATTTTCCGCACATCTGAACCCGGCGTAATATTAAAGTCGTATTCGTTTTTTGCTCTGGGGCAGTCAGTTGGTCAGCTCGGTCTGACAGATAGCTCCCTAGACGGGTAATCCACTCACCGGGGCCTCATCCATTTTAAACAACTCTGTCCTATTTGTCTCTGCCCCCTGCCTCGATCTGCACCCGAGTTCTTCCCAGGCTTTCCTTACTCCTGCGGGATCGCCTTCTTGTAATCCCAACCACCCTCGACAGCATACATATATACATATATACAATATATATATATATATGTATATATATGTGCACGTATCACGATCAGTTCAATTTTCCAGTCACCATTATTCACATTTCTATTGCTTTTCCATTCTTTATTATCGGGTTACAAACACCTTCAATGATAGTATGTTCTAAGGGCTGTTATGTGTCTGAATTCCTAATTAATCGACCAGTTATATAACGGTCTGTTGTTCATTAGTCTTTCGAATCAAAATCAATATGCTATTAATTGGATTTCAGAGTTAGATGCAGTCGAAGTAGAAACACCTGATGCAAATACTTGGATGAACAATCACTGTTCATATTCCAGATATTCAGATCTCTGATTGTTTACTTTATTTTTAATTTTTTAGACCCAATAATGGCTCACAACTCTTAACTTTGACTTGATTTTGCTCAAAAATGAACAATTTGGATATTGCACATTGTAACTCATCTCAAGGTTAACGGTTTTGTAATGGAAATGGTAATTGTTTTGATGAACACTTTGTTGCGAAATGTTAAATACATGGTAACTGTTATCGGATGAAGAAAATTTTTGATGGGTTGTAAATTTAACTACAAGAACGATATTTCAGCAGAAAGGGCTATAGCCGTTTTCTTTGAGTATTACGAGAATGAGAAGTAAGTAGATATAGAAGAGAAATTGGAATGGGTTGAAGTATCGCATTCGATTGATGTTCAAGAAAGATGAAGTATCAGGAATTGTCAAACGAAATGTCTGACGTTTCTCACAAGTCTTAAAGAGAGAGAGAGAGAGAGATAGATACATAGATATTTCGAGAGAGAGAAAGAGAAGGAGAAACAGCGCACAACACAAAGGCCCCGAGATGAATTACTCGTCATTGTCAAACCTGCATCTCACAACTATCTTTATCTTTATATCTCTCTCTCGCTCTCTCTTCTCTGAACTCTTGAAGACACGAGGAAACTGTGATTTCCTAATTTATGGTAATTCAGAAAATTCGCGCGCCTCGCAGAGAGAGGAGAAGCAAGAACATCACGGATACCATGCTTCTAAACTCATCTTGTTGTATACCAGCAATAAACCTCCCCATGGATTTGAAAACTTACTTTTTGACACAGCGTGCGGGAAGAGCGTTTTCCCATGCCTATAGACCGTGTGGGAAGTGATTGATCTCTGAAGTGAACCGTAATGAGCCGAAAATTTTCATTGTTTGCATTATCACGAGAGTAGACAATCAGTCACAGCCAACTTGGCACCATAGGCTCCAGGTTTTCCGTCTGTTTATTGCAAGCGTACACGTGCTTGGAAATACTTGGTTATTATGTTATGTTATGGCTTATTTCCGCAGCTCGTAATGTACTATTTTCTCACCCTAATCTATTGCCTAAAAATTAAAAGAGAGACATTTTTGTGATATGGAATAATGGTCTCGTTAGAAAATATCGCGATATGATTGGGATGCTGTCCGGCTATACGTACCATCTATTTTACGGTTGACGGACCCGCAGGATATTGCCACTTGTTTGTCACGCGAAGCATTATATCATCTTAAAGTATCACTCTTGTACGAAATCATATAACTTGAAGAGAGTCTCGTGATGGGATATGGGTGTGTGGATATAAAATGTTCGGATTTTGTGTGGTAGACATTTTTCTAAAATCAACACAGCAAGACTAGACTTGGTATTAATTTATCATTGTTTTCCTAGTGCCTAGAGGAGAATGATGCACGTCTCTTTATTCACCCCATTCTCCACCCTTCCAGCTCGGTTCTCGCTAACTAAGACATTCTCCGTCTGCTCAAACAAACGGGGAGACGAGTCGCGCCGTGCAATAATGAAATTTATTCAACCCCTTCCGAATCGCGGCCCAATCCGGCCCTACTACCCCCTCAGTTGGCCTAATTTCTGAGCCGTTACACGCTCCATTCAATTATACATTGGTTACTTCGGTATTCTTAGTTTGTCTCTGGATGATTAGTCCTCCTCCTTAAGGAGCGACGAACTGAACCACGATCAGGCCTTCCGTGGCCCGATTTCCTTCGACACGGACCTGGAATAATTTCGACCTAAATTATTCCTAATTGAGTCGCTTCAGTCTTTCACCGAGCTTCGAAATCCGGGAACAGTAAATTATCAATTAATTCTCCATCGTTATAGTATTTACACGCACAATGTCTACGTAGATAAACCGTGATATCAATTTTGCACTCAATGTATTCTCCGCGAAAAACTAAGACGAAATTGTCTGACTGAAAACTTTAAGAATCTAATAGTTTTCAAATGAGAGTGAATTTAAGTTGGCCAATCACGGCACGCCGTCAGCGAGGAGTAACGGTCACGCTATGCACCCTAATTGGTAGATTTCAACTCGCTCTCATTTGAAAGCTATCTCACCCTCGAACTTATCGCTTAGAGAACTTCGTTTTTATTTTTCGCAAGGCATGTACATTAGGGTACTTTTTTTTTGCAACGACTATTTTTTTTTTCAACTCCCCATTGAAAATCTTGTAGTAGACGTCGAAAAAGGAATCCTGTCCGATTTTTAGCTCTTAATTCCAATTCTAAGTACTCGCACTCTTCTTTTTAAGTTTTCCCATGCTAAAAGCATGGAAACATTACGACTCTTTCTTTCGCCGTGCACAACTCAGCCGCATTTTGATGGATTGTTCTCATCTAAGACTCATTTTACAGAGAATTTAGTGTTTTTCAAAAGTGCTTCAGGTAGTTTGGCTGTGGTTTCAACCGCTGCACCTGTGTGAGCCTTCAAAGTCGATTTTATGCATAATTCTTCTTTCTCACTGTTGGCGAATAAACAGTTGGACTTGGAGAAAAAAACTTTTTAACAATTTTGTAGGAAATTTATTTCTCTACAAAAAAAGTCCAATGAATAAAGTCTCTCAAACCAGTATTTCAGAAGATATAAGGACTTTGATTTTTTTTCGATATAAAATTCTAATAAAATATCAAGTTCAATATTTTCAAATCAATCAAACTATCATGGGCACTTTTGAAGAACATTAAATTCTCTGTCAAATGAGTCTTGAATGAGAACAATCCATTGAAATACGGCTGAGTTGTGCGCGGCTAAAGAAAATGTAGTAATGTTTACATGCATTTAGCATGGGAAAACTTAAAAAACAGAGTGCTAGTACGTAGAATTGCAATTAAGAGCTAAAAATTGGACAGGATTCCTTATTCGACGTCTACTTCAAGATTTTCAATGGGGAGTTGAATAAAAAAAAAAATAGTCGTTGTAAAAAAAGCACCCTCATGTACATAGGGTATATTTGGTGCGATAAATAGTGGTGACATAAATTGTTTCGTAACAAATTTTGTCTGTAGATATAGATTTAGATAGATGTGAACATCCACAAGCCTGCCAAGTTCATTTTTATCAGACTTTTGTTCTTTCCCTGTGGATGTTCATATCTTTATCTTAAAACTGGCGCGTCGCGTCTCTGAGCTCAGGGGCGTCGCCAAGTAACTCCTCTCTCGGGAGAGAGAGAGAGGAAGAGAGTGTGCAGGAGCGAGCCACCCTCGTCCCTAGAAATGGAGTTTTTAGTTTGTCCTCAGGGACCTCTGAGGTATTAACTTTGTTCCAGGAGATGGTAACTCCGTAAAAAAAAATTTCACACACGGATATAACATACGTGTGTGAGCGTATTTTCAGAAATATTATACTTTTGGCGGGTGAGTCAAACAGCGATATTATACATCGACGCTGAAGAAGATGGGTCATTAACTCGTTACAAGGAGAAGTTTTCTAAGGGAAGATTAATCTCTGGCTTTTCTTCACCACGGATTTTAATCTAGAGTACCTTTGAATATGCTGCTTGAGCACAGATTGGCCTCAGTCAATCAGCCAAGGCCGCCACAAGCATCATTTAGAAATAATAATACAGTGGATTAAACAGTGTAACAGAATTCGGAAGGGTCTGACCTTGAAGATCAAACCTACACGGGGTTTCAAATCAGTTCCGTGAATTTCTTTAGATGGCCTAGTTTTTGAGAAAAACAATGTTGAAGTTCAAAAAAAAAAAACTCGGTAAAGTGGACAACTGGTTTTTAAGAAATTCTTTCCCCGTGGATTGGGAACAAAAACAGTAAAATATGGTAGGAATTTCAAGAATATTTACCAGCAAAAGTCTCTACATGTATGAATTGATCTGATTTTCACCAAATTCATTGAGGAATCTTTCAATTTGCAGACATCCTCGAGGTTCTCCACATATTATTTAGGCAGAGCAAACATCAAACTCTTTAGAATAAATATTGAATCGCCATGAAATTAGACTTCAATTCATAATTCATTCGATTTTGGGAAACATATTGAACAGATAGAAGGAGAGAGAATTAATCATTCCGAATGATTTCAATACATTCATCGCCACATAGACGTTATTCCAGAAAATTACCTCTCCAACTTAATTAACCACTAGAATTTTGTGATCAAGGAAGATGGGGATGAACGAGAATAAACCCACCTCAAACGGACGCTATGTATCGTCTCGATTATTTTGGGTCATTTCCAGCCACCCTTATGCGTCCAGGTGGAGGTTTAGCCGTTGTCCATACGGCTAAGGCTTCAGTAGTATTGTTCAAACAAAACGTTCCAAAAGATTGGACCTGCCTTGGAGTCGGTCGTATTCTAGTATATATGGAGTTGACCACCGGTCGTTCGGACTAGCACAGCATGGAAAGTTCACCGGTATTCTAGCCGAAGCAAGCCAATTCAAGCCAACCTCCTCCTCCTCCTCCTCCTCTTCCTCCTACATTTCTCCTTCGTTCCTTGTCGACTAGCTGACACAATTCGGGTTCCCCCTTTGGCAATCTTGAGAGACAACAGGCTCCCCGCAAATGGCATGTGCCCAGCTCAACCCCAGCCTGATATAACACAAGCTGGTGGACCGAGACCCAAGATCCAGAGCTCTTGTTGACGGCATGATAGCTGCCCACTGGTCTAGTACAATAGTACAATTCATGTGCATGTGTACGTAGGTATACGAGTATCGAGTACCAACGGAATAATCTACCTCCCTTATCCGTAGCCCCTGTTCCAAGTAGAGGGATGGCAAGGCAGGCATATTACACCCATTAATCATGCCTCTGTATTGAGTGGCACTCAACAGCCAGTGGAATAGCGATGAAGAAAGAAAATTTGAGCTTCTGCCAATCCTCCTATGGTATAGTCAGTCTTAGTGAATGTCTCATTAATTACCTGTACCTATCCTCTGTTTTCGGGTCTAATCCGCTTATCTACAAAGCATATTCATATGTTGAATGTAAAAAGAAAGGAACCCCATCCCCGAGATGATACACACATATCCTTTAGACCATCATCAAGACTTACGCTCCCTTTCAGACGTGTGCTTAATACTCCCTAGGTGCATTAGTCGACGAAACCGTGGCCCTGGAACCGAAAGTGCATCCTAAGTAAAATATGGAAAAGGTTCTTTGATTCCTGGTCTCCTGGGCGAAAGGAAAGGTCAGTAATAGATTTAGGGCGCAAATGGATGATGGTATATTGTATCACGTGAATGAGTCAGAGAGAAAGGTCTTCCCCGTCGACTCCTATATCACAATAATGCTTTTTCAAAAGTTTCCCATCCCTCACTCTCAGCCTTTACGTTCAGCAAAATTGGCTTCGAATTGAATTTGCCTCGCTGCCCTCCGCCCTAGTTACCGGAGAGAACCTCGAGCCGGAAGGCACCCGCAGTATCGTTCGATTTTATTAATGACGCATCCTTTTTGAACGACTTAATCTACTCCGTCCATTTATATCTTCATAAATTTCGTCACCAATCGTCGTCATTAAATACTGCATGCTCTTTGGGACGAAAAATAAAACGTCGACCAATGAGAGCAATGAAGCAGTACAAGAACTAGTAGATAGTCTCTTCAGTCTGAAAGGAAATCCCATCTTCGAACTTATCGACGTTCTCACCAAACCGCTGGACTCTGGTGCGCCTGACCGTCGACCATGAGTCCTACTGTCAGGCAAAGGTCGCCAGGT
Organism: Tenthredo notha; assembly: GCA_914767705.2. NCBI lineage: Eukaryota > Metazoa > Arthropoda > Insecta > Hymenoptera > Tenthredinidae > Tenthredo > Tenthredo notha. The sequence goes on along the minus strand of OU611918.1, from coordinate 5,569,468 downwards.
TAGAAGGATAGCCAATGAAACAGAATTCCGAGTACAGTATAAACTGAATACCTCTTCAGTCAAAGTAAGCACGCCATTACGTCACTAAGCACGATACCTCTGATTTACAAATCTTCATGGTTCAAGTGTCACCTGTCAAAATATGAGTTAAGCTAACGCCGTTGTAAAGCAGAAGAGTTTTTCGGAAAATTTCAAGCCGTTGACCCAGCCTCAAGGAATGTTGCTGAAATATTTATCGTCCATGAGACTATAACGATAAAACAATGTCGGGGGATTCCTTCTTTAGTCGAAATACGTCGGAGAACATGAGATGAGAAGAAGAGAATTGCTGAATATTCACCTAGAGTTTTCTTTGATGGAATATCGAAGTGTTTTAACGAGGTGATCAGAACCCGTGTAGTTTTTTTTACCCCGTTAAATAAATTTGATATCAAGATATTCGCGAAGTGTATCGAGCCTGTAATCAAGTGGCTAGAAAATAACTGGGGCTTACGGAAACGAGAAAGAGGTAACCAGCCGAAAGTAATTACATGCATCGAGGATCGGTTACTACGTTTAATTTTTCATCGGAATGAAAAGTCCCGTTTAATTCTAGTAGCCGCAGACGTAGGGATCAATCGCTGGAATATTCGATGACCGGCTAGCCGGAAACGGGGTAGGGGATGAAGCCGGCAATGGCTGTTAGGCCACAATAGCAATTACAAACTCGAGACAGCGCTTCGGTTCGGTTGAATAATTATACGTAGCAGAATCGTCAAAAGGCGCCGGTACCAATACATTCACTAATCTGCAGTAGGATGAGCTGGTAGTAAAAGCAGGACGCCAGCTTCGTAGAAGCATCAAATACCCCCCCCACCTACCCTTTTGACGCCACCAGAATTTAGCGACCTTAGTAATTGGTCTGCACGACTGACGAAGTCAGGAGACCCGTTTCAATGAGATTACGATCGGCAGAGCTTTAAGCGAGCAGTAAACACGTGTTGATGTCGCAAGTCAGACGCGTGACACCCTGACGATTAATCACGGAATTCAATATTCCCTGACAAAGTCTCTGTTCTAAATGTCTCTAATCTCTAAGATCTTGGGTCTGTCCGTCATCCGAAGGGAGAAATTGAGACCGATCAATCAAATTTCCAGCTATAATTTCGGATCGTTTTGGGTACACCTGATCCAACCCAGACTGGGTACCCATAAGTCCAGATTAATTCTTTCATACAGGAAAAATCCCTTGTGGCGATACAGTGCGAGTTTACAAGGCAGAATGGACGAGTTTCAGTATCATGATCCTAGACTCACTGAACCTGAATGGCATAAAGATTGATTTTGACGCATCGACGATTTGAATCGTCTCATTATTTCGACTTTCGTCGCCGACTTAGACACTTGGAAAGACATTACTAGTCTTGGAGCGTCAGAATCGATGCAAATCTGTTTTATTAATGTGTAACTAGTTCTATACCGATTTGTTGATCTACAGTGTATTGATGATTATTTTATAGCAAATGTTGATACTTTTCATTTCTCATGGACTCAAGTCTTTTGTTCAAGGAAAAGAGCAGACGAGATATAGCACTTAGAAATTTCTCTCCTTCTGCGATAATGTTTTACGGTAAAACCTCTCGGTTGCTTACATAACCTTAGAGCAGGTTGTCCCTGCGGAAGACGGCGGAGTGAACTCTAGTGCAAGCGGAAAGGAGGTCCAATTTGTCGACTCCTTCCTTGCCCAGCTCGCCTACAACCATTATGACTGCTTCCAGACACCACCTGTGTACCAAGCCAGTGCTCACACCACACCCATAGTATAGTTTGATTATTCTTCATCCGTTTCCACGAGCCTGACTGTGTCTCGGTCCATTAACGAGGGCTGGTAATTAATTCTACAAATAACGAGGGAATTATTTACACTTTTGGAATTCATACTGATGATAATACTGGGTTGACTAGTGCAGTGTTTTTTTTTTTTATTCCGCCGAATAGTTGCGAAATAGTGCCGAATCGATTAGTCTATTAGTACGATTTTACATATTAATAGTATTCCGCGTTTCACTGATGGATCTGAGTGCACTCATCATCATTAGGTATTCCTGTCAATTCCTCACTAGTGACACTCTTTTCACTATTGGTTTTAATGGTCCGTATGGTCGGAGATCATTTGAATGTGATAGTCATCAATCCCAGTTCAAATGTTCGCCGGTACCTACACACACCAATCGTGCAAATTCATAGTGCAAATTCATAGCTCGCACTGTCGAAGATTATTGATCTCGAACAGCTGCACTATTGAATCAAATAGTATCCACCGGACTCCAACAGTTACTATTGGCATGTGAATAGTCCATTTCGGCGCGGGAGTTGAATTACAGAAATCTATTCCAGCATGAGTGTTATCATATGTTCCAATTCGCGAAGATCCGAAAGATATGAAAGGAGGATTTGAAAGAATCTGCCCCTAAAATAATCCCTCGGTTGTTCAACGGCAGAGGGTGAAACACAGCGAGCTCTTTTCTGAAAATGCGATTGTTCCTTGTCCTCGAGAGGAGGACGATAGCTATATCTAATAAGTCGATCCAAGGTGCGGTCGTAAAGTAGTCGGATGGTGCGGTGCGTCGGGGTGGTCGAGTGGAGACAGAGTGGACGAGTCGGACAGCGAACGAGGCAGTGGACCGCTCTTCAGTGCCAAGGTAGGGTCTCGTAGTTTGTTGGCTCACCCCCTCGGGACTTGTGCTCTTATCGGAGAACCGGCCGGCCCTCGATTTCCGCAATACCCTCAAAAAAAAAAAAAAAAAAAAAAACCCGAGCACCTACCCCCCACTTTTACCCACCTTGACAATTTCGAAAGTAACAAATTCCACCCCACCCCGCATCTTTATGGGAATACGGTAAACGGAGGTAAGAAAAATTGGACCGTTTTCAAAACGGCTGTAATTTCTTGGCCTGAAAAGATACATGTTACCTAATTTCATCAGTAACTAAATATTCCGATTCCAAGAGTTGAATGATGCAAAGATCGAGCTTTCGAGAATTTATCGTACATTGTACTACAAAAATAGCGAAAGACTTTCCTACTTTTTTGCATTTCACAATTTACAATGTCATTCAGACTTCACTGGCAGCCATATCAATATTTCTTGCTTTCAATTCTAGTTAATATTCAAATGTGTTGGAAACGCTAGTATCCGATAGAAGCACACATATCGAGTCTTTCGTTGCCGGCAATGTTCTCGCCCTATGGAAAAATCCATCTCCGGTATAAATTCAAAGTCACTAGAGCAAAACATTTCCTCTAGAAGATACTCCCGGATCGCAGCATGGGTCAACGGATGTACGGAAACTGCTGGGACGACGTCGCGTCGGCCGACGTCTCCCAGGCTTACATCCGGCGTTATCCCAAGGGTGGAAAAATGATTCGCCGCTTTTTTCACCCTTTCTTACTCGTCATTTTTCTTCAATTTTTTCTCCATATTGTTCGGAGGTTTTTTCTTTTTTTTTTTATCCCCTCGGAAAGTTTCGAGAATGCCATGTCTTAGATAATTGAGGATCACGAAATCGGAAGTCACGAGATCATATTTTCGAAATATGAAATTCATCAACCGATCAATTCTTCGAACTCTGCATTTTATCTGCATGGTAATATTTCAAGCGATTTTCTCGTCGCTATTTTCTAAATGATTTTTTGCACCATATCTCGTACAATTTTACAAACAGATAGGTTCTGGATAGGAGCGGACGTGGAAAATCGCGGATCTTGTTGTTTCTAATCTGGAATTCTATTTGGGCTGAAATCGCGGTAACCGCTGACCGCGTTTAGCCTCGACCCGGAAGGTTTACAGTGGCAAAACAGCATAACCGGACAATCACCGCATCGCCGATAACTCGTGTAACAAACTCGCGATAAGAGATGAAATCTGGATAGCAACCGGTACTGGCACTGGCACTGGCACTACTCTGCTAAATCCCCGTATTTCGTACGTGCGTTTCGAGCTGCGCTATCACGGTCATCCACCGTTGAATATAACCATAAACTCGCCGAGTGCGCGTTCAGGTTCTCCGCTACGGAATATCCTCGTCGTTTAAACTTTTTTTTCCATGTGTTTTTTTTTTTTCTTCTTCTTTGTTCGTCTTTTCCTCCAGTTTTTCCTCTATCTTTACTTTTCTTCTAGCAACTCGAACCCGGTGATCAAAACATTGAACAGACGTGGCGGAAAAAAAATGGATAAAAAAAAGAGTTTCGACTCGAAAGAAAGGCTTTTATATTTTTCTATGTACTCTAGGGTGTATAAAAAGTGATGGATTTTCGATTTCTCTCTACTCCTCGCACCACTCTGAACGTCAGTTTTCAACATGGAGCCAATCATCCGAAACAACTTTGATGGATAGAAATAAAGTCGGAAAAATTCGAAGCTCGTTAAGATAGAAATCAACCAGAGATTCTGCACAGTGTATATAATGAGTGAACAAAGACAGTCCGTTACCGTTTCGAGTAAAAGCGAGTGTGACAGACAAAGTAATACGTCAAGATGAAAATCGTCGGGCTTATATCGAACGGTTCGTAAATATCTCGGACCGATAAATATTACTTTAACGTGCACGATTTTACGCTTTGTTTCGGGTTGGGAGCACGTACAACCACGAGGGGAGCTTGGCGGTCAGTTTGTAAGCTCCGGAAAATGTATATCTATACATAGGTAGGTACCTGGGATCGTCCATAATCGACTACAGCTTCGTCGTAAAGCTTCACCGAGCATAAGCATACCGTTATAGTCAAGATTTCCGGTCTATGTACCTACCAAATTTAGTCCAGAGCTTAATCTCCGTGAACAGCAGAAGCTTTCCAACTAATCATTTCGGCAAAATCAGGTAGAAATCGGATTTCGAACAAAAGAATCAAGAATTCAATACGATCTATGCAGCAAGTGAGAATTATTTTAGATTCAATTGCACTGGATGTTAATATGAATGATGTGACGATGATTAGTCATCGTAAGGTTCTACTTCTTAGACACAATCGTTTATATAGCTTTAATGATATACTGTCAAACCTGACTACTCACAGTAAAGTCAAACGACAAGTTCGCTAGAAGACTGTCAATAAAATCTTGGCAACTTTTCCGAAGATACGAATGGGACTGAAGGCAGACTTTCCTCAGTCGTCACAATACAAGTCATAATACACGAAGCAAGACGGACAGGAAATATTATTTTTGATTTTCTGTAGTTGGAAGATGACGAAGGATATGAAGAAATGAACGGCGCGAGGTGCCAATAATTATAATTGTAGTCGTCATTTATTCGAAAGGCGTATTATACAATTTTCATTGTGCTGTTTATGGAAGACTCACGTGTCATAAGGATTGGAGTGGAAAAATATGAAATCCATCCAATGGTCCACCTGCGTCCTTGCGACAAGTGATTTTCTTTTCGTCTGAAAACTGAATTTTGAAAGATACTTTCTGGACAAACCGGTCTTTCAAAAGCAGCCTATTAAACGGTCTATTTATATATCCCCTTGATACCAATAGGGGATCCAAATTGGGGTGAAACTCCGATCCAAGGTATAATGCAACGGTAGATGAGTTATTTGGAAGTAGGATGGTAGAAATAGGGAACCCCATACACAGGAATGGTTCGGCAGATGCGGTGAACCTGACTACACGACTACTGGGTAACCAGAATTACGCATGCATTAAGCCGAAAAGGACGCGGTTGTGGGTTCACGCCTATATTGTAGAGGAGGTTGATCAGTCGGGGAAGTGATGGACATCGGTGACAACGGGAGCTTTTAGTGTGAACAAGATGAAAGGTACAGTACAGTACAGTAATGTTCATCGATAGTGTCCCAGTGGCTCACTATTTTTCCCAGCCTTTTTTTGAATCAAATTTCCCTTCTACAAATATTTTATTCGCCCATTTTTAACGCAGCGTACGGGAAGGGCGTTTTCGATACTAGTGCGAAAGTATCGATTCTCTTACGAGTGTAAAGTTTTTGACAATCACACGAGTCGAGAATCAACTTTCGCACGTGTATCAAACTTTATTTTTTTAACACAGCGCGTGTTGAGTTGAATTTTATGCACGCCGTGTGGAAAATTACTATTTCCCATGCCTGTGGGGCGTGCGGAAAGTGATTTATCCCTGAGACACAAATTTTCATACAGTTGGAAGTTCACCAACTTCCCGCCATCGTTATATAATATACTAATTCGACTCCAGCGGATACTATTGGACTCAATAGCATACCTGTCGGAGATCAATATTCTTAGTTAGTGGGAATTATGATGGTCAATTTGCACTATTAACAAGTGTAGGTACTGGCACTGACCACCTGAACTGGAAGTAGTAACTATGGCAGTAAAATTATCTCTACTGATAGAGACCATTGAAGTCAATAGTGGAGACAGTGTGACCAGTGATAAACTGACAAGGATCCCTGTTGATGATCACTGCACCCAGTTCCATCAGTGAAACACTGAGTACTATCAGTATATGAAATCGTACTAATACACTAATCGACTTGGCACTATTTTGCTAATATTTGTAAAGAATACAAAGGATCATTTGCCATTTATTTTTCTCGAATAACAGATCACTGAAATAAAGTGTGCAAATGCCAATTCGAAATAACACAATGCCAGTGCTCGTATAGTATGAATTCTAATGGGGCCATTAGTTGCTTTTGATGTGGTTACACACTGAAAAAAAAAAAAACTATAAGTCCTACAGCGATAAATTTCGGTACTATAGCAAAACTCGTATAAGCTATACACTAAAACGACGTTTTAGTCCTATCAAAATATTTTTCGGTACCACACCGATACTCGTATAAGCTATACGTTTAAACTTATACTTATATTACTGGTAACATGCCGATACGTATTTGTATATATCAGAGAAACAAGCGCGTTAAAATAGAGTATGCGTACTTTTTTTTCAGTGCACATAGAAATTTATTAAACAAAACATTAATGAACTAAAATTTTGTTGACAAAAGAAGTTCAATGAGTTTGAACCAGAGTTTCTTACACTATTCGCCTTGGTCTCTGCCACCCCAACAGACCACCGTGCTTCTCACCCCTGCACCCACCTCGACAATCTTTTACCTATCTACCCTCGCAGATCAGAGTTAAGGGCAAAGTTCGTTCGTGATGAAGTGGTGTTAGGGAATTTTCGCTCAGCGCGTGCCTAGCTCCTTCCTATCGGTGTGATTCGCGGACCCGTAAACTTTGGCCGAGAGGATAAAGAGAGAGACGGATAAATCGAGAGTGAGAGAGTGGAGGAATTTCATGAAGGACTTTAATTTCAGTCGAAAGATTGATCCACCAAAATCGTTATAGATAATTGCATACGGATGTCTATAGCTAAGCTGATCAAATTATGATTTAATAATCGCTTGGGTAATTGACCGGGAAACTAGAAGGACAATTCTATTGAATCCCGATTTAATTACAATCGTTCAAGCAACCCGTAACATTCCTAGCCCTCACGAGAGGGAGCGATCAAACCAGGCATTGGTTATCGAATATCGATATAATTGCAGCTTACGAATTTCCATTGGAAAATCATTTTTTTTTTTTTTTTTTGTTTCGTGATTCTTTTGCACCGTTCTTTGATTCTCTTCCTTAAAAATTAAATGCGTTGCTGAGCCATGCTGCGTTCTCAATCTACACATACACTGGATCTTGTGCCCAGTGTCATCGTACTTGTATACTGGATGTCACTGCGTGATGATGACATGGTCGTTTGGCCCAGATTTTGACTACGATTATAATTCCACTATTACTCTTCCGTTCGCTCATAGAGATTAAAAATTCTCAACCTCAATCGAAGCGGAAAAAAAATTCTCTAAAATATATGGAGAGACGTGCCTTGGGTTTGATTGAATACGGTATAGCGTAAATCGTGATATAGAACTCCGGGATCGCACCTTCTCTCCTTACCAATTCATTACTGTGTATTAACGCTGGGAACATCAGCTTCATTTGAAACAGAAATAAGCATTAATTCTAGATGACAGATCGGAGATTAGGACGAAGGGTATCGATTTTATTCCTGGGTAAACTAACAGCGTTTCAGAATTAATATCCACCGTTTTTTTTTTTTTGTTTCGACGATTCAGGAATGGTGGAAAAATTTGGTTTTCACAACTGACCATTTTACCGATACATAATCCCAATAAAAACCAGTTCGTATGAAAAAAACTTATAAAAAGGTTATATACTCTACGTTTATTCAGAGGGAAAATGTTCCTCAGTTAAACGCATAAGCAAGGTAAGAATTTTAAGATTAGAAAAACTTCGCATTATCGTTGTGGCCGGGATTCGATCCTAGGACGCTCGCATTCGCTTGTACAGTACTACCTCTCTATAAGCGACTGTTAGGGCGGTTAGGGGAATAGGATTCCAAGAAATTCGTCACCGGAGCGTTCCCCCACTACTGAAAAATCGCACATGTTTCAGTGCGTCAGTGAGCATCACCACTGAGAGTACCTTATACGTACACAGGTAGAGTGAGGGAAGCTATAAAGCTCGCTCAAGCAGAATGAAGGGGAAATTCGCTTGTAGCGAGGGAGCTTATATCGAGGTAGTACTGTATTAGTATTCGCACGCTCTGTCGACTACGCTAAACCACCTATTGACAAAGTTAGTCACTTTCTTGTAATTGTTTTGGGATTTTGCATCTGTCTTAATGATATCAGTGCTTTAATGCAGCTGAGATATATTAACTAAACATCAGAGTTGCAAGTATGTTTTCAACTTAATTTCTTGCCTAGAGTTACACACGTTCTCACTCGATTCAATTATATTGCACGTTCGTTATTATAGCGGAAGAACGTATAAATGATATGCAGATATGACACTTAAGGGACAGCCTTTCGAGCGTATAATCATCGAAAGGAATTGAACGTTATTATAGTGTAAGTCAAAATACAGGAGATATACGTTGATTTTTTGGTTTTCGAAGACGTTTTGAAGAACGTATATAATACGTATGTGCTATGTGTAGCAGTATACGTGCTTTGGACCGTTTCGTATGAGCAGTTGAATACACGTATCCTTATTTACAATGTATTTTAATTACCGAATACCCGAATTATAAATGTATATGAAAAAGGTATAGGAAGTCATTTATTCGTTTAAAAAACGTAATTATTGAACGAATATTATCGGATTACTGATAAACTTGTGATATACGTTTCATAAATGTATGATGATATATGGATACCAAAAATCAACGAAAAATACGTGTATAATACGGGTAATATACGAGCTGGTGTTTATTGGGATTCGGAGTTCATTAATTTCAGAATTTGTGAATTTTTTTATAAAGTCTTTTTCTCCGTGGCGATCGTGGCTATCCTTTAGGATGAATTTATAATATTTTCTGAGGGAGCCAATTTTTATCAATTTGTTTATTTTTTTTCCTCCATTAACTTATTTTCGCCCCTGTGCTGCGATTTCTCCTTCCGCTGCAGACTATGAATTAACGCAAACTCCATCACCGCGCCTTTGAAGGCGAAAGCTCGGCGCTTCGAAAACGATTTTCAAATATCCAGCTGGGAGTTGAAAATCCGCACCGGATAGCGGCGCTTTTACACGTGCGGAAGCGATTTAAACGCCAACTCCTACAGTCCAAATGAGAAAAGTTTCAGCGTGCAATAAACGACGCCGATTGTACAAAATCCGGCTCCTTCGCCTGGATGGAACCCGGTCAACCCTGACCTCACTCAAGCTATACGATGATCATCCCTCTTGCCATATAAATTATCCCCTCGGATAAAACCCTTGTAAAACTTACTGTCCGCCTTCTGAGGTGCTTTTCGGTTAAAATCATTGCGATTTATTCACGTCGGGTTCACGCGATATCAAATTAAGATCAGCAAACGTGTGAAACTGAAAAGCAGAAAATCACAGACCACGTATGTATATATATATACGTTCGATATTTTCATGTCTGAAAAGAAAGAAAAAACTTCCAACATTTAACATTCAACCTCTAGACCGAACGAGGGCGAAGGTGCGTGACAATACTATGCCTGGGGTAGCTGTCCGTCTGTCTTTTGGGCTGTCACTTCGTTTTATTTTACTCGACATCGAGCTGACGTGAAGTGAAAAGCTGCCAGATTAAAAATGGGTAGATATAAAACCCCTCGCATCCCTCGGGTGTGCCCAAGCTCGAAGAAAAGCGAGTATGAAAACATCGAGACTGGCTCTGTACCCTTCAATCCCTGTTCTGGAGTAATTACTGTTGCATTACTTTCTGAGCTCGTCGTCAGGACTTCTACATGCACAGAGTAGGCATAGTCGTACGAATGTTATTCAGGTGAAAGTACAGGTGGCAACGAATTTCTGAAAATGATGATGGGCTGAATATGAACTTAAGGGGGCAGGTCAGTCTAGATCGATGAAGAAAATGGCAGTGAATTTGCCCATTCAATTTACATAGGAACTCTGGCTCAAAGCATTATTTTTTTTTTTCTCTGCCTTGATAGTGCTTCGAAAAATCTGAAATTTGGCATACGTCTACCCCATAAACATAGATATCCCACAAAAAATTGGGCGATTTTTAGCGACAAAAGTTTCGAAGTGGTAAATCACCATTCTTACATTCTGGAACTTAAACATGAAAGTAGATATGGATACGAACGTGACAATTATCGATTAGGTCACATTTTGGCAAATGTTCTACATCACGATGGCACACAATGATGGCCCAAGGTGTCTGCTTGAAGATAAATCTAAACGAATACAGGGTGAACCACATCGCGGTACTTTCCTTATACCAATGGATTCCTCGTAAAAATCTGAGACAAAAATTATCAATGCTAAAATGTATAATGGGAAACCATTTTCAGGTAGGAACTGTTTAAAGTTAGCTGATACGAGAACAGATACGAGACTGGCTCAGGGCCGCTACCGTCATTTTGTTAGCTGGCGAGATCGCGGTGTCCGGTAAACCATCGTGAGAATCACCAGGCCGGCAGGTGGCGGCCCTGAGACAGTCTCGTATCTCTACTCTCGTATTGGCTTACTTTAAACGGTTCCTATTTGAAAACGGCTTCCCATTCGACATTCTAGCATTGATAATTTTCGTCTGAAATTTTCACGAGGAATCGACTGGTATAAGGAAAGTACCGCATTCTGAATCACCCTGTATAGAGATGAAAAATGAAGATAAAGTGAAAAATAAATAAAAAGACCATCCACTGTTCCCTATTCAATATATATTCATGATCGAGTAAATCGAGAGTACAAGAGTAGAATGATCCTGGTACGGTAACGAGAGGGGAATAGTTATACTAGCCAGGAAAGCACCAGGGTTATTCTAGTCTTGAGGGCCCTGGAAGTGCAGGACGCGCGCAGAGCTCATCGTCGACGGACGGCAGGCAATCAAATCCTTAAGTAAGATGGGAAGGAACGTTGGGCTTTTAAAAGCTCTGGGCTGTAAAATTTCCATAAAAATAATTGGCACTGTCCTTCCGCCCTATCTCATACTCTTTCTGGCTCTCTATTATATATCCACTTGCACAAGGGATGCTTACACTACGCCCTTCTTTACTGGCTAAGATAACTCCTCGACTGAAAGTCAAACTGAACTTTCAACTCGCTGACAGATCTCGAACCATTTGCATAAATAGGTATCCCGTTGGTCTGACCCAATCTCTATGCTAATCAACTTGTTCACATCTGATAAGTACCCACTCGCCGAATTATTTGAAAAGTCAAATCTATCCGGCAGCTATACCTCCTCCTACTCCCATACCCGGGTTACTCAGGTTTCCGGGCTCACCGGAATCCTCGAAAATTACTTTTTAATTCCGTTCCAACCAGGATTCAGGACATATCCCAGATCCCCGGAAGCTTTAAACGCCGCTAAACAACCATATCGCTTTGGTTAGAATCCGAACCGTGGCCACCATTCTCTGTCGAACAAAACGGCCAATGAAATGGCTGAAAAGTGATTGGCTATTTCGCGGTGACCCTTATTTTTATCGCTATTTTTACAACTTCACATTCCCGAATGTTGAATCTAAAATACCCACCGTCATGCATATAGGTCGATTTTATGTGTGCACAGATGGCTGTACAAGGAAAATTACGGAGAAGAAAAAGGATCATCAATATGAGGGAAATCATTATTCTATCGTTGTGAGAACTGTCGCCTCAGAAGTTTAAAACAAATTTTAGCAAACTAATCATTTTTCGTGTGGTATTATCGCCGAATTATTATCGTTGCTATCACGTGTCCGTCGTGGTGGAAAATTGGACGGTTCATCCCTTAGGGATTTTCCTGAATTTCTTTGCACAAGCATTTCAGTAGATCAGGTAGCGTGACCGAGGCATTAGGCGATGTCAATAATAAAAAAAAGCCAACAAGTCTGATGAAGACTATAGGAATAATTGGGACTGAAGGAAGTAGAGGGAAGTCACGTAGCAGGTCACGATCCATGAAGATTATACTACAGAGGTATTTCACGATCTGGGATGAAGTTAAATTCGAAACTTTATGCTCGGCGTAAAGTTGGTAAAACGCGGACTTTCATTCGTAAGGGATAGGCGAAGTGAAGTGGCGGCTAAACTTGAGGGGGGGCAACGTCGCGTCGCGACGCGCCACAAAATTTGGTATCCACTTCGAGGGATGGATCGATTTCCTTGAAGCTTTAAACCCTCACCCTTAGATGAAGTATAACGCGTTTCCATCCTTCGCCCTTATATAGGGCGAAAGTTAACCATAGATGAAAATACCGCTTCTGGATTCGCTCCAACTTCCATAGGCTGTGGCTTGACCAGGATGAGGTCTTGGCATGCCGTAATGAATTATTTAATTTTCTGAGACTCACTGCCGGCAGAAAATACCCGAAGCATGAAAAGAAAAAAAAGTAAAAAGTTGACCCCATCCCGTTATGTGAAAAGGAACGGTCAGAAATTTAGGACCCTGTCCTAGAACGCTACGTGCCATAAGCTACCCCACCCTACAATCGTACACCGATTTTTCACTCCCTCAAAATGACATTAGATCGGAGATATAACGGAGGTGTAAAATTTTGTCAAGAAAATAAACGTTACGTCGTCATGAATGAACATCTGTTGAGGAATTGGATGCATTGAGAACACATTCAAAAGATATGCATTAGCCTTCACTGAGATCTTCGAAAGAAAGGACATATAATATTGGAACTGCGAGATGCTAATATCGCACAATTTTTGGTCTCGATACATAGCCAAATATTTTTTTGAAAACGTTGCTGCGCCCTGTGGGCTCTTTTTGGAAAAATCACTTCAATTGCGATGACAAGCAGCTGATCGATTCTAAGCTCAGTTACTGTACGATCTTCCAAAATTTGACTAGCATTGGACGTCGAATGTTGTATCTCCAGAAATATCTCCAGTTGATTTGAATTCAACACAAGGTCGCGTCGGTATCATGAAGGAGTACGTCTGAAATAAGAATGGCGTCGGAATATCCATAGCTGAATAAATGATTCGTTTTTGTTTCTTCAATTGTCTCGAAACATGATATTCCCTTGTTATACTTTATGTCCGAATGTCCATGGCCATAAAATGGACATTTGATTGATCTGTTTGTAAATAACCCGTTAATATTGGATTTCACACATTGCGTTTGCGTTTTTGTGTCGTACACAATATATCCGCTATTTTATTTTTATTTTTTTATCACATTTCACTAGGCTTTGAATCCTCAATGAATTCCTTAACAAGTCCTGTGTGGAGTCCCGCAAACTACGGGAGCAAGGTGCCATGGCAAATCAGCGTGGACACAATGGACCGTAGCTAATGCCCGGCACGTGCGGGCAAAGTGTTGTCCCGGGTACCTGAACGGGTCCAACGGGATTATTTCGCCTGTAATTGATTATCGGCAATTTATATAATCCCAATAAGGTAATTAATTAAAATACGGCTTATCTTACCCGGTCCTTGATCACATTTATTCCCTGATCGTGTTAATGCAAAGCTTTCAATTCGCTCGTACGACTTACAGCTACAGCTGAATCTAACCCTATACCCTGGGATGATGTGGTCATTTTTATTTTTTTTCTCCTAAACTGAGTAATCTTAGTGGTAATTACTTGTAACTATGAAAAGTTTCGATATCTACAAGCATTATTTCTTAATTTTTTTTACCGTATTTCAATGTTTCAGAATGACTTGGTTCAAAAGTTTCCGTATGAATGCACCATCATATACCTGACAGTCTGAGAACGTCACTAATTTCAGATTTATGAAGGGTAAATCTCTCCTGCATTATAGAATTTCAATGAAGTACCCTGCACCGAGTACATCGTCAATGATAATTTATTCTGAAGTAGATCGCTGACGGGATGATCTATCATCGCGTACTCTACACGGTTGAGCGTCTCATTGAATTGAATCTGAACCACAGCTACCACTACAAGATATAGATCTATATTCCGCGATGTATTATCGATGTACGTATCTTGATGTATACAGTAGAACCTCGTTATATCGCATGGTGCGGGCCAGTAGGGGATATAAATGGCAATATAGCGGGTGCCCTTTCCACGCAACACTTTATTTCGAAACAACCAACCAAACATACATACATATACTACGCATCTGAGAGATAATTTAATATGGGAGAACCGTTATTCTACTCTAGAATTAAGTACAAAGTACTCAAATAATTGTTCCACGAAAATCTATTGCCAATAGTAACTTCATTGGAGTTCAATAGTCTTTAGGGTATACCATTGGATTTAATAGCGTAGCTGTGGGGGATCAATATCGTTTGGCAGTACGAACTACGACTATCAATTCACACTATTGACGAGTGTAGGTACCATTCTTTAAATATGGATCAGTAAAAATTTCACTGATTCAATCAGTGATTCAGTATCTCACTGCAGAATCAGTCATTTCGGTCAACATACACTACATAATTAGTTCATTTGTTCGAAACAATGAATTTCTACTGACAAACCAGTGCCTTTGTGTACTGTTTGGCCAGTGATTCTTTATTGCACTGATACAGCAGTGTATTACGGTCACGACTATCCCGCGCATTTTTACTGTACGTGCGACGACTGTGCGTTGTTGGCAGAATGAAGGCTATTGCAGTTGAATGATCTCCACCGGTACAGACTATTAGAGCCAATAGTAAAATAGGTGTCACCAGTAAAAAAACTGACAGGGATCCCTGTCGACGGCGAGTGCACCGAGTTCCATTAGTTGAAAACCGAGTACTTTCAATACATAAGATCATGTCAATACACTAATTGACTTGGCACTATTTTGATATTATTTGCCAAGAATGAGAACGACCATTTGCCTCGTATTTTGCCTGAACAACAGATCACTGCAGTAATGTGCACTAGTAAACACAGTGAACCCATAGTGTGCAAAATTACTTTTGGAATCGTGCAGTACGAGTACTTCAATAGTATGAGTTGCAATAATCCCAACAGATGCAAGAAAACAGTTATGTCATGTTCGAAATTTAGGGTTGCCGAGGTTTGTCTCGTAGACGTCTTCATCATATACGTTCATTGTTTAATTTTTTTTTAAATAAATAGAATATATGCGAAAAAACGGGGCTTACAACGTGGTACGAGTGAAATTTTAGAAAATGGCAATTCCCGGACCAATTGGCGGGCAAAAATATTACTGAACAGTAATGAGGTACCGACAATACATTGTACGATATCTCTCTAGCACACACCTGTAGAATTATTGTACAGGCGAAATTTTTCAACCAGAACAATTGACCCCAGCAACATATTTGTAGCGGATGTTATACTTGCTGAAAGGCAGAAGTTTGAACACTAGATAATACGGTCTTTTGCGGCGTCTTTGATTCTATGGCATAGAGAGCATGCAATTATAATCCGCGTCCAATAAATATGGACAAACGAAAAATGTATTGTACTACGAGCACGTTTCCGGGAGACTAATTGATCTCATTAATGCTAACCCAAAATGATTCAATTACGAATTTCTATTTGGGTCTCAAAACTTATCTAGGGAGCTGTGAAATTTGTTAGTTGTCTTTTGAGTTCATCATTTGTCAAGACAATGTTTATTAAAAATTGCAAACACATAGGAAACAGAAATTCACCCTTAGTTTTATTTTATTTTGTTCGCAAAATAACCAATTGACACACGAACTTCGATTTGAAGGCAAATTGCCAACTTCATTTTTATCATCATCATTGTTTATTTTTTGTTTTATTTCTTGTTCTTTTACATACCGTAATTCACTGATATTAAAAATCAACAGGGTGGGTGATTTTTAAATTTCCGTTACGTATGTGAGGCACGAGTCGATATTATTAATTTTTTAATTACTTTTTATTTATTCTTTTATAAACATCCTTTCAATAAACAAATATTATTTTTGATTTTTAATGATCCACCAAACTGGGATTTCAATAACCCCACCTCTACATTTACATTTTAATTCACAAATTGCTCAATGACTGGTTTTGATTGAAATTTCAGAATTTTCAGTATGGCCTTTGAAGCTTTAGGATTAAAGTTTGATTTATAACATATACTCCATGTATGTCATGCTGATTCTGGCCAAATGATGTACAGTGAAAGAGGAACATGGTAAAAATTATTTTCCTTTACGGTCAAAAATCTTGTGTCATAATTGCGTGATCATATCCAAAAACTGGTGCTCACTGGTACCTACACTACCTAATAGTGGAAATTTATAGTCGTACTTCGCACTGCCAAAGAATGTTGATCTTCAATAGCTACATTATTGAATCCAATAATATCCACTAAACCCCAATAGTTACCATTAGTATACGAATACAGGTGTGTGCTAGAGAGACATCGTACAGTGCATTGTCGGTACCTAATTTCTGTTCATAAATATTTTTGCACACTAATTGATCCGGGCATTGCCATTTTCTGAAATTTAACTCGTACCACCTTGCAAGCCCCGTTTTTTTCGCATATACTCTATTTATTCTTTAAAAATTAAACACTGAACGTATGTGATGAAGACGTCTACGAGACAAACCTCTGCACCCCTAAATTTCGAAAATGACATAACTGTTTTCTTGTATCTTTTGGGATTATTGCAACTCACACTATTGAAGCACTCGTAATGCACTATTGCAAAAGTAATTTCGCACACTATTGGGTTCATTGTGTTTACTAGTATACATTAGTGCAGTGATCTGTTGTTCAAGCAAAATACGAGGCAAATGGTTGTTCTCATTCTTGGCAAATAGTATCAAAATAGTGCCAAGTCAATTAGTGTATTGATATGATCTTATGTATTGATAGTAGTCGGTTTTTCACTGATGATGCCCGGTGCACTCGTCATCGATAGGGATCCCTATCAGTTTTTTATTGGACGACACTGCTTTTACCATTGGCTTTAATAGTCTGTACTGGTGTAGATCACTCAACTGCAATTGTCATCACTTCCAGTTCAGATGGTCACTGGTACCTACGCTCGCCAATAGTGCGAATTGATAGTCATAGTTCGCACTGCCAAACAATATTGATCTTCCAATTTTTATCAAAAATACAAAAAAATAGGTTCTTCACCGATGCGTGACTTTTGATTTGCTTCAGAAATTGCCTAGAAAATACTCTCAAGTGTTTACAACACCCGTATATTTTTTTTTTTTTAAATGGTTCAACTTTTCTACCGTTGGAGACAGCGTGGAATACCTCATATATGGGGTAGACCGTATTCCCATTAAATGGAACAGTGAAATTTTGAAAAACCAAATACAATTTGCAATTTGCAAATGACATCGACCAAATTCTTACCGTTAGCCAGTGTTGGCAGGTTGGGGCAATAAAAGCTGTAGTAGTGACGGCAGTAAAACGGATGTTTCAAAAAGTTTTAAATGGCAGATTTTGTCCCCAGGGTTTGGTGCAGCTTAATGTAGAACCTCCGAGATTTCAATTGGACTGAAATCCAGGGAAAATTAGTTCGATCGTTATGGTTCGCAGCTTTTGTTCAAGTTTCGGGTCATCAGAAGGAGACAGAGCCACTGGAGGCATCAAACCTGAGACCAGATTCTCATGGAACATAAGAATCTGGGCACCTGAAGAAAAATAGGTGAGCCCTGGATGTTTCGTCTCAAATTTAATGTACGGTACGATATTGATTTGAACTGTTTTTTTTTTTTTTTTTGTTTTTTTCCAAATATTCCTTCATAGAATCGAGGCAATAATATTTTTTCACGAACCATGGTAGTCTATAGGCCAGGCTTGGGAAAATGGGCTGAAATGGATATGAGTACGAGGCGAGTTTTAAAACAAATAATAAAATTGAGGGACGAAAATTGTCGATAAATTTTAAACGAATGCCGATTCCAGGAGGGGTAAAAAACCGAGTTATGAAATAGTGATTTATTTATGAATGCAGTTAATTGATTTACTAGTTTCACGATAGTCGTTTCAATCCCAATGCTGCGGTTTACCTATGCCCAGTTTTCATGCGAGCAGTTTTTTTTTATTTATTTTTTTTTCTCCAATAATAATCGCTTCAGTCAAATGCATGTACACACGTGTGTCGATAAAAATTAAAGTACACGAGAGTAATCAAACAGTATGTGCACGTATATGAGACTCAACAACGGAAAAGTAATAAAAAAAATAAATAAAATAAAAAGAACACACTTTTGTTGAGTGCTTGAAAGTTCGGGATTTAGTCATTCCTTTGCAAATACGTATACAAGGTACTGCGAATGCTCAGAGCCCTTGATATGTAATTCATACGACAGTCATTATTAACAGCGAACTCAATTTAATATTTCATCACTCCGACGTGTGTGCCTGTTTGTCTAAAGATTGTGAAAAAGCTTGTTGAATATTCACTCCGTGAAAAACGTGAAAGGACTTTTCCCCCCCACCGCCTGGAGGAAAAGAAATGACAAATCAAGGTACAAAATCGACGGAAAAAATGCAAAGTACGAGGGGATGTGATCAACCAATTGGCAATTGGCAGATATCGAAACAGTATGTTGATATTTTAATGGCAAGTTAGTCTAAGCAAGATGGAAGACAGTTTTTTTTCACGGTACGATCTTCATCACCAGACAAACGAATGTAATTACTCGAAATACTATCAACATTTTGTTACTCGCATTTTTTTAGCTAGCCGTTTTCTAGATTATTTGGCGAATTCAATTTTCTTGGATCTTGTTTATACGATTTCTCTGGATCCATTTGATTTAGGATCTTGAAATTTGCAGGGCTTTTACTAATCATATTTGACTATCTAGCCATCGACGGACAAAGTAATCTGATTTACCAATCGGCAGATAAAGATCAATTTTGTTCAAAAATTCGATCAATTGTTGGAAAACTAATTATTTCTGAGGTTAAAATTGGCTAACTTAAATTTTTTGATAGATGACGCGAATAGCACATCCTGATTAGACAACAATCAGGCGTCGTTTTTCTGTGGTTCGTTATGAATCGTTCGCTGCGGTCGTTTCCGAGATGGGATAAATGTGGTATTGTTATAATTCAACATACGATGATGATCCACCTTTAATTACTTCTATCGAAAAAGTATCGGATTGTTAGTCAATTGGGGTAATCAATCATCTACGAACTCGGCTGTCTGCACATTGTGCGAATGGGGCGTACAATGAAAGCATCGGTAAAAATAGAATTACGGAAGAGTGTTGCGAGTTATCTATACCATATAAATATATATATATAGAAGGTGGGGTGCAGCTTGTGTCAATTGGAATTGGTCTCGCGGTGAGGAATAACGGAAAACGAAAAACGAAAAACGAAAAACGAGAACCGAAATAGGAAAAGGAGAAAAGGCAGATGATGAAACAAGAAAGAAAAATATGTGTAGTATATGAGAAAGGAATAAAAGGGAAAAATATAAGAAAAAGAACATACGGCAGAGGCAACAATGCCTAGGGGCACACGCCTGGTCGGTCAGAAGTCGAAGGGCGAATGAACACACTATAAAAGGTGAAAGAAGAAAAAAAAATAAAAGGAAAACTAAAGAATGAATGAACGAAGGCGAGGAGTATAAGAGCTATTGTGACATCGAGACAATACAGACCGATGGATGACGCCCTTCTGAATTAATCCCCCGCCCTTGACGCCCTTTCTAAAAATCTACCGTCGTTCTTTTTCACTCTTTTACTTTTTCCAGCTCTGCCCAACTTTTCCCTCTGCACCTTCTCCCATCCCTCTCTTCTTCTCTCTGTCTACAATAATTACTTACTGCTTTCCATTTTCCGCTATCCGCCTACAAGGGTTTGTCTTTCTTGCTCCCTTTCTTATACTCTCACTTCCCCAACCCCCGTTTGGTTTCGTCATCCTTGCCTTTTTTTTTTCTTCTCCTTCTTCTTTTTTCACTTCCCCTGCACCTTTTATTTGTCTCCTTTTTCTTCCATCCTGTGTACGCTTTTTTTTTTTGTTTTTTTTTTCGAAATTTTCTATCTTCGCTTTGGTTGTATAATACCTTCTTTTTTTCTCTCCAACCCCTATCTAGCCGTTTGAACTCGTATTTTGGTATTCCGCACTACTATTGTCATGGAACACTTTTTTTGAATAATCTACAACTGGAGCGACTAGACTATACTGACGTTTTTCACTTCCTACTCTGCACATTTATACATGTATAATACATAAACCTACCTACCTGTCTCTTTACCGCGACTTACCACAAACTCAAAATTTCCACGGCTAAGCACTTGCACGACTTGGCATTGAGGGCAATTAAATACAACTATGTAGTACGTCTTTGAATTGTTACGAACAAACGCTAAATAACCCGCTCAGATATGAAAGATGAAGAAAAAAAAAAAAAAAAAGGGTCTTATTGCTGGAAAAGTCGGAATAAGGAAAAGAAGGAAAATTCTTCGAGATCTAACGACTGGGCGTGGATCAAGCTCGACGATACCTGATAATAAAATCAAAGGTTTTTAGGGAAAGAGCTGAACTAGCTGGGATCTATATCGAGGGTGGGAGTTGGACCGACTGCCCTTTAGCACAATGGAAAGCTATTTAGAGGCTTCTGAACGTAGGAGGTTGGATAGGTGCGAGAATGTGTTGCCACAAGGTATAGGTTTTAGCGAGGCGAACAGGCCAGACCCGGCCAGAGCACAGGGCCACCCTGGCCACTATATTGGACGCATTGTGATGGAAATGCCACTTTGGCATTCACCCGCCAATCATTCAACCCGGAGAAAACACTTACTGAGTTAGAAATAGAGAGAGAGAGAGAGAGATGGAGAGGGAAGAAAAATGATAATAACAAGTGTACGTGCTCGCCATATACTCGAAACAAAAAATAAAAAAATTCACACGGAGATTTCGCTGTTAGGATTACGATTTTTTGATTCCCATGGCCAGTTCAGACTTCGAGGATGACTATTATAAGCAATCACATAGTGACGAGAGCTGTGCTTGATTTCATTCATGGCTAAAGGCATATCCA
Organism: Tenthredo notha; assembly: GCA_914767705.2. Lineage (NCBI taxonomy): Eukaryota > Metazoa > Arthropoda > Insecta > Hymenoptera > Tenthredinidae > Tenthredo > Tenthredo notha. The sequence goes on along the minus strand of OU611918.1, from coordinate 5,548,048 downwards.
CTAATTAGTCCAGGATAGTTAGACTTTAAAATGACACAATGGATGGACAAGCCAATTTTTTTAGGATAAGTAGAGGGTTATTAGAAATGCTTAAGTCCGCCGGAATCCAACAAAATTTCCTTGTGCTTCGTCCGCCATCTTGGAAAACTGGTAATCGTCGATATCACGGCTCCTACTGGTTGGATTTTCGTTTCTTTCTTCTAGTTTTGTAGAGAAAAATATTGTCTACAACTTTTATTCGAAGAATTTTTCGATATCTGCGAAGGAAAAAAAGTTTTGAGAAGTTTATTTGAACAAGTTTTCAATAAAATCGAAAGGGGTCAATATAATCGACAATAAACATTCGTAAGCATGAATTAATGGCACTTTTTTCATCGTAACGTTTTTTCCTTCACAGATATCGAAAAATTCTTCGAATAAAAGTTGTAGACAATATTTTTTTCTACAAAACTAGAAGAAAGAAACGAAAATCCAACCAGTAGGAGCCGAGATATCGACGATTACCTGTTTGTCAAGATGGCGGACGAAGCACGAAGAAATTTTGTTGGATTCCGGCGGATTTAGGCATCTCTAATGACCCTTTACTCATCCTAAAAAAATTGGCTTGTTCATCCATTTTGTAAATATTTGCTACTTTTCGAGCTAACTATCCTGGAATAAATTACTAGAGCTGTACCCGACTGTGAGATGAGGTAGTTTTTTTATTCCCCATTCGCCTTTGATTACTCACGTTTTTTCATTCGGGGTTTTGAATCATTAGGTTCGAAGTACAGAAACATATTAGGGTGGCAGTGAAAATGGCGTTTTCAAAATTTCAAATACATACCCTAGCCTTCATGTTCATCGCGGACAAAAAGCCCTAAAAATTTCGATTCAATTTTTTCGAAAAACTAAAAGCAAACCCTTGTTCTTGGAAAGACAAATTATATGCCCTGGTTTCATTATTATTATTCGCAATTACCGAGCAAAATTGAAATCCAGTATTTCAAAGTTTTCAACGAGTGTAAAAAATCCGAATTCCGCTTCGTTGAATTTTTGAACACACCCCATAACCGTATTCTCTCATCTATGGAATGGAATACTTTTTCATTTGAAATAACAAAATATTGGAGTTCCAGTTTTTACAAAAAATATACAATAACGGATTAAAATTCAGAGGGCATTTGTTTCGCAGATATATGGAGTAGAATTCAGAGTATATAATATACTTTGAAGTTGAAAAGAACTATTCTCACTGCCGACCTCGTGAGCCAATCATACAACGCATAGCATAGCATAGTATTCATAAATTATTTTTCGAAAAGTACAATATCCAACATTTTGCGAATTCTTATTATTTCGTCATTCCTAGCTGCCTTTTATGTGAGAAGGGATAAAGTAGAAAGAAACGTTTTGCCAGAGCTGGATATATATATATATATATATATATATATATATATATGTATACGTTGGATTTCGGGTTTCCTCGGTTAAATTTTCTTATACCCTCAGCGTAATCCGGTGGTCCCGGATTTGGTCCAGGGGTGGTGCGCGGTGGTTGCAGGTGGACTTCCGCATGGAAGTTGGGCTCAACCTGGTTCAACATTTCGTTGGAATCCCATGATCGCGTCGGCCGCCCACGACCACCCTTATATACCTACCCTTAGTGAACAAAATCCTATCTCAAATGAAATCTGGGCGTCGCGACGGTGGAACCCGCGCTATGGCTGAATACCTACTGCACGAATATTCGTACGTGAGAGAAAATTAAGGGCTGATTCAAACCCGCCGAAACATTGCAAGTACACAGAATTCGCCCATCTCTTCCTTAACACTTGCCATAAGCTTCAAAGCATTAGCTAATGGTGAGCCAGATATGTTTTGATCTCGTATTCCTCATAGCTGCGTTATTTCATACTATGTCACGTTCCTCTGAGTTGGATAACTTCAACCCAAGGGATTCCTCACGGAAAAAACGAACCATTAGCATTAGTAGTACACTATTCCAAAACTGATCTTGCACTGCACTATTGGCGTTAGCACTGATAGGCAATCAGGGAGCTTACTCTGTAACTCATAACTGCGGAAATAACAGTAAAATAGCACTGAAATCATGAGAAACAATAGGCGGCTGCCAATCAGTTGCTACTATTTCATGGATTGATATTGTCTTGTGCAGTTATTCTGCAGTTATGATAACGCAAAAGTTAATGAATAAGCACCCTGAAGTAGTGTACACTGAATTCACTTGTGCAGTGTTCTGTCATTCCAGCAAAATTAAAGGCGAATGCACGTTTCCATTATTGAGGAATAGTTGCGAAATAGTGCCGAGTCGATTAGTCTATATGTACGACTTTACACATCAATAGTATTCGCTGTTTCATCGACAGCTCTGGATGCACTCATCATCGATAGTCGATCCCTGTCAGTCGTTCACTAGTTACACTGTTTTCATCATTGGCTTCAATAGTCTGTACCGGTAGGGATGATTTGACTGCAATACCTACCATGTCCGGGTCAGGTGGTCATTGGTACCACCTACACTGTTTAAAAGAGTTTCCCAGTCTGGAGTTCCAGAAAGCATGCATGTTTTTTGAAGCGTTGTGCCGTTGAGGGTTGTACAAGGAGAATGAATGAAAGACTATGATTTCAAAGTGCGTAACTTGAGCTTTAATTTGAAAGAAAAAGGTTGACAATATCATCAAAATTACGACCTCTATGGCCATTGAAGTCATAGTCTGCAAAAATCAGCGTTGAAAACGGTAAACAAAATTGTAACCGAACGGAGTATCTGAAACCCAAAACCAAGAAGTCATTTTAATGGTCAAAGTACCATCTGAGCTTCTATGGAACAGATTTAGCACCCGTCTTTTGGTTTATTATCAACTTGCAAAAACAGTCGTCAAAATCGAGGAAATCTAAGTTTTTTGATTGAAAAATTCGCAACTCACCCACATTTCAATTTATCGAAAACCGATTTCATGGAAGCTAGTTTTTGGGTTTCAGATACTTCGTTCGGTTACAATCTTGCATTTCGCAGACCATGATTTCAACGGCCATAGAGGTCGTAATTTTGATGATATTGTCAACCTTTTTTTCAAAATGAAACTTAGGTTTCGCACTTTCCAAACATATTCTTCTATTTTTTTTTCCTTCTACAACCGTCAACGGCACAACGTTTCGAAAAACATGCACGCTTTCTGGAGCTCCAGACTGGGAAACCCCCTTAATAGTGAAAATTAATTATTAGTATCTATTGGACTCCAATAATTGAAATATGAAAAAATCTAACGTTCTGAAATGGCAAGCGAAATAAACCCAAGTTGAAATAATCTCCATGACATGTTACGTTGATCATCGAACCGTAGCGTGGTTGCGTTAGCGATTTTATTCGGTACTCGTAAGCTCGAAAAGGGTGAGAGTGGTGGATACGATGGTACCCAGTTACAAACCTATACTGGAGCTAAAATCAATTGTAATCAAGGATGGTGTATAAATCAAATCGAGGAATGGCGAAGCGGGAAGAGGGAATATGGAATGGGAAGGACGCAGGGGTACAGGACGAGAGAGCGGACCGGGCTTGTTTCCTTTCAGATGATTTGTTGGGAGCACGTCGTGGCCTCCGGTCTACAGCACACCGTGTAGCCAAGCCAGAACCAGCTTAGAGAACCCGAGACTGCGCTGGTACGTGGGCTATTACCCACCTCCGAATACACGAGACCGAGTTGCATGGACATATACATAGATTTGCTAATACATCTGTGTGTCCATGGGGTAGTTCGGGCAAGGGATGATGCGGGGAGTGTAGCCACCAGTCTGGGCACCGTTTGGAACTTGGTAATGCAGTTTTCATCGGTAAAGTTGCGCGCGAATCTGGAGTATAGAATTGAACTAAGGAAGCTTTGCGCCAGGCGCAGGTGGTGCACGGGAAATTTTGCTTCCGAAAGATCTCCTCGTACTGTATTTACGTGCGAATCTCTTCGGGCAGGCTTCCGTTCCCATCCCTCTCTTATTGACATTCATATAACTAATAGATCATCAGAAAAATGTGGTGTGCCTGTCATTATATGACTTATCGATATATTAAAGAGGTCCAAATCGCACTGGTTATAATCCTTAAATAATTTCAGCCGACACTAAGCCCTGCGGTCTTGTTTTATGGTAGCAGAATGGTATTTCACAGGTTTTCGTTGAGTACACTGGAGTAAGGGTAGTCAGGAGGATCATGCCGAGGGCTAAGCCTCAGCGGTTTGTCCAGACGTGTACATCTTTCGTCGTAGCGTGGAACCGTCGGGATTACAGTAAAGCGTTGGTTAATCCAAGCAATGGATGTAATTTAATGATATTTAATATGCAACAGGCAACCCGGAATCTGTTGTCTTCTTGTTCCTTGTTGTCCTTGTTGAAAGTGGCAATGGCTTTTGGCTCTTGGAAAACTACACGGTAGCTATTTCCCCCAGTTCCCGAATTCTCGCCTACCTCCCCGGCATACATCCCCCTATCCTGTGAATAATAGTTGCTCGTATTTTTCGTGACCCCATGGGAGAAGCCTCGAGATGTGTGTTTCCCCGTTAATAAAGTGTACGGCAAAGACGAGGATCTCGCGACGACCGCGACACAACAGCAGTACCAGCACCCGATGTGACAGGTAAATGAGAAAATAGCTGACATAGAGAGAATGCACGACTCGGGAACGATACACCTACTACTCGAGTATCAGACACTTGCCTCTATAACTGCATTCCTTCAAGGGAATTGCTCGTGCCACTCGTGTGGCAAAGAGCTACGTGTCTTTGCCTCTGCTCTCGAGGTACCTACTACCTGTTTACGTATCTACGTATTTCTATTCTTTGACTACATAAATGCATAGATATTTTCTATAGGTATATATATCAGAGTGACTCAAAAGTGAAATTTTTACTCCTGATAAAGGAAATTTTATATTTTCCTTTGAAGTAGCTTCTATTGAAAAGGGGGGAAGCCTATAGCCTAATTTTTATGGACGGTCTTCTGATCATCTCGAAAAAGAAATTCGTAGTTTCTCCCATACCACACACTGTAAAAAAAAAGTATAAATCCCATACGCATACTCTGTTTTAACGCGCTGGTTTCTCTAATATACAAATACGTATTGGAATGATACTAATATAAATATCTGGATATTCACAATACTCAGTATCGCTGTAGGACTTATATTCTCCGTACGATACTTATTCCTTACATTGTAATAAATTATTAATCTTAAAATGAATGAAATAATTCATTTAAATTATATTATCGTCAATAAATATATAGATTAATAAATGAAAAGAATTTTTTTTGTTTTTTTTTTTTTCTAAGAATTGATTGCATTTTATTTAATGGTAAGAAGTAAATTGTAATATTTTTAATAACAAATAGTAATAACATGAAAGAGCGTTGTATTATTATTATCTTTATAATGACATTTATAATGTCTTCTGTCATAACTTTTTACTTTTAAAGAAATCTGTTTAAGTG